>VZTM01005738.1:5587-21503 GCA_013400555.1 Jacana jacana | reverse complement strand
TTACAATTTGTAAAATATATGTTTATCTTAAGAATCCCTCTCCAGTAACAGTTGGCTCTTAAATCCAGATCAGAAGTTTCTCCAGTTAACTGAAGAAATATGGAGCTCTAATGATAGTAACTGAAATTAGGCAACAGTAGTGATTCACTACTAAAATCAATAAATTAAAATGGAACAGGAACTAGACGGGTTTGTTTGGATCCATATATAAAGTCATTATCATATTGGTCTCTTTCCTACAAAGAAAGCTACATTTTAGACTTTTTACATTTACATTTTAGACTTTTTACATTTTACACTTTAGCTACAGTTAAGAAAGTATGAGGTGAGGAATAAAAATAACAATCTTCAAAACAGGATAAATGTCAAACAAGCTAAAAAATTAATATGAATTCTTTTGTGTCTGCTGATTAAACTAGTTTGTACCAAAATGTGTCTATTCAACTTGATGGCTCTGAGACACATCTTAAACAGTCATACTTATGCAACATAAATCCCATTTGTTTGTTATTATCATTGTTTAATTTTTTTTGCCATAAATGGTGGGTGTTAAGCATCTAGCTATAATTATTAAGTATTAGTATATATATATATATATCTTGAAATGTTTGGTGTTTTGGAAAGTTCTTCCTTTTTAGTTTCTTAATTGAGAGTATTAATGGCATTTCCACAATTTCCCTAGCAAAGGAATATTAAATCTTGCAGAAGAAAAACAGTTTTTGAACTGAAAAAAAAAAAAAAAAAAAAAGGGTTCTGCATAACTATTCACAGAGTAAAAACTGGGTTTTTGATTGATTACTAAGTTGAGTTTAATATCTAATAGAAACCTAGACAATGTTTCTGGTAAACATCTAAAGTTTTTAATTGAACTGACATACTACTCTATAAGGCAAAGGAGGAGGAATCAGAAATAAGAACTAATTTCAAAACCTATGGCCTGGGTTTTATTGGAAGTGAAACCTGTGCCCTTTCATTGGAAGTGAAAAAGATATAACTTTCTGAAATGCATGGCCACTTCTAAAAGCTCCAGGTTAAGTCAAAACAGAAGCAGAGATAGACTGCAAATAATGTTTATGTTTAGGAATAAATTAATTGGTGCAAGACTTCAAATGTGTATACTTAAAATTGTTGGAAAAGGTATCTGATATTTTACCAATTCTGTATAGTTATGTAATAGATGCAATCGTTGTCCATATTTTCTCATATCCAGAGGTAGAACTCTCTGTGTAACCTTAACTTTACAGTTTTCCTGAATTTTATTGACCCTAATGCATTAATCCCAATATATGCTTCATATTTTTTCTATAGAGCAAGTTAAAATATGTTGTAATAAAATACAGGAAAAAAAAAGTTTGTCCTTTCTGCATTGATTGATCTGAAAAATATAAATGGCTCTATCATGTAGCCACAATATACTGCTAACTGGAATGGCAACAGATTTAGTGACTATTCATTGTATAAATAATTGCAGGGTGAACATTTTTCACTTTGCCTAGGCAGCAAAAGTCTTAGAATCCCATTGTCAAGGCTCATTTCTTTATATAGGAAAGGAGAAACAAAAGTGAAAAAGAAAATAATGAAAAATGCCAGCAATCACTCTGCAAAGTTAGAAAAAAAGCTGTGCGAGAATTTGTTTTACAAGTCTTTAGAAGTATTTGTCTTTCTTAACATCTGACTGTTCCTACATGTTGAATACTCCTAACAGTGATTTTATGTAAAATCCATAAACTCTGGAACTGCAAAGTGCTTTAGCATTATGAATAACACACAGTCAGTGGCTCAATGAAGATTTTTTGGCATGATCTTCAAAATAGGTATGATGATGTGAATAAATTGTTGAAGCTATGTAGTGTTATTTATTTTCATGACCAACCCAGTCTTCCTTAATAAACACAGTTGTCTGGGCACATGCACAGTTAAAAACTAATTTATATCCCCAGAGTCTTTCACTTTCAATTATGCGGTTCTCTGGCATATTTCTTAAGTTAATTGAACTCTGTGATCATTTTTTCCTTTTTATTTAAAGAAGAAAAAAGAATTATTAGATATAAAATATATTCAGCATTTATCAATTAATTCATCTCACACTATAATTTTTACAGAAGTAATGTGCCAAAATCATAGTGCCACAGAGGAACTTAGTGAAACACACATTTAAACATAATTGGCAGTTAGCCTGACATGTTTCTTTCTCTCAGTATGATGTACTGTAAGTGGCACCAGTACAGGGATTTTTTGATTTGTTTTGCTCATTTTTTTTTAGCTATATATGTGAGAAAGAGACAGTAGAACAAGCTTTCTTTTCTTGTAGAAAACCTTAGAAACTGGGTGTCATTAACAATGATAGGAGAAACCTTCAAGATAAGCATTACCAGCTGAAACTAATGAACTAATCTACTGGTTTAGGATATGATACTGACAACTTACAAACTCTCTTGGTTATTCTGGCTTATTTCAAATCCATTCCAAATAGTCACATATCCAAATAAATTTTGATTGTTTGGCCATTCTCACATCCTCATTGCCCAAAGCAGCACTGCATGCTTTTCCAGGAAACTTTATTCTGTATGTGAAGAGTGTGAATCCCTAACATACATGCCCAGGTAATCCCATTCATACATGCATGCCCTATGCATGGTTTATATTCTCAAGCTTTGACATTTTTTCTGGCCTATCCATCTACTCCTGTAGCCATATGATTTCCTAATGATATCAAATTCCTAACTCACATTGATCCTACCTCCTGCTGCCCTTCATTACATCCTTGGAGATCAGTGTGCTCCTCTTAGAATACATTAGTCATTCATTACTAACGCCATAAAAGCCCTGAAGTCCTAGAAGACTCTTTCCTTTTACCTTTCTGTTCCCTCACCATTAATAGATAACTCCCAGCTGCTATTTCATTTTTCTTCTGTCATCAAAGCTGTAACTACATGATTAAAATGGTGTGCAGGTCTAAAACTACTATCAATTATACTAATTAAGGTCAAATAGAATAAAACAGCACTCCTTGTGGAAAACAATGTAGGCAATGTAAACCTCTGTTAATTTAAGGGCATCATATATACATATGACAGCTTCTACAGACCTTATTATTAATAATTTCTAGGTAGTCTCTTATAATGACATGTCTAAGAGTTTTTTTGCTCTTTTTCATCTGAGAACAAAAAACACTGACAGATAGGGATTTCTTTCTCTCCTTTTTTTTCCTTTTTTTTTTAATCTGGTAGGTATAAAAGACTTTTTTTTGGTTTTGTTTTTTTTTTTTTTTATTAGAAAAAGTATTTTCTCAGGTTTTGCTTGTGCTTAAAGAAAGTTCACTATGAATTTTCAACATTGGCCTTCCCTGCAGCTACACAGAGGCTAACAAGTCAAGTAGGACTTGGCATAACTAAGAGAAACATGCTCTAGATAGATCTAAAATCAAGTTTCACAATGGGAAATGAATATATTTCCTCTCAGCAGCTGTCCCTCAGTGCTATCTATCTGAAAGACACACTGTATGAAATTACATTTGTGGGAAGATAGAACACATATGTATACTATGAGAAATTTTGAAGAAAATGAGTGTTCTGATTTCTGTTTTCAATCATGGAAATTGTTTTCAATCTGAGTGAGAAAGAAGCTGAAATTTGAATCAAGGAATTAAAAAATAAACAAACAAACAAACAACTACCAAGCAATCCACCCTTAAATATTTCAAATTATTTCTTAAAAAAATGATGGCATTTTGATCTGTTTACCAAGAAACCCTTTCTTAAACAATAACATCTCTCCTCATGTGCACTCATCTCTGAGTAAACAGTCATTCTGCTTAACCAGTAGGTGACTGAAAGAAAGATATTTTTCATTTTAAAGGACACACAGAACTTGAACATGTTTCCTGTGTCAATAACAGCCCTATTCAGTCCCGACCAGCACAATGTATTGCTGTTTTCCTTTGTGTCTGAGAGAGGGGTTCTTGAAGGCAGCTGAAAAATAATTTCATTATGGAAAGTCAGTATGCCCAAAGAATACCAGCTTTGAATGTGTATAATCTTGATTAACATTTCTTTCTATGAGGGTGGTGGACCACTGGAACAGGTTGCCCAGGGAGGTGGTTGAGGCCCCTTTCATGGAGATATTCAAGGTGAGGCTCGCCGAGGCCCTGGGCAACCGGATCTAGTTGGGGGTGTCCCTGCTGACTGAAAGGAGGTCAGACTGGATGACCCTAGAGGTCCCTTCTGGCCTTGACCATGCTATGATTCTATGATTCTATGATTCTATGTTTCTTTGACTATGAACCATGGTCAGTTCCAAGTCCAAAACAATGTTTCACCACCAAAAGGAAGAAAGTACCACGTAGGAATCCTTTCCATTTAAAGTTTTGAAGCATAATCATTGCCATGTTATGACTGTCTCTAACTAGATCTTCAAAGGTGTTGAGTAATACATACAGAAAGGGAATGAAGGTGATGGATTTGAAAGTGCTGCTTGAGTGAATAAAAGGTCACAGGCAGCATCAATGACCCATTGTAAGACTTTACAGGCAAAATGCAAAGGTTAGATAGGTGTTGTAATTAAAAGTAGTTATTATTCTTCCCTGATTACTTTCCAAATAACTTCTCTTAATGAAAAAAGATAACTTCATTAAAATATTTTAATGATCAAAAATTGAGAAATGTTTTATCCATCTTTTCTATTTCTTCTAAATGACCTCATGTTAACCTTCAGGGGCATTTTGTTCATAAGAGAAGTCTTGGTAAGCAGTGAAAGCTTTAAACTAAAATTTGACATCATCTAATTTAATGAGCAAAGACACAACTGAATTTAAACAAATAGAGCTGCACCAGTTTAAATCTGCTGGAGATCCAGCCTCATGTAACTTGAAGATAATAACTGACAGATTTTTATTGATTATGCGCTCCTTATCACCTTCAGGCAAAGCTCAATGAAGTCACTGGGAATTTTTCCACTGGTTCAATAGATTTAGGACCAGGTCTTCCTCTTCCAGGTAGAGCTTCTTTCTTATTTACAATACCCATTTATCATGCAGAATTTTCTATTCTTTTCTAGTCAGGAATTATCTAGGTTATTTAGTCTAAAATGGACTGAATGAAAATGTGATTTCAAGCATGCAAATCTGAATCACAGTTTAGATTTCTGTCGTACCAACAATGGCATTTTCTGCCAATTTCAGGAGGATATCTGGCAAACGGGGTTCACATGACAACCGATAAAATGATTGACAAGAAGACCTTAGTGCTAGAGGTTGGCCAAAGTTCCCAAATGGCATTTCAGAGATCTGAAATATGAAGTAAGTAAACATTTCCATCAACCCACAGAATAGAGACTTAGAACTTACCTGCAGTTTTCAGTATATCCACAAAAGCTAATTTATTTCAAGTATTAAATTTAGTTTGTGCTAATAATTCTATACCATATATATATTCTATGCCATTCTATAATAAAAAAAAATAAAACTAGTCTTGTCAATAAGAATACTGCCAAGTATGCTGAACGTTTATAATTTTTTTTAAGACAAATCATTTATATCAAGTTTGAAAGTTCATAAAAGTCAGATGGTTTTGATTGGTTTATGGTTGTTTTATTTCTTTTCCTCGGGGTTCTTCTGTTGGAGTGTGTATATGAAATAGTTGCATACAAACTGGGAAAATTCTATAGTGAAAAAACTAATTTGTATGCACAGTGATAATATAAAGTCTATTTAAAGGCTTCAGTTGGACTTAGATGATTCATAGACTTTCTTCTTACCTTTTGCCATAGGGGTGAATTACAACCACACTGTAAATTTGATTATGCATGGATAGCATGTGGGAGGAAAGCTCTATACCTAAAGACTCAGAGTTCACCTTAGTGGGACAAAATAGGAAAAAAAAAAAAAAAAAAAAAGAGAAAGAAAATATAAAATTATTACACATTGCAAAAAACATATGGGATGGGAAGAGGACATTGAGGTGGAAGAAGCTGCATACTATTGCATTAGATTGCAAATTGTTTAATGTAACATGTTTCTTAACAGGTTACTGGTTTAGACCTTCAGTGAAACTGAAGAAGAATGAAATAATGAATTCTCAATCTCTCAATCATAATAAAGAATTCTCTTGTTTAAATAAAAATGAGGATAAACTGATTTAAGGCAACTGTTAGTTTTTGTGAAGGAGACAAATCGGGGTTCAGCAATTCAGGACACAGAAAGAAAAAATAGACATGAAGATTACTTTTTTAAGTCGCAGAAAGATAACAAAGGTCATACAGGTTATTAATTTCAGAAAAGAAAAGATAAAATAGGATTGAAACTTTATTAATTTCATCCAAAGCAGATGAAATGGAATATATGGTTCATTAATTTCAATGAGGAAACTCAGAATAGATAATATTTATTTAATTTTGTAACTTAAAGTGAAGCAGAAAAATGAAAAAAGGTGGTTAATTATTAATGGAAGCCAAGGTAAGGTTATATCATAAAGTAGACTTTAGGATCCATCTTGGAATTTATTTAGATTAAAGCAAGATAAGAAGGAAAATATGAGACTATGTTTTATTTCAGCAGCATAGGGGAAAAAAGCCTAGTAAATATGGAGCAGGAGAATATCCATATGAAGTCAGCACATTCAATGACAATTCAGTTGTTTGTATCCAGATTATTTCAAGCATCTCCTCAATTGTGTTGCTTAAATAGGAACAAAATGCGTATCACCGTAGCATAACTAACAAAGGTAAGAAACAATTTCCCTGAAGAGTAGAAATGTCACTGAAAATTCAATGCATAGGACTGTATAATATTTATGTGTCTAAGAAAGAAATGCTTTAAACCAACAGAAGAAGATATTTCATAAAACTAATTACAAGCAAGAAGAATACAATAATATTAAAATGGTGGATTATATGGTTTCATAGAACCAAAGAAAGTGATACAAATTTACTGTGGTGAGGTATTGGGCTAATAGGTACTAATGTACAAAAAAACCCTTCTTGATGGGGTTTTCAGAAAAGAGAAACATGGGTGAAAAACCTATGTCAAAGGCTTAGCATAGATTGCAAATCCTATGTTGTCATGTTGGTCTTTGTCACAGATTTTTTTTCTGAGGATGTTGAACTCCCGATTTATGTAGAATGAATCAACAATCTCTGTTGTAGATGTCAGAATATCTGTTTCAGCAAATCAAGATATATATTAACATTTTTTTCACAAAAATGAATCGTGAACTCAGCCTCATTCTCAGTTGAGAGTAAGTAAATATAATGGAGAAGTCCCACTTCAGAAAGCACACAAACCTTCACAATCCTGCTGATGAAAATAAGTATAGACTTTTTTTTCTTATTATTGAGACAATAAAATTTTTTATTGATTACCGGTCTTCCTGTGTTTCATGTACAAGTTCAAGATCTATATGGAATTTATGCTCACACTCTCTAGAATTACAATGACTGGAATTACCTCAGTTCACAGTTTAGTTTCAAGTATGTTTCAAAAGTGAAAAGAAATAAAATGTACATTCTTTAGAAAGGATTTTTCTAATATTGCTTTTAATTAGGTTGTATATAGGATAGTAACACATAAAGTAACAGATCCAGACTATATAAAAAGATGTGCTGATGTTCACCTCCTTCCTCTACCAGTCCATCAAATGACATAATTCATTCTAGTGAGTTGACTAAAATACTACATTGTCAATACATTAAAAAAAACAATGCTGAAGCTGTAGTTTACTAGCTCAAGTCCTAATAGGTACTATATTTCACAGTCCCATTGTTTGTTAAGAGCTGATTTACCTTGACTATTTTTCCAACAGTGTATTATAGAAGTTGTTCAAGAGTGGCTCATGTTTAGGTTCACTATTTTTAGAACATCAGACAAAATCTGTTGGCCCTAGAAATTAGGTTAAGTCTCATTTACTTAATTGAGGTTCATCACATAATTACATTGTTTCATTCTGTGTTTGGAATGGATCACGAGGGGAAAATATATATTGTGTAATATATTGTGGGGGGGAAAATATTTCTGCTCACAGTGTAAGGGTGGACTAAAGGAGGTAAGTGCTTATTTTGGCAAGTAACACTTGAGAAAGGAGTGATCCTGGGTAGCATGGAAAAGGTGCTATTTCACCTCAGCAAACAGGATTTAAATCAGTTGCCAAAGCATCCAGTGCCACTTGAGATGGTGGCCTAGGTTACCAGAGATATCTGGCCTGGGCCAGATGGATCGCTAATAGCAAGCATCAAATATAGGCACCTATATCCAAACAGCTGAAGTTTTCCCACTGGTCTGAAGAATCACTATAGTTATTATTCAACTGTTTGAACATAAATATGTTCTGCTGTCTGTGATGCTTTGGGCAACCTGCCTGGCCTGCAGACCAGGGACAAGGAGGCTGCAGGTCTCCTGCAACTCCTGTTCCCACCTGTTCCTTCTCAGAGAAGAGACTTTGACTACATTGACTTGTGTTTCAGATACCCTTGGTCATCTCAAATAACACTAAACAACCCTGTACTTAAACAACTGTATCTTCCACAAATGCCTAGTGTAAATTGAGCTGAACTTTAGGCTACGTTGACTGCATTGATTAGCTCTGTCTTGATTATAACATGAGATAAGATATCTAGTTCACACATAGACGCTTGAATCTGTAAGTGTTCATCTAAAACTGAATCCCATATAGAGCAGAGTATTACCATTTTAAATCATTCAGACAGATTTAAACCATAACAGATTTAATCTAGTGAGCTAATTGAAAATTCTCCCCAAAATTCAGCTGACTCTTTATCTTCTGCAGAATGGTTTGACCAACTTTAATTACTGCAACCATTATAAAACCTAAGATGTTATCATTTTAATACAGTTTGCTTAATAAAGTAATGGTTAGTGTTGTATATAGTTTTCAATCTACGTGAAATTCCATATGTGCTTTACTAAATATTAATTCTAAATTACTTTGTAAGAGTCAAAAAAAAAAAATAAAATCATGTTTCGGTGTTATTCAAGATGTAACCTTTGCTGGCATTTTGTCACAGAGTCATAGAATCATAGAATGGTACAAAGATCATATAGTCCAACACTCCTGCTGTGGACAGGAACAACTTTCAATAGATCAGGTTGACCAAAGCCCCATCCAGCATGGCCTTGAACACTAACAGGGATGGAGAATCTACCACTCTGAGCAACCTGTTCTGGTGTCTCACCACCCTCATAGTAAGGATTTTGTTCCTTATATTCAATCTGTATGTACTGTCTTTGAGTTTAAAATTATTACTCCCTGTTCCATTCCTATTAAGGTACCCTGGACTTAATGTTATTTAACAGTATTGAATACTTGTATTAATAATATTTTTGGTAGTTTCTTTACTAGCTTTGAAAGTGCACTTTTAACTATACCTAACTGTATTTTATGACATACTATATGTATCATACACTATATATAACTTTGTATATGAATATAACAGTTCATTGTCCTTTTTAAATCTATCTGTCCAGCCACTAGCAGAGACCTCTGAGAGTGAGCTGTCCTTTCCACTTTTCTCAGAAATCCTTCCACAATGTCAGAATGAAGACAGTCTTCAAGACTAAAAGTCACTTAATAGCTTATCCTTCTCAAGGTCTTTGTCTTTTTATTAGTCCCTGAGCATTCAATAAACACTGAAGATCACTACCTTGCCTACTACCTTATTTTTTTTTCGTGTAGTTTCAATGTGTGCTGTTTTAATAATTCAATGGCTGCATTAAATAGTTATACATATTTTTGGAAGCAACATTTTTGGATGAATCAGCAGAATATAATAACGTTTTCTGATGTGTATAAATAACATATATAGCTATATGTCAGTTCAAATTGAACTTAACATTTAGCACACCAGAAAGGTTGTTTGGTCAGTCAGCACAGAGTGGTACCTCAATCACTCACCTCCACCTTTTTAGTGTGACATGGTTTTGAACATTGTTATGCTAGCTGCAGAAACAAGCTCTTAATTTTATCAAAATTTCCTGATAAACCATCAAACAATGACATATTTATTCTGAATATTTCCCGCTTTGATGAACTTTCAACTGAACTTCTAAAAAAGTAATCTTGTTAGGATGACATTCAGGAACAAATTTAATCCCTGTGTGAATGAAGAAGAGTTGCACATCTCTGTGGCCACTAGTAGTGGCCCAGTGTTTCAGACTTGGACCTGCAATAATCGCTCTTTGCTTACAGAATCAAAAGTTAGTGGAACTCTTTTCATTGCAGTGGTGCCTGAAAATGCTGCTCTGGGATGGTCAAGTGTCTTACAGGTCAAGATGTTGAAAAGAATATTTAGTTTTCAAAAACCAATTTTCAGGTAGTCCCACTCATTCTTTTACCCCTGTAATCCTTACTTTGGGCAAAGTATAAAACACAGCAGTCATGACTTTCAGCAATGCTACTGATCCTTTTGTTTGAGCTAAAGTTTGCATATAGAGATAGCATTATCAAAATAAAAGTAGGAAAAAAAAGCTGTGAAGTTCATATATATATTTTTTTTATTTTTTTTCTTTATTTTAGGATATGTTCTGACTCCTGTATGAAGTGATTATGAGACTTTTCTCTTATGTCTGTACTTAGCAAATCACATTTTAAATTTTAAACTTTAAATGGCTTATACAAGAGTCAATAATGAAGTAATTTATTAGTCAAAACACAATTGACTAATAAATAAAGAATTTCCAAAGCAATTATGGAAGCTAATATGCTAAGGGGGTTCTATGATTCTATTTGGTCCCTGTTTTATACAGGAATTTTGTGCGATGCTTGTGAACAGAAATTCATAGCTGAAGTAGTGCAGAAATGTGATCATTAAAGAAGCAGAAGATATTTCTGTATTTCAGTCATCTTCATCCTCTTTTTTAATCTTTCCAGAGGATGCCCATGTCATGCTCAAATGAACGGTCAGTCAGACATTTTTCCTGATTTACAGCAGCAGTTCAAACAGGCTCTGTTGTTGAGCAAACCTAGTATTGCTCTTAATTGACCATAGAAGACAGTTGGGTAGGTGATCCACTTGTGCTGAGTCTGAGGCTAGATGAGTACACCTACATGGTTCCACTACTTCTGCAAGAAAATTCTGGTGCATTCACAGCTAGCTCAGCAATCTCTGAATTTAGGCAGTAAGAAAGTTATGTCTTAGATATTTGCAGCTTGGAGCTGAAGTCACTTGTGAAAAAAGGTGATTTAGTCTCCTAAACGATGTAGACCTTTTGGAAAAGTTTATGTTAAATTTAAACTTTTTCTGAAAATTCTAATCCTCATAGCTGCAATATTGTATATTCTCAGTCCAGGTGCTTTTACCTAAGCAGAATTCTAATCTATAACATAGCAATAATTTTTTAAAAAGTGTATTAAAATAGACCCTCACTTGATAGACCAGAATACAACAGTCAATTTATCCACTGTTAAAAAACCCTGATGTGGAAGCACACAAAGGCACAGAGGGAAAACCTGAAACCCTTTCTCTTGACACCCTTTTCACAGCTTAGTTCATGGAATGGAAATGTAACTTCATGAAATTAATGTATTTTGACATTCTCTGATGAAAGACCAGCACTTCTGTTACAGCAGTTCTCTGACAAGATCAGAGGTGTGCTCTTACAGTGTGGCTATACGAACAAGTCACTGTGGGATTGTAATTTGTAGTGAATCAGCCACTTTGAGATAACTGACTGAGTTCAGGCTCATGTCATGCATTGGACAGCCTGCCCTACCTTCACAGGAGCCTGAACTACCTCAAATTACCTTTATCCTTCTATCATATCACCTTTTTTCTTTATACACTTTTTATTTGCTTCTCTTCTGCTGCACATCTCAGTTTAGTCAATGATGATGTGACCTAGGTTGCCAACCATGCTCTTGTTCTCTGGAATTTCAGAGCCCCAAGTTGTGCTTTCTATTATGTAAAATGCTCTGAGAGCTGGTATGTATCCCTAAGGCATGGATCACTGCCTTACTGACATGTTAACAAGTTACTGCCCATTAGCTAATCCATGATAACATTCACATATACACTCCTGCCCACTATATTTGATATTTGAGAACCAGTTTATCGCTTTTTCATGAAGAGTTAAGTGCCATCAATCTATTTTGCATTTACAACAGCCTACAGGCTCCCATCTGCTAATTTATAATGTGCAAAGGGTCTTGATGAATGGCAAATTTTAGGTAACTGGATTGCTTACCCCACTCTGAAGGATCAAAGATTCTGCTCCAGAAGTGGCATCAAAGACTGCACACAGACAGTTACCCTTGGCCAAGTGACTTCCTTTGAAATGGCCATCTTGTGAGCAAACGGTTTCCATGTTAAATTATGCATTGTTTGTTTAAAGTTTAATTTTAATTTTATGTGTTTCATTGACAAAGAGAATGCTTTTACATTTCACGGACACCTTTGGCCCAAATCTGAAATTAAGACTTACTAATCATTTCAGCTGTGAATGATCCCCTTGAAAAGAGCTAGACCCTGTTACTTATGTTTCTTCATACTTCATTAATTTTACAAGGCACAAAGAGTTATTCATTATAGGTGGTTGATACCTATGTATAAACATCTCAACATTTTTTAATCTTAGAAAAAAAGTTACCTATTACATTTTAATAACATTAATTAGAATTCTTGACAAGTTTAAGTGTTAAACAAAATTAAAGATGCGATTTTCCATAGAGGAAATCTTTTAATGTAAGGGCTTACAACTTTTAGGGCATAAGCATTTCCTTTACTGACAGTAGAACTCTTTAAATTGAGTCTGTTAAATGCTGGTTTTGATGGCCTAGAAATTCAAACATAAGAAACATGCAGATTTAAATGGTGATTTCTTTCAAAGCTCTAAAAATAAAGTTTTTGTGCAGTTAAAAATTGTTCTTATGGTCTGCCAACACTTCAGAAAAAAACTTGGCAAAATGCACCTCAACACTGATTAATTAATACTCACCTATTGCCGTTGTTTGGGGATTTTTTTAAAAAAATGTTCAGGAGACAGAAAAACATACCTGATACAAAATGAAAAAAATGACCATTTTATGATTTCCAAGTTGAATATTGCAATCAGTACTGACCATGCAAACAGAGCTGCCATCTTGTGGATAAAAACGTCCTAAGAGCAGGTTGCTCATGATGCCAGAATGCAGAAGTAATAAATGTTTATAATAGTTATCATGAATACCTAACTTGGCATTCAGCTCATACACAGGATTATGAGAGCTGTAATTTTGAGCTTGCACATTCAATCTCTAAAACCTCTTATCACCTGACTGAATTTTAATTTCCCCCAAAATCTTTAGACCTAGCCCTTCCAATATTAATAATGTATAGGTTAAGCAACACTGAAGAACCGCTTGGGTTTTTCAATTAGTGTGTGGTGCAGAGCTATGTTTTCTAATATAAATAATTGGTTTAACCATTAAATTGATGTGACAGAAATAATTGTCAAGCAATTAAATGCAGTAATGATTTCAGCTCATGGGAAATATGTACTAATATATCTGAGTTTCACATTGCTTGAGAACTAAGATATCCACTCTCGTTAGTTTCTTTGTCATCATTCATATATCAATTAATATTATGTTACAGAAATGATACAGTTATTGAAAATCATTAGTCACTTCTCTTTCATTCCTTTGCTCTTTCCTTCTTTCTCTTTCCATGTGATTCTTATTTGAAAACTTGATGACAAAAAGTACATCAGCAAAAGTACCCCCATTGTCTACATCAGGCATGAGAGTTAACATGCTAGTCTCTTCAAACAAACAATTCATGGTAGAATCATAGGAATATATGAATTGTGTGTTTCTGGATTGACAAACAGCCACATGCACCCTTCTTTGAGCTTTTGTAATCTATTCTATATATTTATTTTATTTAAATTATCTTTCGTTTAAAGAAATGGCCTTGTGATTGTTTTGGTTGAATTGACTTGTTACTACCGTGTACTTAAAAGGTATGATTTGATTAATATCATATTTTTTATTATTATTCATAAAGTAATACTAGATTCAAACTGGTTGTAATTCATGTGTAACAGTGCGTTGAAATGGGAAAAATGCTATGTGACTTGATCAGGATCACAGAATTGCTCTATTATCTCCACCTGCTACTTTTTCTCCACCTGAATCTCCAAAGTTACCCATGTTTTCAAATTTTACAAGCTATGTTCTAAGAAGTATTCTACACTAAAATTCCAAACTAGCATTTCTGCTACCCATTCCAAGTAAATTTTCTACTATTGTAAACTACTGCTTAGTTCATAAAGTATAATAAATCCTGTATTATTACTGTAGATAACACACTTTATGAACACTGAAGACTTTGTAAAAGTATTGCACTCTACCCTTAAAGACTTTCTAGCACATCATCTGTGAGTGATACACTCTGTTAAGGAAGGAAGTGTCATCTATGTAAGAAAAAAATGCATAGAACTTTAAGTCATCATGGTAAGATTAACTAGATATGGGAAAACTTTGTATTTTTCAGACCAACCCTTGTAATCCAATTTTGTCAAAAATGTCTCTGTTTGGTCTAAACTATTTTTAACACTGAATTTTCTGGAGAATGTAACTTGGACATATGATACATCTATGCATATTTTATCTCATCAATAAGTCTTTTACTCATGACTCATACCTTCTTAGCAATTACTATGTCTTACCTTTATCATTAATCATACAAACATAAAGCTGGCATTTCCGTTGTCCAAATTCATCTTTTCTGATCTGTAATTCAGCTTTGTCACTTTGCATGGCAATGAATCTTTTTTTTATATATATTTCCATCTGAACTCCTGTGTTTTCTGAGCAGAAATAAATGAACAGACGCTTTCATTTTGGCCTAAAGTGTGTTTTGACTAATAGGTTAGCCTCCAGATCCCCACACAGAACTGCTGTTTATTAAGTCCCCAGAATTTAATCTCCTGAGTCCGTATAATTTTGTGAAAGAATCACAAGGAAATGGCAGAGCTGTTTATCAAGTTTATTCTACAAATCTTCTTTCATGTCTTATATATTAAGCTAAACTGTGTTTGAGAACAATCTGAGTAAGACAATTTTAAGAAATTTTTTTAAAAGAGCAACTTTTTTTTTGCTTTTGTTTGTCATGAGAGGGAGCAGAACCTAAATAAACTGGATTGTACATAATTTACTGTAAATAAATACTGAACCAAGTTCCTATCTATTGAAAGAAAACATTAGCTTCCATAGTTTTTTTCTATTTTTCCATAGAACAATAGGATTTTTTGTTACTGAAACTTGAGAGATCAAAACATTCATTTATGGAAAAAAGCAATTCTTTAGGCACTGATTTAGACTCACTTAAAAGTTCACATGATTTATGTTATTGCCTGTAATATAGCAAAATACTTAGTGCCACTATATTTAGGACATTTGGCAGTGTGTTTCATGCCTCATTTACTACAGAATGTCTGGGCTGCTACTTAGAATTCAAAGAATAAGTGTGCATGTACATTTGGGTATATTTTTACTTTTGCTGTTAGTTTTAAATACTTGCAAAGACACAGTAATCGACCTGACACCACAACAGTGCAATATTCTTAAATTTACACCCTTTTTTCCAGTGTGTAACTTCATTAATCTCATGACTTAAGAGCAGGGAATGCAAAAATCATTAAAAAAGTGAGTTCTCCAGGTGCAGCAGGAATTCACCTTTCCTTTAATACCTCTTCTGTACAATATTTTGATGATTACTGTCATTTAGTATACAGACTATGAAAATACTGTTACCTGAGCGTCTTGTTTAATAATTTAGGCACATTGATTAAGTGACGAGCACCTGCCAGTCCTGGTCCCTGAATCAGGAGCTTTTTGTACAGTTTCATTTACTCTGTTTACTCCACATTTACTCCAAGAAGGGAAAAAGGAAAGAAATTAAAAAAAAAAAAAAAAAAAAAAAAAAAAAA
>VZTM01005737.1:23150-33773 GCA_013400555.1 Jacana jacana | reverse complement strand
AAAAAAAAAAAAAAAAAAAGGGCTAGGAGAGTTCACTGAAAAAATACCAATGCTTATGTTACCTGTGGCCTGTGGAGGTTTGCAACTCCAGTTACCTAGTGAGTGAATAAATACAAGAGCTGGTTGGAGACATGAATTAGTAGTATGATCTCATGAAAACCAGTCCAGTTGCTACAAAAAAAACCTGTAATATGACAGTTAATAATTTGACCACTGGAAATCCTGGTACTGGCATCAACAAACAGTTGTTTTTTTTCAAATATAGTACCTGCAGTAGTCAAGATCATCTAGCTATAGGCTCAGCAGATTACACTTAATCTGTGCAGTCTCTGCTGTCTTTTTACTAATAAAATCTTATACAGATACACAAAGATGTTACTTTACCAAGTGTGTTACACATCATTGAAACTCCATTTCTTATGCCTGCAAGATAGCTGTGCTGAAGGCAGAGATACAAACATAGTAATAAGGCAAATCATCCAAGCAAGCATTAAGGGTCATTTAAGCCCAGCAAAATCAACCAACATCTGTGCAAAGCTAAAAGAAGGTGACTGTCTTTCTTGAGACCTGTGAGATCAGCCAGTATGTATGCCAGTTCTGGTCTGAAACGGCTTTCTGCAGAATGGTGGTCATGGTTCCCCACAGCTTCTGGCTCACCCCCACAATCAAGAAACATGCTTTCATGTCCTTGCCATTGCTTTACACTACAATTCATGAGTGGGTAAATCAATCAATGTGGTTTGTAATTTAGCAGTATTCTGAAGTGTGTTTTCTTCAACAGTCAGTATTTGCAAATTTAGTATTTTCTGAATAAGAGACACAAAAGTCGCTGCTTTTGTTAAAGTCAGTTACTATATTATAAAAATTAGATATATTTAATATTAAAAAAAATACAGCATTAAAGTGAGAACCACAGGTGACACAGTTGTATCATAACGTACGTTAAGGACAACATTAGACTTTAATTTTTGATTAGTCTGGTAGACTACATAGAGAAATCCTTGATTGCTGAATCTCATGTAATCACGTGTGAACTATGACAGATAGGCAGAAGTTAGACCTATCTTCACCTGGGAGTGGCAGCATCTTTCTGGCTCACATCTGGCAACTTGGTTTGGAGGAAAGCATAGATATGAGGCCAGATCTTATTGGTTTCCGTTCCAGAAAATGATTTCAATATCCCTTTTTTCCTAAGGAAGAAAAAGGAGAAAGCATTACAGAAGTAAAATTGTTTAATTATTCCAGGATCTCTGCCTTACTTTAATGTTGCCTTTAAGACTGGCAGCAGGGTGTGAATGTGTGTGATTGAACACCAAGGACAGCCATAATAGTATTGAGGACGCAGACCGGACATGCATTACTGTTCCTCAAACAGTGAGCTGCTGGTGACATCAGATCATAAAACTGTCAGCTGTCCACAGGGTACTTCATAACAAACTGCGAAGGGTAAAAATGAGAAGCAGCAGTGCAGTCATACAGCACATGCTACACAGCCCTCATCCAAACAACTGTGACTAACCCAGGCATTGTACAGTTACACCTTAAGGATCCAGGATAGTGCATCAGAACAAATGAGTCAAACAGGCACAGTCAAGTTATTCTGAATTAGTTCTGGTAGCTGGTTTTATCTGTGAAGTATGTTATGATGTATGTAATAATATCTTAGGCCTATGTCTTACTCTGGTGCTTTGAGGCATTTTCACTTCAGAAAGCTATCAAAGTCAGGAAAATTATTGTCAATCCAGAAAAACTCCTTCTTTAAAACTGAACCACCCCAAAGATGGAGCTTCTGGTCTTATGTTCAACAGTTTTGGTAGACCATAATGAAGGGTGGTGGATATGGAGGTAGAGGAAGCACAGTCACTTCAGGATATCACAGAGTCCAATTTCTTTTTCTAGGCAAGATAAGACTGCAAAGCTCTACCTGGTGACCTACTAGTATTTATGTATTAACAATGTGGTATTTGCAGCTTTACACTAAGAGAAACTTTGTGGATATCACTGGCTCTTAAAGAACTACTGATTTGTTATTCTACAGTGCAAGTGGCAGTACTTTCAAAAAGCTGCTTAATCCCNTCACTAAGTTGATGAAGGATACACTGCTGTCCCTGTAACTGAAGACATCTGTCCTCACTATGCTGACATGGAAAGAAGCTTTTAGAATGTGGAGGAACAGATTTTACCCCTTACCGATAATATTCTAGGACTGGTTTCGTCTGTGCATCGTATGCCTGTAGCCTCTTGGTAACCGTCTCTGGCTTATCGTCATCACGCTGGACCAGCGGCTCTCCAGTAACATCATCAATGCCCTAATGGTGGTTAAAAGCAAACACTGGTGTGTACTTCTGTTTAAGTATGTTTTGTGTAATTTTCTATTGAAATTATGATCAGTTTCCAGTTAGTCAAGGAGTAGATTTCTGCTTATAAAGGCTATTGCCCATATCTTATCTGGAATATAAGATGTTGACTTTCCAGTAAAACAGTCCATCAGTCAAAAATATTTTCTCAGTATTGGCAATGAACATCAGGTTATAATAACTTGACTAATCTGTCCTCTAGAACATTTGTTGAATATGGGAAATAGGTAGACAAAACCTTCATGCATGAGGGAAAACAATTCTTGCTGGCAGTATATTACTGCGTAACAGGAACCAAACAAGAGACTGATTTGAGATTTGTTTGCCAATATTGAAATGGAGAAAGGAGTTAATGGCCTTTTGATTTTAATTTGCAAAATAGAAGAGCTGTCATTTAGCAACAGCTGTATAAAAAAAATGGCATAAAAGCCAGATGCAGTTTTTCTAGAACTCAGTAAATAAAGGTAGGGACCTAACGTATGACCTATGACAGCTTCTCCTTTACTGCACATTTCACCCCCAGTTACTGAAGTGTGATTACAGAGCTTTTAAGTCTTGCAACCAGCAATTACTGATGACTGGCACCTTTTAAGAAGGACTATCTCGTGGCATAAAAGTTGGCTCTTAGATGCACTGAATTATTGTGCATCTAAGGACAGAATATGACCCACCGCAGACATAATGGACTCTTTCCTCCTTACATATTAATTGCATTCTCAAGAATTTTGATTTTGACCTAAAGACAAGTTTAGTCTGACATCTGGAGTGGCACCATGAGTGTCTTGCAAGTACAAAGCCAATTAGACCACAAAACTATTTTCCCTTCTGGCTTGCATTCTGGCAGGCAGTTTCAAAAAAATAAAAAATGATCCATGGTCAGTAAGATTCTCTGTTCATTAAGGTGTGAAAAATATTTGTTACAGAACATCTGTATTGTATTTGAGATGGATTTGTATGGTCAAACTTGCCCTGTTTACATAATACAATCATTTAAAGCACTCGATTGGTTCTTTCCAGCACCTGTGTAGGCACCCATACTAACACTTTGATTGTACCTATCAAATATTCAACCTTCAGCCTTACAGTAACTCTAAAGCCATAACCTTTTAGTTCTGTTGATTCAGTAAACATTTTTCAGGTCTGTTAGAGACAACTCTATTTCAGCTGTTCGGTGCCATTCCATGGTTTCACTGACATATTGAAATCTGCTTTACTACATTGGGATATGGCTGCTAATTAGCAGAAAGTAGAGTGGAATAGTCGTAATAGCAAAGCTGCTGCAGCTGAAGTCCACTCTTTGGTAGGTCTGATACGTCTCTGTTGCAGCTTCCCTCTGCTCTTCTGCAATTAAAATAACCGTGACTTAAACCACCACATTTTAAGCAATGCAAGGACAGTGTTTCCAGTTTCCCCCTTCTAGTTCTTACCTGCTATTACCTGCCTCTTGTCCTGCAACACTCAAATCCAAAACCTACAAGGCTTGATATGCTTCTGACGTAACTTAATAGAGCTTCCAGGAGAAACGTGATGCCACAACAGGCAAGTTATTTAGAATTAAGGATGGAATACAGCTTGAGCGGAGTTGCATCAAGCTAATCCAAATTCTTCAAAATTCCTAAGGTAACAACTATTCCTCTTCTAGGATATCTCAAGCATAACATCTTTGATCTGTTGAGAAGCTTCCCCAACTGGCAAGCTTCTACATCTAATTTTTGCAATACAACAACTGTTCCCTTGAAAATACCCATCCTGGTTAAACGTAAGCACAGGGAAAGCATGCAGTGGATTCCTCTGAATGATGACTTGCTGCGCTTCCTAGATACAAAAAATTAGTCCTCTGGAGGACAGAGAAGGATACTGCATTTTGGACTGTGCAGGCTGCAGACTTGTAGAACAAGCAAAGAACACACCCAACTCCCATGCCAGTGCACAAGACTGGGTCTTCCAGATCTGCCAACAGCTTTAGCAAGAGCCAACAGAACACTACGGTGTTTCATTCTGCAAGGGACAAACATGTTGCCCATCAGCTTGAGCTTCCATCGGGAGCACTGACGTACCCTGAGAGGCAGGGTTTTACCGGAAAGGTTCCGTGCTCCTAAGAGGCCAAATGAGCCTTCTCCTTCTGCGCTACTGCCTTTGGCAACAACACGTGCAAAACATATTTTACTGCGACACCATATGCAGCACAACCTTGATTCACAGCCCACACCAATGTGTATTTCTTACCTGCACTTTGGGAGGACTGAATTCAAGATTGTAGACTCTGCCACTAGCAGGGTGGATCCACCGTGCTGTGAGCCGATGTTTTATGGTCTCAAATGGCACATCTAGGTCAATCACAGTGTCTATTTGACATGCTTTCTCCAGGGCTTCTGCCTGAGCAACTGTTCTGGGGAAACCTGTTTAAAGGAAACAACTCTGTAAAAAATCCAGACATTGCAAGAATTACCTGGATTCGATCATTAAAGAAATTGTCAGGAAGAAAAAAAAAAACCAAAACATTGAAAAAGCATTGACATGCTGTAAAGGCTGAAGAGTCATTGGATTTTCCAAGTATCTTTCAGGATGCCTTGGCACTTTAATTTGTTAAATGCTTCCTTTCTGTTTCCTCATTTCAGTTAGTCATCTTCTCAAAAGCGTCCGTACTCATGTGTACTACATTCCAGTATAGCCTTAGAAAGAGTTCTGGTAAGCCTATTGTATCAAAACTATCCTCGGGGATGAGGACTGTGAGAACGCTCAGGCTGAACATGAACCTGTCTCTTCACTTAAAAGACACTGCATTGTGACCCGTGAACTCCATGGCTCCGTTAGTGTGCCTTCAAAGGCACGTGTTACTACTAGAGAAGTCTAGTGGAACTTAAGAAGACAGCAGGGGGGGAAACAAAGAACAAGAAAACCAATGTCTCCACACAGAATTCTAAATGAAAAAAATGACTGAAGAATGCTAGTGGTCAAAGCTATAGGAGAACACGCTACTGCACCACAGATTCACTGGAATAATACCTCTACTCACAAAGCTCTTGCACAGACTCATGTTCTGCAGGAGCTTGTAATTTTCATCATACTATAATTTCTCCAATAAGAAAAGTTCTGATAGGTACAAACTTAAGAAACTCCTCTTTGTATAACATTGGTTGATGAGTCCATTGCCTAACTAAAGAACCCAGCAATTTAAAAACTAACCTTACAACAGAAAATAACCCACCTTCATGGTCTTAAGGCTACTGTGTCTTGTCTGACACAACACATAAGGAAAGAGTTGATTAACTCAGACCAAGCTCTCACTTGTGCATTAAGTCTGGTGCACCTGGTTTGCATCACAGTCATCAACTGTATTCATCCTACTACTGTTGTGTTCACGTTATGTCACGGAAGTGCTTCTAAATGGTAAAAGCAGAAGGACAGCCAGGACTCCAGCACTGCTGTTCTTTCTTACTACTGACAAGCTAGTCAGCCACCACATATCATGGTTATGCAGCTGGAAAATGAGCTTGCTTTGGGACTTACTAATGAGAAGCTCCCTCAACAAATTCAAGTGCACTTACAAAAGCATTTAATTGTAACTGAACCACTGTTGCTGCATACTCTGTTTTCTTGGTACAGAAAAAAAGAAAGTCTACAAGATCTAACGGATTATGAAGAATCCTACATACACAGAGTGCCCTAATTATACAGCATGCTAGTCTAAGTTGATCATACGCCCTGACACATGACTCCAATTGCTACACCTGCTATGAATCTAGAAGCCACCAATCTATCTAAGACAGTGGAAACGGGTATTTGGCTAAGCGAACACTCAGGCAGCTCAGAAACCCCACGTAGTTTGACCTAGCTGACCTCAGCTGTTTGTTCTGTGCTGCAGTTATCAAACTGGAGCCTCTCTGGTTAACGTATTTCAACAGAATAGTGTTCTTACAGAGCAGATTACACCAGAGTTATCCCTACTTTAATTCACTGAGTCTCACTACAAATGCTGATGCAGACAAAATTTCTGCTCCAGAAGTTTAAAGACAACAGGACATTAACTTGTAGCAGAAATTGATTTATTCTCTTACAGTCTCCACATCATCTGCCTGTGAAGAGTTGCCAGTGTGCCCAGCTACACTGCTATACATCCGGATGCACAAGGCTGGAACTGCGTGTACGTAGGACCTGGAACTAAAGGGAAAAAAAAACAACCCAAATACTTGCAGCTCTTTCCTTGATTGGTTATGTTTTATTATGCTGTTCACCATGGAAAGTAAGCCCTTGTCCTCACTAAGGAGGAACATAACTATGGCTAAAGCCACCAGAACAAATGACTGTACTAGAAACAATTATAATAAAGCACTAAGGGACAGAGAGTACTGTGGAGTTTTCACTCCTATGTAACACCACACCAACAACTTTTTCCGTTTTATCTACTGAAACAGGTTGCGACTAGAACCTGAAAACACATTCAGCCTAGACACTATCTTTGTGCTATGCATCCAACTGTACTCCCGTGGGCTGGGGTAACAAGGGACAGTCAGTCCACAAAGATAGTGNTAAAGGGAAAATAAAGCACTAGGATTATCAGAATTTGTTTTGAAGTTTTGAGCTTTTTCCAGGGTGTGGAACTACCCTTTTCAATAAGAATAAAACACCTCTGTAGTGCTCTGAAGGCAGAATGCACCAGAGGCATTCTGCAGAATGCACCAGAGGCATTTTACAGCCAAAAAACCTGGGGCAGACTAGGTGCTGAAGGCTTTGCAAACAAACTGGAAAGAAATACTGTCCAGTTACTATGACCTGAGGATGGCTACCAGAGTGTAGCCACCCACAAGTGACCAAAGCACTCAAAGCTTTCCAGTGCAGTTTTTCTCGCTATATATAGCAATATCCAATATGCTAACTTACCATCCAGTAGCCAGTTGTACCAATCCAGACCTTTCAGCTCACTCAGCATTAGTTGTGTCATGATGTCATCTGGAATGAGACGCCCTTGATCAATGTAGGACTTGGCAAGGATTCCAACTTCTGTGAAAAGTAACAGAAGTTGCATTACACTATCTCTGACCTCCAGCGAGGAAAAAAAAAAAAAACAAAAAGCCCACAAGCCTGCAAAAAATGTGTTTAGATCAGGGTGGGTGGCACAGAACAGTACAGCTTTAAAAAAGACAGACAGTATGCTCGCTGACATTCAAAACCAGGTGATCAGTTGGGATCTGATCATGCAAATATGCATCAGATTAATCTGACTGGTTTGTAGCTCCGCAGATTGCAGCCTGACATTCAGCACACCTCTGTCCTCACACTGTCCAAATAATTTTACTGGTAGGTGTTCGAAATGTTAGCCTCCAAAAACTAAAATCAGGAGAGCCCACTAGGTAAAAGAGTCTTCAAAAGAAGAAGAAATTGTAAAGGATACAAATTCATTAAAAAGATCATCCCTCGGATTTCCTGTCAGGGACACTATTTTCGCAGGTTAATGGCTAGATATTAACTTAGGATTCACTTTGGAAGAGAAATGCCTTTGGTATTTTAAAAGAGTGTTATGCATAGGAGATGCTTGCCAGACATGTATTTTTATGATTACTAGAGTTACAAGAGGATGTTTTTAGATGTTGTAAACTATCTTTGGCAGTGTGCAGACACTAGAATTTCCCCATGGAACTGTCTAACCTTTAATACCCACCATTTTGCCTACTGGCTTGCTAACATGCCATCTATGCATCAGAGTTCCAGGCATTACACCATGCTCCTATATGGCACGCAGCAGCCTG
The DNA here is from genome assembly GCA_013400555.1 of Jacana jacana. NCBI lineage: Eukaryota > Metazoa > Chordata > Aves > Charadriiformes > Jacanidae > Jacana > Jacana jacana. Next base: position 25,669 of record VZTM01005737.1, on the reverse strand, counting down.
CAGCAGTTCAGCCAAGCGGTGGGTCTGGCCAGGAAGAAACTACTTTGCCTGGGTTGTGTCCTAGGCACAAGGTCTCCATGTCCTTCGTTTATAAAACAATTATCCAATAATGTAAATCACCCAGAATAGCAGCTGGATTGCTTTTACTGTGGATCTGCAGAAGCCTCTACTTGCAGCCAATTCAGATCTAGTTACAGTACATTAAACAGAAGAGAAAATGGGATGGACTGACATACCAACACAAGATATAGCCACTTTCAGCAGAAAGCAGCAGAGAATGCCAATCCCATCACTTGATGCAGTATTGAAACATGCAATACTACAGAGGCCTTTCTTCAAAAAAACCAAAAAAGTAATAAAGGGACAGTTTCCCCTTATTGGGTATTCACAGCTACAGTCAGGCTTTAAAAAGTGTGACCCTCATGAACACCATTTATAAACAGGTGCTGTGCACCGCAGCCAGACTTCTAATAATCATCACAATGTGGGAAAGTCAGACTCCGGTGCTTCAGTCCTCCAGCACATCACAGACTGGAAAAGTGACAGTCTGTCTGGGTACAAGGTGTCTGTGCTTTCCCCCACCTCCCTTCTTCAAAGCCAGCAAGTCGTACCTCTTCTTACTCTAGTGCACTTTGAACTATGTACCTGGCAAGTGAGGGCCAGGCGGAGGAATAAATTACATCTAAGTAGTTCTACAGGCACTTGATGCTTGGGTCTGTTACTGATTTCTGGCGCAGCGCTGCTCTAGCCCCAGTGATCTAAGAATATGCGCAAGGCAAGGCTGATGGAGAATGATACTAGCGTGTTGTGAGAAGACAGATGAAGTTTTGGGCCCAGGGAGGTTTAGTAAGGCGCACAGGTCCTATTATTAGGCCAACAGAGCTGAAAACATGCTGCCTCTCTACCAATGTCAGGTTGTTTAGAGAACTGTTACAGAAGAAAAAAAGCATGAACATCTGCTCCCAAATAGTTACATTAGGACAAAAAGTTTGTATGCTAGAGCACATCAGCTCCTTCCCCCCTCCCTTTGTTGGGGATGGGATTTTGTGCGGTTTTGCTGGTTTTACTTTGTTCTGTTTTTTCAGCTTGGGTCTACAAACCACTACAGGCATAGCAGTCTTTGGAATCAAAGGCAACACGGGTTTCTTTCCTGTCTAGGCCAGGGGTCATGTATCCACGTTTCAAGGTTTTGCAAAAGGTTGGCATGATCTAGCCACATTATAGCAAACAAGCTCTACCCATATGCAGACAACAGGTTGCTTAGCACAAGAGAGGTGGTGACAGACTCTCCACTCTCCAAAGCAGCAGAACACAGCAGTAACTGTAAATGTCTAAAGACACTCACGTGTTCAACAGGTTTTTTCAAAGTCCATTTTCACAAAACAGCAAATGCCAAAAAAAGGCACCAAATCACCATTGTTAATTATATTTAATTTTCCAAGTGTTTTAACTTTGCAGGGAACAGGGAATCACAGGAGTCTTCTATTATAATCAAAACCCATAAATCCTTTGTCTCAACTAAACTTGTCAAAGCTCCCCAAGTTCCCTCTCAGTCCCCCTTCCTCCTACAGTGTATCAGTCTAGCCACCTCAGTATTCCTCTCAATCCTTTGGAGACCATTTCTGCAAGCGGTGTCTCACTTTCAATAAAATTATGACAGAGCTTCACCTGGGTTAATTAATGAATGAAAAGCTCTGTAGCAGATTCTTGTAAGTTCTTTGGAGGCTATTCAGAGCAAACTTCATTGTCTCTTACACCCCCCACTGGCTTCTCTCCTCATGTCAACAGTTTCAAAGCGCCTGCTACATGTCCATTTTACATTTTCATTCTCTTTCACATTCTTTCATCTATTCAACTCGCCTAGAACACTTTGCCAAATCACTTTTCTTTCCACTGCTTTATGCCTCCCTCCTCAAATAGGGTATGCCCGCTCACAATTTCTTCTTCTTCTTCTTACACACCCTTCCGCTTGATTCTGGTGCTCTTTGATCTTGCATACTGAAGGCATACTGAAAGAGCACAAAAACCTGAAGCAATTAATATATAACACATTTGCTTCGTCTACTGGAACACCTTCCCTTCTCCCTAGGTTCTCCCTGAAAGTTCCTAACAGCAGCAATTACGGATTTGTGACCCTCTGTAAATGAAAACTTACACTTGCACAACCACAGAGACAAAGCATGAATGTGATCAGATATGCCTGCAGAGGTGGTGCTCCTCGCAAATGTTTAACTTACCGGTATCAGCTATAGTAAAGTCGGTCAACTAAGCCAAAGTCATTGTTCTTACAGAGCAAACAGAATTTGTGTGAAGAGAGATGTGGAAATCACAACTGATTTCACAATACAGATAATTTTTCACCCTCAAACATGCTTATTAGCTTCCAGAACCAAGGCTGCCAGTTACCCAACCATAACACTGCAGTGATGCTTACAAGTGAAAGTAGCCCTCTGCAGCTTCAAGGTGCTCTTGCTTTGTTACACGCCATCCGACATGGTTCTTACAAGGTTTGCAACCCC
>VZTM01005737.1:5074-22094 GCA_013400555.1 Jacana jacana | reverse complement strand
GAGCGGAGACGGTGCCTTTGCCGGAGCCCGGCGGCCCCATGATGACGGCGCGCAGCAGCGGCGGCACCACCATGCTGGAGCTGGAGCTGGGGCTGGAGCTGGAGCTGCTGCTGGCAACGGGCAGGAGCAGCGCGTCGCCTTCCCGGGGAGCGCCGTCTCGGTCGCCCTCCGTAGGACCGGGGGTAGGTGGTGGCGAGGAGGGGGGAGGCGAGGCAGGTCCTCCAAGGGAAAAGCAGTGGCAGCTCTTCTGGCTGTCAATCAGGGGCAGGAAGGAAAGATCCTTTACGTAAAAGCACCGGGGGCGGGGAGGTGGGGGTGTCGAAACAAACGAAAAAACCCAAAAGCCAACAAACAAACAAACATAAAAACAAAAGCCAGAAAAGAAAAAAAAAAAAAAAAAACAAACCAACAACAAAACCAACCAAACAAAACAAAACCCCCAAAAAACCAACCAACCAACCAAAACCCCCACAAACACCTCCAAAAAGGTAAAACAAAGCCACAACCACACACGAAAGCAGATGGCATTATAGAAGGAAAAGCATCAGGGAGCATCTGAAAGGAGGTTGTAGAGAGGTGGGGGTCGATCTTTTCTCCCAAGTCACAGGCAATAGGACAAGAAGGAGCCCCTTTTCAGCTGTCCTTGGAGCCCCCCTGCCCCAGGCTGTTCCCACACCCTGCCCTGACCTATGGACCAGATTGACGGGGAACATACGGCTGTCACCTGATGGCTGCTGGAGCTGCTGACCCATCCTGTGGCAGTCACTACCCTGCTCAGGTGCTCCCAGGGCCTTGGCTGTTGGGTGAAAGAGCTGACTCTGCTGTGCTCAGCTACCGGCTCCCCAACCCAACTCCCTGCAGCAGCCATGTTCTTGCTTGTCTCTGGCAAATGAGCTCCAACTGTCCAGTGGGAGGCAGCTACATCATTTAAAAGCTGGGTCTGAGCTTTCTTTTTTCAGATACTTTAATGTGAACTGCAGAGCGTTGGCATTGTTTTGGAGCAGGGTTCTTCCAAACAACATCCAGAGGTGCCTTCACACAGATACGGTTCAGTGATTCTCAGCTACAACAGAACACAGGGTTTCCACCAAAACAGAAGGTTGCACCACTTGCTGAGTGTTCACTGTCATGTCCTCAGCCATAGGAGTGAAACAAGTGAGTCTTCCTGGTAAAGGTTCTGGAGATACTGATGGATTTCAGCCACTGTGAATTGGAAGGGCCACAGAGATCTCAGCGAAAGCAGAACTCTAACCAAAACATTAATGAACTTCAGCTTTCCATTTTAAAACCTTCTTTAATTTGAACAGTTTCACAAGAGATTTGCAACAGCAGGAAGAAAACATTCAAATGGATATGTGGTGCTTAACAACAGTAGGAAAATGGGAATATAGCCCAAAACCTGTCCAGTCAACATAATAAATCTCCTAAACAATTAAGTAGGGAGGCACTGGCTTGGCACAGAAACATTAGCATGAGCATAAATCTTATTACACTGAGCAATGTGAACCTCTGTAATCGAACCCAGTGATACCTTTATTCTAGAATGCAGTAGGACATAAAGAGTGAAGCATTCAGGGCTTTATGAATGTCCCCAGGGCAACATCTCACTCAGCCAGAGCTGCAGAGTCTTAAATAGAATTTGTGGACAAAAAACATTTAAATGTTAGAAGCCATGCTGTTCGTTTTAAACTCCACACTTCACAAGCTTCTGGAAGGTGGAAGTCCACAAAACATATAGACAACATTTGAATGTTCCTAAAACAAATCTCTGGGGAAATGGAAGGTATTTTATGAAATAGATATGCAACAAATAACTAGATCTGTCAGAGAGGTCATTAACCCTTGTTTCCAGAGTCACTGTGTATAAAAAGCAGAAATAATTTATCCAAGGAGGGAACCCGAGGTCCAGCCTCCCTGCAGGCACCACTGAGCAGCTCAGACTCCACAGAGAACTGCTAAAATGATCCCACTGTCAAAGACTACTTAAAAAACCTGTCTGAACATCATAAGGGATACACGAAGAAGGGGTGGAAATGGATAGAAAGGCACAGTCCTAACATGCACACACACTCTTACTAACCTATGGCCTTTGGAGAACAAAAGTGGGTACTTGTATTATAAAAACTATGTAGTAAAATAAATGATTGTTCCCCTCTCCTTGGGTTTCTTTGCCAGAGTCCAAACCTTGTCCTAGTGGTTTTGTGCAATAGTTGTGACATATTCAGAAGTGGAAAAAGAAATTGTGGGAGGATTTGTAATACTGCCCATTGTCTCATTAGTTTGTGCACAATGTTTTAGACTGATATTCTGCGTTTAAAAACACGCATGTGATTTTTCTTCCATCATTGTTTTGATGTTTGGAACATCATGTTTAATTATCTTCATTCAGACTTTGTAATCAATGTTTAATTAATGCAACTTGCATTGTATTCTGATTTAACCTTTTTCTGCTTATAGACCAGGTGCCTTATTCACACATGTGGTACGCTAGGTATAAGTTAAAATCCTGATTCTTGCTGAGTCAACATATTGAAGTTGCTGTTGTGGTGGCTGAACAGTAATCAAAATCTTGTTTCAAACAAGTCTAAATGTTATTTCCAATACAGAGTGTTACAGATTTCTCAGCATTTTGTCAAGCATAAGAAATTTTTAAAGAGGCTTGTTGAGACTTAAATTGTCAGAATAGTTTCTGTCACATCTTTTCTTTGGAGATCTGAATTGCCCTCTTTTGAGATTGATCAAGAATTGCTTTAGTACTGTCAGATAGCTGCTTTGGAAGTGTTCTGTTATACCAAAATGGTTGGTTACATGGAAAAGAAGTTGTAGTATTATACTGACTTTGGTAGGGCTTCTGACATGGTGCCCCACATAATTTTAGTACCTCATCTGGTGGATGGGTGGACAATTGCATGGGTGAAAAACTGTCTGGAATCAAGGTCAAAGTACAGCTGTTAAGTTTTGTACCCTGCCAAGAAGCTCTTAAGGAATGTAGTTTTTTGGGGTCTGTCTCAAGACCTTGTACTGTTTAGTGTCTGTAAATAGCTCTGGGGAGGAGAGAGAGTGCACCTTCATCAACTTTTCAGGTTAACACCAAACCATGAGAACTTAGTGGACAGGCCCAAGGGCAGAGCTGCAGCTCAGCAGGACCTGGTGGGGAAACTGGCCAAACAGGAACCTGTCAAAATTCGACAAGGGCAGGTGCAAAGTCCTGCACCCAGGACACAGTAACTACTTGCAGCAGGGGACTGACCAGCAGGGTCACTGGTGGGGAACAAGCTAAGCACAACCCAGCGCATGCCCTGGCAGCAATGAAAACCAGTGACTAAAAGGACCATAGACATTACCTTAAGAGAAGCAATTATTGCCCTTTATTAGGCACTCTTAATCCAGACCACGTCTGGATACTGTGGCCATTTTTGAGCTCTCCAGTAGAAGACAGACATCGATTAGTTGGTGATCAAGATGGTCCAGGGACTGGAGAAGAGGTGCTGCCAGAGAGTAAGGGAACCACTTTTGCTCAGCCTGGAGTAGGTAAGGGTTCAGTGGTACCAAGTAGCAGCCCTCTAACAACTACAGGGAGGTTAGTGAGAAGGCAGGGCTAAGGTGTGCAGAAGGACTCACAGAATCAGTTAGTGGAGCCAAAGAAGTAGTACTCTCAGCCCCTCGAGCTGTTTAAAACCCAACTGGATAAAGCCCTGAGCAACCCAGTCTGACCCTGCTTTAGGCCACAGGCTGGACTAGAGATCTGGATCCCAACCTGAATTAGGTTTTTACATTATATTTTTTAAACAAGACACATTGTCAATCATGTTTTCTAAAAAAAACCTGTGTCAAGTACTTACCCAATGAAGACTAGAATATATATGTAATATAGTTGAGCATTCTCCCTCCGAAATGTGTACCATCAAAAACATTTGAGAGGAATTTTTCTCTATTTTTAAGTAGTTATAGGTTGAAATAAATAGTGTGAAATGTTGTTTGCTTTAATTGTTTGCCTTATAGTTGAAGTAGCAAATGCATGACATTTTACAAAGGAAACAATACAGCTGTAAGTCTTCAGATTTAAATGAAGTCTTATGCTTTGCAAAGAGTGATATCAAAGTATCGATATTGTTGTGGCTTTGCTACCTTTATTAAACATCCTCTCAGATGCTGAGCAAGGCAAATTAGCACTTCTCTTTAACAGGAGTTGTCTCAAAACTCTAAATTTCCTAGGAAATGTATGTTCTTGAGGTAGAAATTTGCTGTCCATACAAGCTTGTTATACTCAGAACCTTATTTATGACAATGGTGAAACACAGCTTATTTATAAGGCAAAAAATGTATTGCTAGCATAATTGAGATCTTAACAGCCTCATTCAAGAATTATTATTAATCCATTAAAAAATTCAGTAATTATTACAGAACAAGAAAGTGTATGTCTATGCTGAGTTTCAATAATAATAGTACAGTTAAAACTGCTCGGCACACAATTCTCAGTTTCTACCATTCTCCCAGTGTTGTGTTCACCCTTTTCCCCTTCTTCCGCAGACCCCAAGGTCAGGTGTCTCACTGGGGTGCAGAGGCAAGTGTTACAGTGAGTCATCAGCATCTGGAGTCCTCCTCCAGGAGGAAGGAATATGATGTTCATGTTGATGGTTTCTTCTTCTCCCCTCTAGTGTCCACTTGGAGTTATTGTCATATGCTCGCTAACACCCTTTTATACCCTTCTTCCTTCACTAGTCTGCAGCTCCACATTCCATCTACGTTTCCCCTGTGCAAGGCCTTCCATACTTGTTAGATAGTTTCTTTGTCTTCTTTGCCAGTCCTTAAAGCAGTTGTGTCCAGCTCCAGGTCTCCATTTCTCTAACTGGCCACTAGTGAATTGTTTGTAGCTGTGATGTCTCCAGTGCTCTTATCTGTCAACCTATGTGCACTGTATGCTGTGTCTCCACTTCTCAAGGTTTCTCAAGGTATTGTACCAGGCCTGAATTTCTCTACATTACTTCATCATATTAGTCATAAGCACTATTTTACACAGCATAACTGCTTGTTGCTATTATCTATTTAAAACTGTCATTGTACCATGCAGAGATACAAAAGAAAAATAATTTAGCCATAGGAAACTAATCAACTGGAGAAACTGCTGTCACAGCATCCAGTTTTCAGCTGGGATAGTTAACCTTCTCAGTAGCAGCTGGAAACTCAGTAGAAGGCTTATGGCCTATTATGAGCAAAGACAATGCTTTATTACAGGGTTACACAGTTAAAAGCTGATAATGATCAAATACAGTATTTTGTTTGCAAAACATTTGTCTTCCCAGTCTTTCTTTTGGGATATATTTATAGTCTGTAATGAAGGAGTAGTCCTGTTCTAATCCTACAAAAACCACTCATCACAAACTGTTTAGACATCCCTCAAAATACAGCAGATAGATAGAGAAGACAGTAAGTTAAAACAGAGGTTACATAGCTATGTTTCTGAGCCTGTGTGAAAACACTTGGGACATATGTGAACTAACAGAAACCTAGGAACCAGCATTATCTTTTTCAACACTTAGAAGCCTCTTATAGTAGCAGAAAACAGCTCTCAGAAATTTCTGTAATGACCTTTCCTGTATTATTTACCTCAACAAGCAATTAAAATATCAGAAGACTGTTATGTTCTCCAACCATAACTTCCGTGAAAACAAAGATCTATCCTAAATATTACCAGCAAATCAGTAGTAGCTTTACATGATGAGACTAAATATCCAGATCATGACATTTGTACTTCTACAACCTGCCATTCAGCCTGTCTGTGGCACCTCTGTCCTGACTCCAGAAATCCTTGAACTCCTAGGACAAGCTGTCCAAATTTCCAGGAGAAGGAAATCCCTTTTCCGTGTTGTTAGATGTACTGTAATGACAGATACAGCTGTCTCGTTACAGGTATACTTAAGTTATACCAGCCAATTAGTGTTTTTCACTCTTTCTGCCAGCAATTGTATTCCAAAGTGTCTTATCTCATTTATGTGAGGACATTCTGTCTGCCAATGGAGTGAATCAGCTTTGAAGAAGACTGTTCTCCTGATCTTGTTTTCACATGCCATGGCATGAAACAGATACTTGCAAATCATTAACAGATAATTCCAAGTCATAGGAAGTTCCAGCAGAAGGATGAGACGGGCAGAACTAAAAATATGCGAATGGGAGAGCACAGCTGTACACAGAGGAAGATAAATGAACCAGAGCAAAGTTCATTTGAATTAGATGTATTAGACTAGATGTTTTCTGCATAAATCAAAGGGTTCACTGATACAGAGTCCAGACTGTGGTGGAAAACTTCCATAACCCCAGTAGCAGCACACAGAACTATTTTAGATGGCTGTCTTCACAGAAGAGGACCCTCTTGATTTCAGTGGGAGTGTGCATCCTCTGTCACATGCCATATCCGCAACCTCATAGCAAACTGCTACTTAATTAGTATCCTGTAATTATGTCTAAAAGGCCTGTGAATGAAGGAAATTAAAGACGACAAAATTGTTCCCTGAAAATAGGGACTTCTTTTTCATTAAATATTACAATTACTTTGGCACTGTTTTGCTCTAGAATTCCAAAATACCTTCCAAATTCTGAAATCCATAAAAGAACTGTGCAGGGATTTGGCTGAATTTAATTGTTTGCATGCAGGAATGCATGCCACCAATTTACCAAGAATGTTTTAAGAATTTTTCTGCATATAAGTTTGGATAAAGATTTATAAGTTGGGGGGGGATATGTTGAGATATATGTGTTATTTACCTTCCTCGCCCTCACAACTTTCCCTGAGTTCTGCTGAGTGTATAGCAGAACAGAATTTCATGTGCACAAGATCCACTATTTTTCATCTCATATCCTAGATCAGGGCTACAACTGGCAACAAATTTCTCACACACAGAAAGCTGCATTGCTTTGATTCCTCAAAAACATGACAAAAACCTCTTTTTCTAAAACTGCAACTTCATCTGTATATGAATAGCTTTACACGCTTTTGCCCGTATTTCAGAAATCTTGGGCATTGCGTATGTGGGCTAAGGCTGTATTTCAGCTGTCATTTTTTTATTATTTTATTTTTTCACAAATTTCTCAGCCTGTTTCCTTTAAGAAAATTTCTCATGCTTTTTTTTTCAACATGGATGTGTTCTTTTGGTTTGGATACCTAATTTTTCTGGTTTTGATTTTTTTGCCTTTGCACCTGGTTCAGGGAAGTCCTCAATAACAGTACAGACTGGGGTATGCATGGATTCAGCAGAGAGAAACTTGGAGGTACTGATATATGAAAATCTGGATGCTGGCAGCCCACAAAGCCAACCACATCCTGGGCTGCATCAAAAGAAGCATGGCCAGCATGTTGAGGCTGTCCCTCTACTCTACTCTGGTGAGAACCCACCTGGAGTCATGCATCCAGCTCTAGAGTCCTCAGCACAATAAAAACATAGACCAGACAAAGCCAGTACAGAGGAGAGCCACAAAAATGATCATAAGGCTGAAACACCTCTCCTGTGAGGACAGGCTGAGAAAGTTGGGGTTGTTCAACCTGGAGAAGAGAAGACTGTGGGCAGACCTCATTGTGGCCTTTAAGTAATTAAAGACTGCTTAGAAGAAAGATGAAGGCAGACTTATTACCAGGGCCTGTAGTGACATGACAAGGGGCAAAAGCTTTACACCAAAAAGGGTAGGTTCATATTGGACATAAGGAAGAACTTTTCTGTGATGAAGGTGGTGAGTCACTGGAACAGGTTGCCCGGGCAAGTTGTGGATGCCCCATCCCTGGAGGTATACAACAGCAGGTCGGATGGGGCTTTCAGCAACCTGATCTAGTGGAATATGTCACTGCCTATGGCAGTGGGGTTAGACTAGGTGATCTTTAAAGTCCTTTCCAACCTAAACCAATCTATCATTATATGATTCTATGTTGAAATACAAGAAAATAATGACTTGTTACACATAGATTCAACATGCTTTTCACAAAACTTACTGTGGTCAGGTCTACTAGCAGTAGAGAACTTTCTTAAGTACTAAGATACTTCACTCGTGCATATGAACTGAAAAGTAAGAGTTTGCATGTATGCAGAAGTATCCTTTGCATCATAATTGTGTTTCCATTGTCTCAATGATCTACCAAAAATGGGAAAAAAACACAGACTACTGTGTTGGAATTCCAGATTTATACTTTTCCTCTGGCATGTGTCCAATTTCTGCGAAGTAGCCATGTTCATCAAAGCCTTAAATATCTAACTGTATAATTCGCCCAATATTAAAATTAGTGTGCAAGGTATTGAAAAGGAATAAAACTATGTGACTGGCAAAAGCTACATGTCACTCCAACTTGGATAAGCAAGAAGAGTCAGAGCCAAAGCTGACCATGAGTTTCTCAACACTTGAACATGGGTGACATTCATAAAATGAAAATTCACTAAGGCAATAACAGGTGAAATAATACTCAAAAAGCAGATTCTTACCTCTGTTCTTTCTCGATATCCTTAACGGATTTAGCCAAAACCACAGCATATCTCCACGGACTTTACACACTAGTTGCTTGATACCCACCCGTAAGAAAAATAGCTACCCTCAAAACGGTCGCAATAAAGTGGCAGCTTAAGACCTGCAGTAACACTTTTGGTCAGGAGATGTCCCTGCATCTACGCCTGAAGGACCTGCTGGGCTGTGCGGACGCTCGAGGCTTTTGGGCATCATCACACTCCAGTTATTTGTTTAATGCTTACTTATTCCTAGCCTTTTTTCCTTATTTCCTAGCCTTTACTGCTGCAGGTGTGATGTATGCCATCCAATATACTCTAAACCACCTAACTTTGTTCAATATTTGGTAAAAGCATGAAACATTCACCTCTACAATGACTTATTTGACTCCAGTGGGAGGCCTGTAACTAGCTGTGTACTAGGTCCTGTCTTGATCAATGTGTTCATCAACGACCTGGATGAGGGGACAGAGTGTACCCTCTGCAAGTATGCTGATCAAACAAAACTGGGAGGAGTAGCTGGCACACCAGAAAGCTGTGCTGCCACTCAGCAAGATGTAGACAGACTGGAGAGTTGGGCAGTGAGGAACCTGATGAAATTTAGCAAGGATAAATGTAGGGTCCTAAACCTAAGGACGAATAACCCCATATGATGATACCAAGCTGGGAGGGCTGGCTGACACTCCAGAGGGCTGTGCTGCCATCCAGCATGACATGGACAGGCTGGAGAGCTGGGCAGAGAACCTAATGAGGTTCAACAAGAGCAAGTGTAGGGCCCTGCACCTGGAGAAGAATGCCAAACACCAGTATAGGTTAGGGGTGGACCTGCTGGAAAGCACTTCTGAGGAGAAGTATCTGGGGGTCCTGGTGGATAGTTAACTGTCCATGAGCCAGCAGTGTGCCCTTGTTTCCAAGAAGGCCAATGGAATCCTGGGCTGCATAGGGAATAGTGTAGCCAGTAGGTCAAGGGTGGTCATTCTACCCCTCTACTCTGCACTGGTGAGGCCACAATTGGAATACTGCACTTGGTTTCAGGCTCCCCAGCTCAAGAGAGCAGGGAACTACTGGAGAGAGTCCAGCATAGGGCAACAAAGATGACTGAGAGTTTGGAGCATCTCTCACAAGGAAAGGCTGAGAGAACTGGGACTCTTTAGCCTGGAGAAGGCTGAGGGGAGACCCTCTTAGTGCTTGCAAGTATCAGAAAGGTGGGTTGAAGGAGGACAGAGCCAGACTCTTTTCAGTGGTTCCCAGTGACAGGATGAGAGGCAATGGGCACAAGCTGGAACACAGGAAGTTCCATTCAATTATGAAATAAAAATTCTTTAGAGTGAGGATGACACAGCACTGGAACAGGGTGTCCAGGGAGGCTGTGGAGTCCCCTTCTCCGCAGACCTTCAAGACCCATGTGGATGCAGTCCTGACTCATATGCTGGAGGCAACCCTGCTTTAGCAGGGGAGTTGGACAAGATGATCTCTAGTGGTCTTTTCCAACTCTGACAATTACGTGATTCTGTGATCTCCAAAGTTCCCTTCTAAGATCCACAATTCTGTGATTCTTTGATTGTGCGATCTTGCAGATTATATTTTTATTTCTCTCCTCTGCCTCCAAATGCACTGCATGTAAACAAGAGGATCAGTGCTATCTGGTCATGTTTCAGGAAAAAAAAATAATCGTATTAGGGTTACTTATTTTAATCCACCTCAATGTAACCAATAGTACTACATATCCTTGTTCACTTTTCAATCAACTGTTTTGAGCAGATAAAATTGGATCACCTTTACCTCCTGACGGCTAACCCTGACCAAAACTCTTCTTATATGGCCTCAATGAGGCTCTGGGATGACAAGTGTTAAGATCCTTCTCTTGCCTACATAGCAGCGGTTTTGGAAATCACATGACCTTTTCACATTGCTTCTCCCATGCATGGCTGTTACAAATGCAACAATTCAGTAGGTTCATGAAGTAGATTACCAGTCATTAGTCTGTAAATCCTTTGGAAAAAAAGGCCCTGACAATAATATGAAAGGAATGTTGCTCTGAGTTTACATAAAAAAGAAAAATTTGGTTTTCCATGAGTTGATGCAAGTTAAGAATCTACTTCCAGCTGTGTTAAGAAAAGGACCATAAGGACCAGCAGGAAGCTGGTGTTTATGAAGAAACAACACAGCAAAACTTTGCAGAGTTTTCAAAAAGTGAATTTAAGAGTTGTCATTATGACCAAAGGTTATTTCAAATCAGATTTGAATGTAAATCCAATCCTTCTTCTTCTTTGAAATGCTGAACGTAATCTTTGTTATAGCTTCAAGCCTTGTTTGCATTTTTTCTGTTTTATTTTCAGATCTTGACATATTTTATAGAATCAGAGAATATCTCAAGTTGGAAGAGAACATTAGGGATCATTGAGTCCAAATTCCTGCTCCTCACATGACTACCTAAAGCTAAACCATACAACTAAAAGCATCATCCAGATGCTCCTTGAACTCTGACAGGCTTGGTGCTATGACCACTTCCTTGGGGACCCAGTTCCAGTGACTGACTAGCCTCTGGGTAAAGAACCTGTTCCTAATGTCCAATCTGAACTTCCCCTAGTGCAGCTTCATTCCATTTCCTTGTGTCCTGTCACCATTTACCAGAGAGAGAAGATCCGCAGCTCCTGCTCTGCCAGCCACCTTGAGGAAATTGTAGACTGCGATGAGGTCACTCCTCACTTTGATTCAGCATCATAATCAAAGTCAAGGAAATAATACACACTTTATTTGTAGCTCTCTGAAGAGCACCCTTCCAAAGACTGCCAAGGGGAATGTATGCTTTAGCTGTATCCTCAGTAAAGGATAAGTCAAAAGGAAAGGAGAATGTGAGAACCACACTGGTAGGAGTCAGTCATCTTTAGGACACAGCTTCACAGCATGATGAACATGAATACTAGGTTGACTTGTCTGTGCTCCTTCTTCACTTTAGAGCCAATCACAGCTAAGTTTGTAACATGGGTGCAGAAATAGCTTTACTGGAAAGACTAGGAGGGCAAGAGGCCACGGCAGAGGGGCAGGAGTATCTTTAACAAGCATAGCCATCCAGTGCTTCAAATTGTGAAACATAGCCTGCAGTTACACCTGCACAGGAAAACCACAAGGCACCCTGAACTTCAGGGAAGGTACTTGCAGGCCAGTGTACAGTAGCCTTTCAATTGCTTTGATCTCAGTTCTCCAGACTCAGGTATTGTTCCACAGCAGTTTGTACCACTAAGTCACATCCTCTCCCTAACCTCCTCAACACATCTCTAGCACCTTTCTTTTACCAGCTGTTCATGGGAAGCTTATTCAGGGAGCTAATTCAGATGACAGCTAACTCTCTGAAAAAGGAAGTATCTGGCAATGTCAGATCCCTGAACCAGTGCAGGATCTGTGGCAGCCAGTCTTGAATCAGCTGAAGAATGTTGGTTTATGGCAGCCGTGAGCCCATGTGAAAAACCTGGTTCAATAAAGATTCCAGATGCCAGGAGTAACTTATATATAGGAATAGTAACCTCTGCCTAAATATACTATAAAGCTGCACATAATACTGTGCAGGCCTGGTTGGCACAGGTATACAAGTAGTTTGAAACCTGTCATTTCTACTTTCTACATTGAAAAGTACATGATGTGCATTTCTTTTTGTATAGATATGTAGCCTGTCTCCCCCGCTTGCCTGTCTCTGCCCAGGTGCTGCTTCAGAGATTCCCTGATCCATGAGGTATTGAGATTAAATTTGTGCTTTGCCTTTAATCCATGGTTTATGGTTATTCCTGCATCCTGCCTGCATTGGCTCACACAGAGGGGAGTCTACCTGTAGGACTGACATTCTGGTTACATGAAATTGTATTTTTTTCTGTATAATTGAGCTTTGCAAGCAGACCAGAGCTGGCATGTCCACATGTGCAAATTTACTGCTCCCTGTCAAATACCTAGTCTTAGTAGACCACCAACCAAATCTGCTGGAGAATCTGCTGCCAAAGTCAGTAGTGTTGATGGGCCTGTGTTCCCTCTTCTCTATTAAGCGATCATGCTCTGGAGCCTAAAACACTGTCTAAATGACTGAAGCTACCTCTTTACAGGCCAGTGCTATTTTCCTGGCTGGCTGGATGTCCACTTCTCACCACCACCAGTACTAGCTTCATACATCCAGACCACAACAACAACTTTCTTGGCAGACAATGTGAGAGCCAGTGGTAAGTCTCAGCACTTTGTATTCACCCCTACCATTCTCGAGCTTTGTTATAAAAAGGATACAGAAGTACAGTGTTAAGACAAGCTCATGTACTTGTAGGGGAAGGAGGAGTCTTCTTCCTTTCAAGGCACTTTACATCTTTGCAAAGACAGTTTTTTAGAACAGTTGTGACTCTGTCTCCATTAATGCATTCGGTGGAATTAGACGGCTCTGATTTGGGGACTTTAAGAAATATGAACCAGAACTGGAGGAGGGATTCTGGCAGACTTACTCTTTTTGTATCATCCCAGAAGCGTAACAAAGTCCATAATGACTGAATAAGACGCTGATGAAGGCCTGTGTACCAACCTACAAGATACATATATATAGCCCCCAAATATTTTCAATTATACCATATTATTTCAAACTATAACACTGCAGTGAATATCAGGAAAAAATTGTGACTGTCAACTACACAAAGACAGTACCTCTGATTCCTATCTTTTTGATAAATTTCATGTCTTTAGTAAGAATGAAATCTTTCCAGGATAAGCTATACAGTTAAGTCCCTTTTAGAAGGCGTGTTTCGTAAGTTTATTACAGAATGGAGCCATACCAAGATAATTTAGCATTTCAGACAGGGAATACATGGATTCTCAAGCATCATCCACTTGCATTTTGGGGAAACTGACATTTAAACCTAGGCTTTGAGGAGACAACTTACCTTGAGCATATCCTAGTTGAAGAAAAAAATGTGGTCCGTTCTCTTGTATAAAGATATGCATTTTCATGCATCTTTCAGGATTTCCTACTGTCCAAGATGTCATTCCTTTGTCCTTCCCTAGAGTTTGTTACAGTAACAAATATGCGGGGCCATATTACTCAGGTGTTTCTTTGAGGAACATACAGCAAGTATCAGTATAAATGCAGGGATGCAGGTGAATATAGTTTAACCCATTTCTACCAGTATAATTTTTTTCTCTAAAATAATCTCAAAAACTTTTAAAGTATTCCTCCTTTACATGTTAATCACTAAAAATACTTACTGCTACATAAAACATTCCCCAAAACCTCAAATGTTCATTTCATGTGCTTTACAACTAGCATCATTTACTAATTATTTTAAAAGGGCAAAGGGGCAGGAAGGCTGGATATTATTGAAGAAGGACGGTGGGGAAGAAGGTTGGCCGGGCTGAACAGAGAGGTTTGGCTGGAAGTCGGGGGGGCAAAGGAGAGTTTCCCAGCTTTGGAGGAAGGAGCTGTTGACTCAAGAGGTCTACAAGGATGTTGTGAGGCTATGCAGGGAGAAAATCAGAAGGGCCAAAGCCCAGCTAGAACTTCATCTGCCTACCATTGTAAGAAGCAATAGAACATGCTTGTATCGATACACTAACAAGAAAAGGAGGGCTCAGGAGCCTCCATCCTTTATGGGATGCACGTCCCAGACACGGCTGCAGCATGTGGGCCCCCACTAGACCCAGCCCCCAGATTCAAGGTA
This sequence comes from Jacana jacana, assembly GCA_013400555.1. Lineage (NCBI taxonomy): Eukaryota > Metazoa > Chordata > Aves > Charadriiformes > Jacanidae > Jacana > Jacana jacana. The sequence continues at coordinate 7,933 of VZTM01005737.1, read as the reverse complement.
TCCCCTGAGTTTAATGGACCAGAGCCTCAGGGATTATGACCCTCAGACGCTGCCAGGCTCCCATGATTCCTTCCAGGGGCCAGAGGTGGCCCTCCTGCCAAAGGATTCTGCCAAGGACCTTAGGCAAGGAAACGCTATGGCAGCATCCTCTCCTCTTGCTGCAAAGCAAGCAGAAAGCTTGAGGAAGGGCTCAGCCCATGAAAAGAGAAGCCATCAGCTTTGAGAGGGCCTCTGAAGGGACACCATTCCACACCAGACCAAAAGGCACATCCCTCCAGTCTGACTGTTTTCTGCATTATTTTTATTGAGAAAACATGGTCCTGTACAGGTGCCTGTCAATGGTGTCTTTTCACACTGTCTTCCCATGCACCTGCACTTGACAAATGCAGGTGTATCCTGGTTTTCCCCAGTTGCTCTGAATTCCAAGTTTCAGAAACCGAAAGGCTCTGGGGACCTCATTCTGCAAAGAAACCGTGCCCAAAATCAGCGTCACTCTGGGGTGTCAAGAGTGAGAGCAGGCTCCCTGCACCTTCCTCGGGCAGCCCGGCCTCTGCTCTGCGACCAGCTCCACCCCCCGGCCGAAGAGAGGCAGCTTCTTNACGTTTATCTCAGCAGCGCTCAGGCCCCCCTCCCAGCTGGGACCATTGGCATTTCTTCCCCAAGCCCCTTGCTGGCAAGCAGGCGCTTCTGCCCTGGTCTCTTGCCCACATTCCCGCACTGTACCTGCAGAGGAAAGGTTTGCATTGGCTGCTTCTGCACATCGTAGCTGAATGTCCCCAGCAGAGCTTCTTCTTTGCCTTCTTCATCCAGTCCCTTGGCGATAAAGCACATGGGAGGAGGTTAGGCTTAACCCAACCATGAGGAATCGTTCATGCTTAACCCAGGCCCATCATCTGCACCTGCCTCCTGCTGCTCCAGCAGAGTCTGGCACAGGATGCAGTGGGGCTGAGTCTCCTCCTCCTGCTTCGCTTAGGGGCCTGGAAGCCACAATGCACTGAGCAAGTCTTAGTAGGGGTGACACCACCCCACGTGTTCCTTGACATGCCCCTTCAGGGAATGGCAGTGCTTGGGAGCACACACATGTGCAGAGAGCAGCAAGCGCCCAGTACACCTTTTCCCCGTGGCCAGGTCCTAGGGCCCAGCATTCCGCAGAGACTTACATAGACAGTGAAATCTCGGGGGGCGCTGCTGGCAGTCCCCAGTGGAAAGGCTGTCATTGAGGCATGCCGTATGGAGATAGCTATTGGTAGTATTTGTGCTGGTAACCGCATTAGCACCTCACTCTGAGACCCTTGGAAAGGCCAGCAGTATCCTGACAAAGTCTCGGTCTGAAAACAGAAGGCAAGATCAGGGATGGTGTAGCCATGATGGGAGCGTGGGGACATGATGGAGCCCGTGTGCCTCCGTGCAACCAGGAGCACAGGCAGCATTGCACCAGTGGGCTGTGCTTGTGCTTGAAATGAATGGCTCGTTGGGAAGTGGACAAAAGCACCTGGCTGTCCTGCCAATCTGGGAAAACAACCATCCAGTGAGAAACATCCCATATCTTGCACTGGAGCCAGGGCTTTCAGGGCATCTCTGGTTTTGGCTGGCAGCCCTGCAGCCTACCCTGTCCTCCACTGTCCCAGTGGGAGAGGGACAATCAGAGCTGTGGCACGAAAATGGGGTCCTGAAGGAGAATCTTCAGCACAGCCCTTTTCTGAGGGCAACTGCTATTTCCAGGGAGCCCAGCCCTGTGTGAAACCTCAGGTCCCTGGCACCAGACCAGTGTCGTGGCCTTGGGCAATAGCAGTGGCCTGAGAGGAGATGCTTGCCCCACACCCTCTAAGAGTCAAGAGAAGCAGCACTGATGGTTTCTGCTCCCGCACCTGCACAAAGGTGTCGTGAAGTGGTGGAGCACACAGGAACCAAAATACTCTGCAGAGCCCTGTAGAGCTGCTGGGTGATCTCTGTAGGTCGATGACAGGCCCTGAAGGGAGAAGAGTGGAGCTGACTGCAAAAGCCCTGGGCTTAGAACACCTGGTGGCTGCAGGCAACTTCTAAGGCTGCCTGGCAGTTCCACACATAGCACTGCACGCTCAGAGGTGCTCCACTAAAAGCAGAGAATACCCATGCCCAGTGATGGTGTTTCTCTCCCAGCCACACAAAGAGAAGGTCTGCAGGTGCTGGGAGACAGCAGGCCCCCACGGTATGGGCTGCAGACCTAGGCTGCTGCCCTGCTGTGTGGACAGCAAAGGACAACCAATTTGATGTTTTCTGTTCCTTCCACAAAAAAGCTCAGTGCAGAGGAAGTGGCAGAAATGCTGTCAGGGGCATGGCAGGGGCACCAGCAATGGGTCTGATGGCAGGACTGGGGCAAGCTCTGCCTCAGGCATGATCTTGGGCCCCGTGGTTTCATCCAATCTCCCTATCCTTTAGCGAGCTGAGTCTGCAGCCCAGCTTCCTTTTGGGAGCACTGAGCAGGAGTTGAGTGCAATGGGAGTACTGCCTGCCTGCCTCCATCCGTACCTGCCCAGAAAGACTTCTGTGTGCTTGCAGACATTGCCTCTGCCATTTGCTGAATTTCCTGGAAAGTCACATAGGAAATGGTGAAATGACCTTGGCCAGAGAAAGGGGCTTAACAGTGGAGAGCAAAACCAGCATCCCCTGGCCAGCGATAGGTGTGGGGGCTGAGCAGGAAAATCCCACTAAGTTGTCCAAGAAGAGCCTTCTATGAGGCCCATCTCATCCCAGCCCTCTTTCCCAAAGTGCAGCATCACCTCCTCCATCATTTTGATCTCTGTAGCCAGATACACAGTCTTATTCCTCAGACTTGCCATCTCTTCAGTTTCTTCCCTGCAGTCACCAGGAAAAGGGGTC
>VZTM01005734.1:70251-91232 GCA_013400555.1 Jacana jacana | reverse complement strand
AACTTAGTGTCATCTGCGAACTTACTAATAGTGTTTTCTATATCCTTATCTATATCATTGATGAAAATATTAAAAAGGAAAGGCCCTAGTACTGAGCCCTGAGGAACAAATAATGAACAACTGAAGGTCTGCAGCTGAAAAAAAACTGGCTTTTCTCTGCCTTTCATTTGCAGATGTTCCTGCACTGCCCCAGCACAGGGTTGCTGTGGTGCCGCTGCCTCTCTCTCCCCCATCTTTATTGTTTTGCTCCCCTTTTCCTTCACTCCATCAACACTACTTTTGGGATGTAAGGGACATGAAAGGCCTGAGCTGGTCAAGCTGCAGCTCAACAGGATCCTTGGAGTGCTGGGCTTCTCTGATGGAGAACAACAAATATTTGCTGTGACACAAAAGAGAGAGTTTAAACTGACTTTTTGGAGAGGAGCAGGGAGAAAGACCCATCAGAAGGTCTCTCTCAGCCCTGCAGTGGGGTTCCACAGTGCTCACCAGCAACCTTAGGAGTCTGTGTGTGTGTGTGTGTGTGTGTGTGTGTGTTTAATTTTGACTGTGCATCCAGCCGGTGTTGAGCCCATGTGGTGTTTTGCTGTAGGGCTGCCACATAGTTTGCTATTGTCTCTTCCTTCCCCCAAAGCTATTGAAAATTCCTCTGCCTCATGTTTTATTGACAAGTTTTTTTGTGGTTTGTTGTTTTATCAGTTTGGGTGGGTGGAAGAAACTTAGTTTTATGGATTTCTTTTTTTGTTGTTGTTGTTGTTTCAGAAATAGTTTCTCTCAGTTTCCAACTTGTCAGGGACTGCCCTGCTCCATGGCAGACAGAATATAGGTTCCCCCAGTTTGGGTCCTGGGCAGAAATAAACTTTCCTCTAAGCAGTTGAGATACCAAGAGCTCTACTCTGAATATCAGAGAGGAAACACAAGCCAGCACTGTGGTTCCAGTCATGCCATAATCAGTGCCTGACAGCTTGCTTCCTGCAGTCATTTTTGCTGCACGCACCGGCTGAGGGTGACGCTCCTCTGGTGGTACCCAGGAGTCAAAGACAAGAGGCAGATTTCTGCCCTCAGAGCACCAGGATCTGAGGAAACAGCAAGTGGAAAAAGGCAACACCCACATGAAAAATCAAAATTGTATGCAAAGAGCTCCAAAACTAAGGCGGTGTGGAGCAGTGCCTCCTTCGCCTTGGGGAAGGGAAAGGCTGCACAATGATTATCTCTTCTGCCCCAATTCCTTTTGGCAGAGACCACAGTGTCATCCCAGCATGTGGCACTGCAGGGGACAAGCTGTGCTGACCCACCTCAGAGAGGTTCTTCGGAGAACCAACACATGGATCAGTCCTTCCCAGCCAGCGGGCAGGAAAAAACAGCTGTTTTTTGCCACACAGGGAATGGGCACAGGCTGGGAACAAACTGCACTTGGGATCAGAGACATTCACCTCTTGGACCCAGCAAGGGTGAGGAGCCAGCGTGGAGCACCGATCCTGCAGGTCCCCTCTAGCTGAGAAGCCACCCATATTTTTTCAGCTGCATCCGGTACAATTTCATATTTGCACGTAAATCAGCACCCTTGGAACAGGGTGGAGCCTGGGCTGGAAGCCAAGAGACATTCAAAAACATCTTTCTCTGGGACCCAAACTTTCCTTGTTTGATATGGCCAGAAAGAAGGGAAATGCCTCCCTGGGGCCTTGGAGGGAAGATGGAGCTGCTCACCATGAAGCATCCGCAGAGCCAGCGTTCTCTCAGCAGCCCCGCACCGCCCAGCCCTCACACCAGCATCGCTGTCCCAGCGTGGCTTGCTCCTCCCAGTATGGGACTGGTCCGTGTTAGGGAGGATGCGGAGGTACAACTGGCCACACACACCCCCGAGGGAAATACAGCTCACCCCCATGACAATTAACTGGTTTGTCAGGATGGCTTCAGTAGGTTCTCTGAGCAAACAAGAAGTTATAGGCAAAAGGCTGCTGCTGTGTAAGTGTGGCTCCATTAAGGCTTTACCCCAAAATTTAAAAGCTGAAGAAAAAATTGAAATCATACTTCTGTGGAGAAGTAAAGCCAGGGTCAGCATTTGAGAAAGCTTCATTTTTTTTTAAGAAGGAAATCTCTATAATCCTTACCACTTTTCACTTCATTGAAAAATCTGGGGGTGTGTTGCTGTTAACAAACAGTTTTGAAGAGCGGTCACAAAAAGGTGGTAGAAACCGGTGATTTAGAATTAGAGAGTAAGACTCAGGTTTAAGTACAGTACAATTTTACTCAAGCAACTCAGAAAGATGGGTAATAAATAACTCCTAATACTATTATTTTATTATTTATAATGCTTACTACAAATACAGGACAGATTGTAAATAGGAAATCAAGCCAATTTTCTTAATTACTAGTGATAAAATGCTTTAAACACTGCATTAGCTGCAACCAATACAGTACTTTTGATTCCACTAATCAATCTTAATTGAGAAGATGAATGCACTTCATCTCTGGATTTTATTGCCAGCACATTCTGCTGCTTTCTATTTCAGTCCATTTCAGGGGGACACCAGATGACTGTACCTGAACACTCGTCCCTTTTGTTCCTAGTTTCATCCTCTGATTAATTCCCTGGTTTGAGCACACATAGAGGGTGCATGTCCTATTTCTAATGAAGTGATGGCCCCATGGCCAGTTGCCCACAGTCCAGCTCTGCCCACCCCTGGAAGGATCCAGGGGGTGACACCTTTAAATCACAGCACATCCCACCCCACTGAGAGCAAATGCCTTCTCTACCCTGCCGTGGTCAGGTGCTGCACAGCGTACAAGGCTGCTATGGTTCACATATTCCTTTCCATTAAAGGATCTTTGAGCACTGTTTGACAAGGTCTCGACACACAGCTGCTTAACAGAGAGTTCTGTATGTGTTTCAATAATCTGTTTAAATCTAGTGAATATTAAGAAGTTTCTCCTCTGCAATTCGCTCTGGGTTTCTAGGGTGCAATTCTCAGGCTCTAGAGAAGCCGCAGAGTGCCCAGATGTAGGGGAATGGGGGGAGAAAACACCAAGAATTAGGATAACGTGAAAATTCCAACTGTGTTATTCAGGTTAGAGACAAAAGAATTTCCCTTGTAGGTGAAGGAATCTTCCCTGGGACAGCAGACAGTGAAACACCGAAATGATATTTTGCATAGCATTAACCATGACAGTACAGGTACCTGAGCAGTGGCGTAACCAGCTGCATGTTCCACCCAAGCTACCAGAGGAACAGAGGGATACAGGCCTGTATTTGGGTTATTTGTCCCTGGGGACTTCAGTCAGAGCTCATTGTGCCAGCTCAGAATGTGCTCTGACCCATATACGCTACTGGAGCATTACACACAGCACCAACTGGATTCCCCAACGCACGGGAAATGTGTGTTAGCACAATCCCCAGCATCTATTTCGGTGAGAGCAAGCGAGGCAGATAATGCCCAGAAACCAGCAATGCAGATAATTAAGAGGAAAAGGCAGCTAAGTCCTGCAAGGGAGAGAAATGGACCCTCTCTCTTCCTCTGTCATTGTTTTGAGGAGGGAGAGATCCATCAACAGAACTGGGTCTCGAGTTCCCCAAATAACGACTGGGGATGTTGTCCACGCAGTGATTCGGGAAGGGCTAAAGAATGATAAATCTGCAAAAGGTCTTCTATTTTTTTTTCTCCTTTTTGTCCTCACCCCTGAACAGAAATTGAAGAAAGGCTCACCCACACAGGGCAGGAGCCTTGCAGCCTGTGAAGGTCAGCAGTTTTGGGGGAATGATTGCCACCCAACTTAACGCGACACGAAGGCTATTGCAGAGCAAACGACCAAACCTGCCCGGCTCCGCAGGGGGAAATCACAACCTGCCCGTGATGCTTTTGTTACAGCCCACGGTTTCCAACAGAAAGCACATCTGGAGCCAACAACTGGGATTTGCTTTTACTACCAGAAACGTAATTCCTCTGTAACACGGTATAAATCAATGTCTATTTTCTTTTTCCAACCGACGCCTGCTAAGGTTTGCCTCCTGGAAAATGGCACTTCCAAGTTCCTGCTGCACTTCAGTTTTATCTCATATATAGATCTTTATCTTATCTACTGCAAGAGTCAAGTAGGGGAGGAGGTTTCCTTATCTCCCCCAGCCAACAGGGAAGAGCCTAATGAAAAAATATCCTATTCCTCTGTAACAATCTGCTCCCAGTGAGGGACAGAGACGGAGACACCCGATGGAGACACCCTGATACCCATCACACAGCTACAAACGCTGCTGGAGATACAAATCACACAACCTGGTTGCTCTGAAGAGCCCAGAGAACTCTTCACTGTTTTTTTCCCCTCCACCCCCTGGGCTTCTGAGCACGCAGCTCTTACTCCATTGTAATCCTTAGCTGGAGAGTTTCCTTCTTCGAGACAATTTAATCTTTCCAAAGCAATGCATTAATAGGCTTAACACCTAAAGGAAAACCACTGGAAGGCTGTTCCTGCTGAAATTCTGGGAAGTATTTTGACTTTACCATCGTGTTCCTGCAAGGAAGCTATCCCAGCATACAGGAGTTTTAAGGGTTTTAAAAGTTTCATGCACGGATTCATGCAGATATAAGGGTTTTTTTACTCCTTCTGAATTAGGGACACCAGAGAACCAGTTCACCAGGTGTACCAAGGGCCACAGCACCGGCTGGCTTTGTTTTCCTTCATCAAAATGTAATTAAACCCCCAACTCCATCCTCTCCCTGCATCGCATTTGTGAGGAGCAGCCATTTTCTTGCAATAAATTCCTAAAGATTTCATGACACAAGCAGCAGAGCACAGAAGTGCATAATAAATCAGTCCAAATTCTGGCTGTGTCTAAAGGGTTTATAGAAAGCTCTCTATCCGTTTCGCACTCCAAAATCTGAATTATAATTAATTTCAGGAATCAACCAACCTACCCGCACTTTAAAAATGTCAAGCTGAGGAGTGCATTATGTGAGATTACAATTACAATTAATCAGAAGTGCGGGCGCACACACACATCTTCCTACTTAAATTCTTTGGGCAAAAAGAGAAGGAAAAAAAAAAAAGATAGTCACAGCAGCTCTGACAGAGACTAAATGATCTTTTCAACTAATTCTCACTGCTGATGAATGCTACAGTTTTGCAGCCCGGTGCCAACACAGAGCTTTTTGGGCAGCAAACAGACCTCCTTTGACAACTCCTGCGTTCGCTGATGGCCATGACAGTTTCCTCTCGCACTGACTGTCCCATCTGGAAAGAACTGCGGGGATGGGAGAGCCCAGCATACTAAATTGTGGTAAAAAAATAGATCACCAGTGTCCATGAAACATCAGATGTAATTCTTTCTAAGGACAATGTTGTTATTTACTCATTTTCTTGCCCGAATTAAATGAGTTATGAATAACTGCTGCTGTCTTTAGGCTCTGATGGTGTTTGGAATGGAAGGACCATTCCATCGACCTGATGGCAAGTAACGGGGCTTTCTCTGCCGGGGTCTATTANTCTCCTCTGCACTCACTCCAGCACCTCGATATCTCTCTTGTGTTGAGGTGCCCAGAACTGGACACAAGACTCAAGGTGTGGCCTCACCAGTGCTGAGTACAGGGGGACAATCACCTCCCTACTTCTGCTGGTCACACTATTCTTTATGCAAGCCAGGATGCCATTGGCCTTCTTGGCCAGATCTGTGACTCCTACCCAGACTACCCAAACAGTCACACAAAGCACCTTCACATTGAAAACTGAGCACTGACATAGAACCATGGAATGGCTAGAGTTGGAAGGGACCTTGAAGATCACATTGTTCCAAGCCCCCAGCCCTGGGCAGGGACAATGGCACATAAGAAGGCACCCAAAGGACAGGGCTGCATGGGCACCCATCCCTCCCTGGGCAGCTCTTCCCATGCCTTGCCCAGTCCCTGTCCCTGTCCTTCCACCCCATGGGCTGGGAGGACACCCAGATCACTAGCACCATCCGTAGTTAAACCAAACCAAAATATGAGTGTTCATGAGGTTCCTCTGCAGCAACGACCGACCTTCCCTCTCCTCCTGCCTCAAGTCGCCCCAAATCATCTCCCCACCTGGTGATCACACCAAAGAAAGGCATCTCCTTTCCTCTGCCCCAGTTTCCAAAGTGGCAGTGAGAAGGCTGGACATTGTCTGTACAAGGCAATAGTCCCAGAAATATCATTTTGCTTCACTGTCACCTGCAAGGGGTGAGGAATAAAAATAACTGCTCCCTAATTTAATACGGACTTCAAATAAAAGCACCTCCTCTTCTTCCATTTATCTGCCTGTGGAGCTATTTTGGTCCATTTCATTGGAAGAATTCTTACATTCTGTTGTGCCTAAAATATTTTGCTTCTTTAATCACTGCACAGGGCTCCTACCTGCAGTAAATGAACTGAGCTGACAAGAGAAATTTATTACAGCCACCAGCCAGAGATCAAATTCTTCCCTCATCAATTATTTGGGCCACTATTGTTTCTAGCAGTTTCTCCTCTTAATAAAACTGATCACAGCTGAATGTTTGGCTGCTTCTGGAGGAAATGCCAAGACTTGTTATTTCATTATACATGTATTCTCCTTACTTGTATATTCTCTAGAAGGGTTTTATATATAAGTGATGAGCTTTGTCTGGTTGACAAAGTATGACTAAAGTACAAGCTGAAGAGCTGGAAGATAAATTCGTCCTAGCAGGGCTGCTGCTGATTTTTTTATGCAGCAATTAATAAAAAAAGCACTTTTCTTTTTCTTCCAGAGGCAGAGCCGGTGATTTGGATTCTGGGGAGAAGAAAAAGAATAAAGAGGAAAAAGTCTGGGCAAAGACCATCACTGAGAGGAGAGGGAGACGACAACAATCCTCCAGGCAAGGGCTGACGGAGCTCAGGACATTCTTCTCCCTAAGAAAGCTTTTCCCTACTTTGGGAACCAAATGCAGGGATGAAGCAATATGGAATTAGAGCCTGTGTTACGTTTCGCAGGCCACAGTTAGGGTGCCCTCTTCCACCCCACCTGGGGAGCAGGGAAATGGGGCAAACACACCCCCAGCCCCTGTGCAGGGCAGCTCTGGCATAGGGCATCGTGCACAGGGAGGCTTTGCTATCTCAAGGACCAGCCAACTAATCTCCAAGCCCCACCAGCTGCTGGATGGTGAAGCTGGATCGCAGGATTTATCACTGGAAACAGAGATGACCCGTTTGGAGGAGCCATCCTGGCAGCTTCCCAGCAGCATGTGGGGAGCGAACAAGTTCTCCCTGCCCCTGAACCTGGCACCCGTGGAAAGGCAGCAGCAAGTGAGCTGCTGGGGACAGACCTATTTCCATATGTTTCTTTTAGAACGTGGCAGCACCTCAGGAGGGATTAGTGAGAGAAGTCAGGGCTCTTCCCCTGGCATCTCATAAAGAGACACTGGCAGCTTTGGGGACCCTGGACACGCAGGTCCAAAGCAACACACTGCAGCGAGGACACTGGTCTGTCCTTGAGTAAAGGGCTTTAGCATATCGCGTGCTGTGCACGCAGGCAGGAGTGCTCCTGTTGGAGTAAAAGTCATGCTCTCACCTCTCAGAACAAGAGGAGAAAACAGTGAGAAGGAACCAAGAGCTCTTAACAGTCCTGAAATACAGAGCATGTTCCTCAGGGTTATAAGCCTTGGCTTTGGCAGAGGTGCCATGAGAAATCCTTGCCAGGGATGGGCACAGAGCAAGCTGGAGCAGAAGGAGAGGCCTGGTTATATCTCAAGGACTGTCCTCATTCAGCCAAAAAGCAGCTTTTGCAGCAGTTTTCCTAACAGCATTAATGAGAGTAGCTCAAACCTAGCTTTGTGTATCTGCCCTGGAGTCTAATTCAGCTGCCCTGAGCAAAGCTCACTTCAGCAGTCTCTAGAAAAGAAACCAAAAACACAAAACCCTAAAAGACAACCTTCTGTAATTCATATTTTTCCAGCTCTTTCTTTCTCTGTAACATTTACTCAAAGGCAATTTGGGAACAACCATCAGAAAAGCAGGGGCTATAAAAGTTCTTTCGCTCTGTGCTTGCGAGCCCCAGCACCCAAGCAGCCAGGAGGAAGGCATTTTATTCCTATGGGAATAGTTTTGGGTCCCACTCATGTTTCTGAAGATGCTTCCCAGCTGGAAAGTGAAGCTCCCTTAGTAACAGAGGAGATGCAACTATTGAGATAGTTAACACCATGAAGAGTTAGCAAAATCACCCATGTCCCCAGTGGTGTGGCACAAAATCTGCTCAATCTTTTGTTTCATGGGTTACAGGGCTCCACACAGTTATGAAAATATTTTAGACCTCTCACGGTTGCCTTGTGACTTGAAGTGGAGAGAAATGTTAGTGTCATGTGTGTGTCCAGCTCCTGACAAAGCTGTTTTTTGAAAATACATCATGCTGTAGCCCCGATCTGAGATTTCACTGAAGTCAGTGAAAAGTCTGACTTGAACAAGCTGCCATTCACTTGGTCCCCTGAATCTTCCCCCATGTTTCTCAGCCATAAAACTTCCTCATTTTCTGCTATGGTTCATTGAATTAGTTGTTTCAGAGGTCAAACCCCAGAACACCTCAAAGCTCCGGGTTTATTATCGTTCTTCTGTTTCTAATCAGCTAGAGAAGTAAGGGAGAAGTAGAGGCAAAATTCTCATCTCATTCACCCAGAACCCTGAGGGTAGGTCTCCCTGTTGAGCGCATGCACATAAGCAGAGTGAGGAGAGGTCAAACTATGCTGGAGAAAAGGCTTGTACACATCCTCCACCGGCCCTAAAGATGCAGCCATCGAGTGGTGTTTGCTTTAAGACGAGCTCCAAAAGCCCTGAAGTGAATGAGGTCCAACCGCTCCCTGAGGAGACTTCTGGATTCTCCCAAGTATCTCACATAAGTCATTCCATCTCCCTTTCATTCCCTTCCTTTCTTTGGAAGATGAGGTTAAAGGTCTATTTCTACTTTACTGAACTGCCTTTGGGATCCCCCAGTTTGCCTGAGGTCTCCCAGTCTGTTATTGCAGGTAGATCAGCCTGGGACCTGCACTGTAAAAGCACATCAGGAGACCTCAGCCTTGGATGGCTGCTGAGATCTCCAGGTTCTAGTGGGAACAGAGAGCTTTGGTCTAGAATATGAAGAAATTGTCTTGAATCTACGATATAAATTGATTTGAGAGAGAGATGAAAAATTAAATGGTATAATTACAAAGGTTAACAAACTCCAGGGAGTCATTAGACAAACTGAAAAGATCATCAGGGTTTTTTTTGAAGGAAAAAAAAAAACCAAACCAGACTAGAATCAGAGATAATGGAATTCAACCATTTCAACTCAGTTTTCCCTCATTTTCCTCAGTTGAGAAAACAGTGTAAGCCCATGTCAAACAAAAGTGTTAAATGGTAATTTCTACAACGTTTATCTTTGAGTATTAGGTTTAAACGAGGCTTTATAAGGTAAAGGCTGGTGACTATTTAACCTGCTGCAGTGGAAAAGTGTTTGAGATATTAAATATGATCTAAAATTATTGCTATAACTCATCATCTCCTAATCCTTTAACTCTTGGGGAGGATTTAAAATAAATTATATAAGCTTTAGTACACAAATAAATATATGATATCGGAAAGTATAAACTAGGCAGACTACCTGAGAGGAAATTGTTCCTATTAAGGGAGGGTTTTCCAAAGTAGCTCGATGAATTAAGAGCCTAATTCTCATTTATGGGAACGCTTTGGAGCTTTGATAAAGGAAAGGTTTTCTCCAGGGAAATTTTTAACTGGAATGACATGAGAAGCACTTGTTTTATGATTTTTATGACAACAAAAACACATGGTGCAAACAGGCTCCTGGAGCTCCCGGTAGCTCACATTTCATTTCTCACCACAAAAGAGAAACGGGGGACAAAGGAAAGATGAGATCCCCAGGTCCCTCTTTATTAACGGGGAAGGAAATAGTTGCCTTAAGACATACATTTGATTACATCTTAATAATCACACCCACTCTGTTCCCTTTTAAACACACCACCTTCTGTAACACACAAACAGCTCTGCACCCACCACAAACTGCTGGGTCCTGACCGGTGACAAGTGGTGACAACTGGTGGAAGCCTCCAGGGAGGGGGTAACTGGAGCCGGCGGGATAGGGTGTCACCAGTGCCACTGGGGCATGGACTATACCGCCTGCCCGAGTCTTTGAGATTATGGAGAACAGGGGCACACATGGGAAAGGGGTGCTCAGTAAAAGCCTGAGGTGCAAGGACTGCCTCTGAATCCTCGGGGACATTCCTGGGAAAAGGTTCTTTTTAGTAGAATATAATACTGGTAGAGCTGGTTGCAAAAAAACCTCTGCACCTAAAGGGCGCCCAGACACTGAGATAGGGCTATCAAGTGTGCCAAGCTGTTAAAAAACCTGATCTTTAATAGAAAAATAAAAATCAATCACTGGAATGTGACTGAAACATCCCAAGCCTGAAATGGGCTGTCTGGGATTGGAGCTGAAGCAGCACAGAGGACTTTCAGGTGCTGCTTCCCTTCTCCTCCTCCATTCCTACCTCCCTCAAGCTTCTGGCTCTCTCCTGACCAGCCAAGGCTTGCAGAAATCACAGCGTGACTTGTAAATGCATCAGCCTTTTGTTTGCCATCCAACAGAACCAAACCACATCAGAGCTGAGCTCCTTTGTGAGCAGTAGAAGCACAGAGCAAGAATGTCCATCCACCACCCGGGAAAACACAAGCCCACCACAAACAGCAGCGTCTGACCATGGCTTGGGCTCCTCTCTGCTTACTGCTAAGAAAGTAGAAGTTTGAGAATTAAATGTTTCTTTGATAAAACCTCCACTTCAAAGTCACACCCATGTGTACTGGGTCTGGGCACTCTGAGACCCTCAGATGAGGTGGAGCAAGGCAGAGATGTAGAATTCCTTCCATCCATCAGCCTTCCCTGGTGCCCCAAGCCCCAGGAGCACGGTCCCTGTTCCCTCCTCAGTCCCTCACCGGTAGTTGTCCAGAGCAAGACCCTAGGGGGATGGAAATGAGGGAAGTGTGAAAATCCATAGAAACCAGGCAATAAGGGAGAGGCTGGTAGAGGAACAGTTGCTCAGCGCTGCCCTGGGACTGCTGAGAGGCTGCTGCAGATGGGAGGGGAATAATCTATTCTTCACGTGCGTGCTGGGTTAGACCAGGAAAAAAGGAGATAAAATTACAGCCAGGAAAATTCAATTCAGACATCAGGAAATACTTTTTAATGGTGAAGACTGCTATGCCCTGGAACAGATCGCTTAGGGAGACTGAGGAATACATGGTGCTGGTGGTTTAAAGAGACAGATTAACTGAATGACCTCTTCACATCCCTTCCAAGTCCATTTTCTTTAATTTAGGTTAAATCACTTTAAATTTCGCCATAGACCCTTGTACCTGTACCACCTCTAACCACCAGTTACCTCCTCTAACTTTCCAGACTTAGCAGATGCGCTTCCTTCTGAACCAACAGCACCTTTGGGGTTTTTTTAAGAACAGTGTATAAACCAAGAAATAATAATTATAGCATTTTCTGATATAGTTTTACTACAATTACACATAGACTACAGCTCTGTTTAATCCAAGGATGCCATTAGGCATCTGGCTCTGTGGCCTTCAATCAGTGGAGAACATCAGCCATTCCCAATATCGCTCCTTGGCTGCTCCCACGCAGCGTTCCCAGGTCCGGGGACACCGGGCTGTGTGTCCCTGCCTCGAGCACCTCACAGTGTTACCTGGGAGGGCTTGCTTAAATTTCGCCATGGCTGAGCAGTTTGAGGGTCTGCATTGTGAAAATTCTGGGAGAGAAGAAAATTTATTGGTTTGTTTTTTTGTTTTTTTTTTTAAATTTTGGGGGTGGGTCACCACTTAGTTTTGTCAGAACCACAACATGAAAAGGCAGCAAGGGAACCCCTGCAGGAACCAAAGGCAGGCGCTGGTGATCACCAGGAATCTCATCTCCCCTCCCACCCCCTCAACTGCACACACTGGCATCAGCCCAGCAAAGCACTTAAGTGCATGCTTAATTTTAAGCGTGCAGGTAGTGCCATTTAAGCTAATGGAATCACTTAAGTGCTTTGTTGGCCTGGGGCCAGTCTCCTCAGCATCTTCCAGTGTCAAGTACACATAGCAAGGGCTTCATCTAATTGCATCAGGCTTTAATTGACAAAAAAATCACAGCACTGCAGCATGCTGACAGCCCCTCTCGGAGGCAGCCATCGCAGTCCCAGTGGGTAGGACAGGGTTTGCTCCTGCTGTCCCAGCTCCCCAAGTGTCCCCCTGGATGTGACCCAACCGGTCTCTGCTCCTTTTCTCACCAACTCTTGTCGAAGTTTCCCGTCCAACACACACTCATCAAAACAACTGACTTGCTCACCCATCCCAGGGTGAACACCTTCCATAGGAAGTATGTTCCCTCATTTGCTGCTGTTATCTCCCTCAGACATACGCTCAGGCTCTGGACTCTTTAACAAAGTGTTCTCATTTGCACTTGGAAGCTCTTCACAAGTCTGTGGAACTACCCAGGAATTAATTGGGAGAAACACTATTGATGCTGCAGGAAATGCAGAGAGCAGATTGCATGGGGGACAAGCCCAACATCTCCCTTACCTGAAGAGTAATAAGTTAGATAAGTATAAGGAGTGTTCCTCTACTTCCAAGCCAAGGAACAGTGTGATGTAACGACCCATCAGCTCAGGCAGGCTCACCTCTATATAAGCTCCCACAACAGCAACATTGCAGTTGTGAAACAGCCCTTTCTAGCCAAAAAACCCAGGACATCTGACACAGCATGGATGTAGAATTAATTTCTCCCCACAGTGTGTTCCTATAAAGACAGTTCTGAGAGGGAAAGAAGTGACACATCTGGGAACCTGTCAGACTGTTGAGTTCAGTTAACACAATTACTGCTGAGGGCTGTGTCTGCAGAGCATGGACTGTGTTACTGCATCTGTACAACCCCCTCCCCATGAGCGAGCCCTTTGCTGTGCCTGGACAAATCACCTTTGTCCAGGCACAAACCCAGAGCTGGGGCTGAGGCACAACCCCGAATGGAGATAAGGCAACCAATAATGGTAACTGGGAAAGAGGGGAAAAGGTTTCCCCAAATGCAAGGGGGGTTTGCAACATCTCATGTCATTGGATTTCACCATGGTCACAGACAGGAAATAATCACCTGTCATCAATGGCTGCTGATTAGACCTATGTCCAAAAGGCACAACTCCTTATCAAACAAGGAGATACAAAGGAGGTGGGGAGGGACACGTGGATGGACCTTGCAGTGGCAGCATTTCCGTAGCAGCTCTCTGAAATGTGACTGTGCCTTCAGAAACGCAACCACATTTTCCTGTGCCTTCTGCAGGAAGCGAATTTATTCCGTTAAGAGCTCAGGAAGTGGTTTTTTGCAACAGCCAGAACTGATCTGCCCCTGGGCATTGCCCATCCTCACAGTGGCAGGAGGAACCCAGATCCCCAACATCTCAACTCTCAATGCCCTGGTAGCCCCTGTGCTGCAGCCACCCCCTAGCACAGACCCGCAGGCAGGAATGCTTCACAAACACAGGTAGTATTTAAGTTAGCACCTTGGCAAACGGGATCTGTCTTCCTTCACAGCCTGAAGGAACACAAGAGCCCCATGTCTTTGAGAAGCTGTACTGAATTTCCATGTCCCCACCCACTCCAGACTCTCCTTGGAAGCACCAGTCACGGGGCACCAACTCAGAAGATGTGACATTTCAAAAGCATCTTGAAACGGCTCTTCCTGAAGGCAGACCTCACTTGTCAGCAACTATGTAAACAATTTAGTCTCTTGTAATGACTTTAGGATTTCAACCCTTACAAAACAGGTAAAAATGAGTGATTCTTGACAAACACACCTAATTACAGAGGAATTTGGCTACAGTAGCACTCCTGCAGCTCCAGATTGCAGGTGCACCTCCACATCTGGCTGATAACACACAAAGTCACTGGGACCCTTCTGCGATCAAGTTATTCATGGGGTTGGACCCTGAATGAGCACACGAGCTTCCCAATTACCCTTTGCAACCACCTCCTGGGTAAGGGCCACTTTCTGAACTGAGGGCCAGACAAGTATGAGGATATTAAATAAATAAATTCAAGGAAAAACTCATTTTAAGATGTCAACGTGACAACCTCTAAGCATTTACTCAGAGCTCATATCAAGTCCTGCAACTCCACAGTGGCCACCTCTACCAGGGCGTTTCCCCCAAAAAACATATTCTAGCTGCAAAAGAGTCCCCGAAACAACATCCAAACACATTTTCCTTTTTTTGTATCCATCCCCCAGAAAAGCACTTCTAGCTGAGGGGAGACCTCATCACTCTCTACAACTGCTTGAAAGGGCACTGTAGAGATATTGGTGCTGGTCTCTTCTCACGGGCAATGAGCGACAGGACAAGAGGGAATGGCTGCAAGCTGCAGCAGGGTAGGGTTAGGCTGGACATTAGGAAAAAGTTTTTCACAGAGAGAGTGGTCAGTCAGTGGAATCAGCTGCCCAGGGAGGTGGTGGAGTCCCCATCCCTGACTGTGTTTCAGAGTAGATTAGATGTGGTGTTGAGGGATCTGGTGTAGGGGAGAACTTGTAGAGTAGGGCTGATGGTTGGACTTGATGATCCCAGGCGTCTCTTCCAACCTAAATGATTCTATGATTCTATGATTATTAGCTCCACATCTAGCTTTTAATCGTTATCTGCTCAGGAGAGGGCTGAGGCTGGGGTGCAATGCACAGCTTCCCTGCAAAGCAGATGGTATTTGAAATGCAAGAAGGGGAAAAAACGAGAGACAGGAAAAGGTTCAGACTCCCATAGCCTGGTTTGTGCACGGCCTGGTAATTACACTGAGGAATTCATGACTCACTTTGTGCACTACTGTGCGCTGCTAAATTAGAAGTTTGGCAAGGACAGCAGACAAACGATGAAAGATACAATATTGGTTTCTCCAGCATAACTCAGCACTACAGCCTCACAGCCTTTCAAAGGTCTTTTTTTAGCAACACTAAGAAAACAAGATTTGGTGGTGTTTGGGGTATTTTTTGTTTAGTTTTGTTTGGGTTTTTTTGGTTTTTTTTTTTTTTTTTTTAAAGAGCAACATGTTGAATCAAAAGTGTACAGTATGAAAGGTGGCAGAAATAGGTAAAATTTCCTCTTTTTTTTAAAAAAAAAAAAAAGTCAGCCTTTCAGCTAGTTTGGATCCCTAAAGCTGATTTCTGGGAGTCCACAGAGTATCTTACACGGAGACTGTTTAAAACTCTTGTGCACTAGAGCATGAGCGGAATGCAGAGATGAAGCTCCTCCACTCTATAGCATCCATAAAGGAAGAAAACCTTCTCTTTACACCCGCTCACAGAAGTGTGTTGGCAAAGAGATTTCCATAAAGGCCCCCCTGGTCATTTGGGAGCCGCCCCGGGGCTGAGCACACTGGAAGATGTACACCTTGGGACAGCGCTTAGATTAACTCTTCGAGACCAATCCCTTCCTCGCAAGGATCACAGCCAGCCTGGAGTTATGCAGCATCTTGGAATCAATTCAGTTTTGCCAGATGCAGCCAATCTTCCACGTAATGCTGAACTGGTTATCCTAATTTGTAATGAGGAACTGGTTCCAGTTGTAAGAAAGATGCACCAGAATGAATAAATAAGTTTGCTCTGTGACCCAGAATTAACTTTTTAAAGTACCCAGGTACAAACCAGATGAAAGGATGAAAGCACCCAGTTCCCCAGCCGGGCAAGGATGGGAAATAACTTCTATTGGGCTTTGGCACATCTTTTCACAAAAATTCCTGTAACGTGTGAGCGGTCATAAGGATTTTCACAGCTCCCAGCCGTCGGAGAGCTGGAATGGGGAGAAACCCTGCCTGTGGAACTTGTCATTAACTTCCCAGCCCCCCTGCACAAGCCTGGCAAACTCTCAGAAATAGCAGAGGCAATTATTAACGTTGAAGTCTCCATATGCTAAACAACCCCTGCTCTGGAGAGCGTGTATTTTGTTTAAAGGCAAGCGCGGAGATTGCAAACAGTTATTTTTAACTCTTTTCAGTATACAGTACATCTGTTGTGGTTTTGATTTCCATTAAAAATCAGAGTCATTTACTGATCTGGCTCCCATCCAGATTTCTACATGAAACACATGGACTAAGCACAAAATAACGCTGGTTTATGTGCATGGGTGCATGTATTGTATTTATTATCTGCTAGGATAATTAGAAACGCAGTTAAAAGTGCTTGGGGGGGCTTTGAAGGAACAGACCATTATACTTATCTTCTCATTTCCTCCAAGTCCCTGGGCTTAAAACCATTAAGAACAAGACCATGAAGTCTTTCGTTACGTTTACACGCTGCTGCAGTGACACACAACCCCGTTGACTTCGCCTCGTGAAGGGGCTCCCAGGGAGGGGCTGTAGCCAGGACAGACCAGGGTGTACCCAGGTACCTCCAACACCACTTTAAACACCACACATCCAGAAAAGCCTCCAGCAATAATGAGCTCCCGATCTATCTGCCAAGATGGACCCAGGCCAGGAAGCCAGCAAATTAAGAGCTGCAATCACTTCTCTGATAGTTCTCCAGCAGAACTTGTCCTGGGTTTTTCTTCCCTGGTAAAATCCTGGGACCACCGAAGGGCAGAGGCTTCACACAGCCAAGACCAGCAAAGGCAGGAAATTAAAGCACTGCAAGGGTACTGGAGTGCTGTGCCAGCAGCCTTTTATGAGCTAGCTCCAAACTCAACTGGACTCTTTCTGTAGATGCCACCAGCTTCAGGTCACATCCCGATTCCTTGCAGGGCTCCAGTGCCCTCCTCTGCTGAGCCAAGAGGGGCTCCATCAAATACAGGCTGACTTAGGGCTAGAGAGGTCAACACACCTCAACACTGCTCTGACACTTTCTATTGAGTGCGGAAAATACAGAGACAGTCACTTGAATTTGAGAATTAATACCAAGGTCACTGTCTTGGCAACCTTTCAGTGCTTGTTTTCCATGCCCACGTGGGCAGGAACCTATTCCTAACCAGGATCCTTATACAATCAGCAGGCCTAAAACCCCAACAGCCAGATGTTCAGAAAAATTTAAAAAAAAAAAAAAAAAAAAAGGTGAAATCCAACTTGTGTGTTTGATTCCTGATGCGATTACACAACCTGTGCTGGAGGAGAGGAGCCCACGCCCCACGGCTGACGCAACCGGCCCAGATGGAGCTTTGCTGGAAAGACAATTCCAGTTGTGATTAGCAGAGGCACATCTGGCCAGCCCAGCCAGCACCAGCATGTCAGTCTCAGGCCACCAGGGACCATCCTGAAGAGGGCAAGTGATGGGAATAATCTGCCTTCTGTGGTAGATGCCACCGGGTCCCCTCACCCCAAGGAGGGCAAGTGCCCACTCACTCTTGGGGCAGATGAGAAAATACAGTTGTTCCAGATGTTCAGAGCCTCAAGATTTTCCCTCTTTAAGGACAATGTGGTCTTCTCTCACTATGATTTATTCCCCTGGCCTTTCTATGCTGGCTGCATATGGTACTAATTTCACACCCATTTCCAGCTGATGCAATGAAATCAAATGACATGGCCATGGTCACACGGGGATGGAGGCACCAACGCGGGGGCTGGGAAGCTCCTTGGTTTATTCCCTCTAAATGTGGGTGTACCATTTCTCTCATATTGTGTTACAGCTCTATGGACTGTCAGACTGACAATACCCTCTTATGTTACAAACCCTACAGCTTAGTGTCCTTCAGAGGTTAAATTTCCATGGGAAATGATTGTTGGAGAAATCTGGCCTGCATGTGGCTGTGCCAGAAGGAGGTTTCTGCTGGTTTTCCCCACAACTGACTCCTGCATAGTTTTTGGTTTTTGTTTTTCCTTTTTGAATCATGACTCAGAAAGACTAAATAGAAGTTCAGCTTGGGTTTCAAGAATGCAAATGTGCATATTCAGCACCCAGGGCCAGTTCTCCCATCACAGGCATTAGCCAGCCCCAGCTGAAAGCAGAGCCCTGCTGGAGGACACGGCTGGCAGCCGCCGGAGTCACCGCCTGCCCTTTGAGCGCCAGGGGCTTGACAGCAAAGCAGAGGAGGGAAAAAAAAAAAGCAGCTATTTCCAAAGACCTTTCTATTAAAAGGCTTCAGAAGCGATTGCCGTGGCTGTGTCTCTCACCTCTCCCAGCCTCAGCCCTTTTTTCTCTCCTCGCTCCCCTGCTCTGTGTCTCTCAGCCCTTCTGGCTGTCAGGTGCCAGCAAGTGAAGAACTAAATTACTTTAGATGGCACTTACTGCAGGGCACAAACAGGAGTGTGTCTGCAGTCCTCACCCATTTCTTGCTGCCGCTGCAAGGAGGGAGCAGATGAGAAAGCACTGCTGCCCGGGAACACGAGCCTCCATAAATTTAATGGCAGAAGAGAGGCCACGGGTGGCACAAAGCCTGCCAATATTTCCCCCCCTTCCAAGGGAAGGCTATTTGTATTTGGGTGCCTTCCAGCATCCCTGCCCCTCCTGAGCCCTGTCACAGCAGTGCCAGTGTCTCCCTTCAGAGCACAAACTAAAATGCCAGAGCAGGTACGGGGAGGGGGCTGCTGGTTTCTGAAGTCCTTTACGAGGAAGCAGTTCAGGTCTGGCCGGGCTCAGGAGATCTATTGCCCATTTCACTCCCATTCTGCCACAGGTTTAATAACAAAAACAGGTGGGAAATGGAGCGATTAAGCTCTGTAGCTTTTGCACTGCTCCTGTAATGGGTTCACCCCCAGAGTGTGCTTGGGCATCTGTTCTACACTCGAAGCCAGCCCCAGCCCTGGCCCCAGGGCTAACAGCCCTCTGCCCCGGGCAATGAAGCTGGAGCCACCACACAGCAGGACCTGGTGGTCCTGATTTATATGCTCATCTCCACATCCAGTTTTACAGCCACACACCAAGAGCCTGGGAAACAGCATCTTCCTGTGTGCAGTAACACCCTGGAGACTGTGCCACTGCCCAGGTGCCATCCCTGGGGACCAGAGGCAGAAGGCACAGCCACCCTGTAATTATTATTAGAAGGAACCTATAATTGTCTCCCCCAGTTAAGGAACAATAAAGAAAATAACAGAAGTATAATGCCAGTGTTCATACTGGACTGTGAACACCTACCAAGCGATACTCAAAGCTGCATCTCACGCTCTTTGTTATTCCCTTGTTTCATTATTTCTTCATGTCCTTCATTTTCAGTCCTTCTGTATAAGACATTTTGTTCTTTTGCTTCATAATTTTGTTCTTTAATTATTTGTCCCTATTTCCTTTTGTTCCTCCTTTAAATGTTTAACTTTTTTTTTTTAAACTTTTGGAAAGAAACATTAAAAAAAGTCACCACTCTATTAGTTTCAATGTGCCACCTTTGAGGCAGTTTGGGATTTGCTGCTACTTTGCTCTTTGTGCAATTTATTTTTCTTGTTGGCTTATTTGTTATGTGCTTTGGCACAGAAGCAGGCAGATACCAGCAACCTCATTGCATCATTCCACATCTCAACCAAATACAAATATTAAGTTTAATTTTCACCTTATTACACCCAGCACTCAACTCACCTACCTCATTTCCATTTTCAGACTGGAATTGTAAAGTGGACTATGGATAACAAACAAAAAAACCCAAAACTTCCTGGCCTTATATTATATGAATGTCTCCAATAATTTGGGTGTGGGACCTGCAGACCTTCATCCAGCAAAGCATCAACCATGAGAATGCTGAGCAGGACCTCTATTTGCACTGGTGTTATAGCCAAGGTCTCAACCAGGAGCTGAGCAGGACCTCTACCCACAGTGGTGGCATTAGGCCCAAGGGCTTCACCAGCCTTTCAGTTCAATCTGTTCAGCCCTTGATCATCAAGCTGCCAAGCCAAAGATCCATGATCAGAGCTTCTCTTGGCTCCAGCAAGCAACAAGGAGACAGCCAGGTTTTGCTGCCAGCTCAAGCTGGTGACAGCCTCTTCCTCATCACTTCAAGGCAAGGAGCTCCAGGGACATGACACTGCCTCTGTGGGGATCTCACGTATTAGCCCTTTTTCAGAGTTTTCTGGCCAGACCAGCTTGGGGAAGAGCAACACCTCCGCAGAAGGCAGAGAAGACCAGTCCCTGTGCCCTGACTAACCCTGACAGAAGGGCACGGTCTATATTTGACAACAGCTGGAGAGGAAAAGGGAGCTGCATACCTTCACACAGCAACACCTGAGCGCAGCCGATCTTCACAGCCACTTACTACAGCCCCCCCAAAACTGTGAGCTCCAGGAGAAACAGCAGATGTACCATTTGAAGAAGAATCCATATTTATAGGAGTCTCACCATGAGCATTTGTACATACATCGGTCTTGCCTCAGGGGCCACAGCTGAGCTCGGGGCCACACCAGCCCTGTGTGAGCCAGCTTTACCCGAGTTTCTCAAATATTTCACGAGACAACAGCTACTGGGGGGGCTTGCACTTATTCTGCGTGTTTTCCTATGAGAAAGGTCAGAAATGGGAGCAGGCAGCCACGCACAGAGCGCTCATCTAAAAGATGACAGGAAAAGCTTTGCAAGGAGGGAATTCAATTCACTTTATAACAAGAAAATTGCTCATTTCTCAGAGAATGGTGGGAATGGCCATCGCTGGGCTCCCGCAGGCTCGGCTCGGTATGTGAGGGTCATGATATTTTGTCAGCAAAGAAACCAGAGGTGCCGAGACAGGCTGGTCAATAATTGACTGAGCCTTGTTACTCACTGCAATCTCTACCCTGCCACCCTGGCCCCATCTCAAAGTTTCAGTTAAAACCAGTGAATCACTTCACACACACGAAAAAAAGACTTCTTACCTTGGAAAATAAATAAATAAATCAATCCCCATCCCTGACAACAACAACAAAGCTTTCTCACCGGGTTTTGTCAAAGGTCACCCAGCAGTTAGGTCCATTTACACTGTGACTTCTATAAGAGCGCAGAACAAAGCCCACACTAATATTCACTCCTTTGGTTTCAAAAAATTTCCATGGAAACCTTTTTCTTGTCATGTCCCCCCCCTCCCA
>VZTM01005734.1:9784-60210 GCA_013400555.1 Jacana jacana | reverse complement strand
CGGGACAGGGGGACACGGGACGGTGCGGCCACGGCGGGAGTGGGGGCAACACACAGGGAGACCCGGCCCGGTGTGGCCCGTAGGGGTAGGGGGGCGGACCCGGGGATCTGGCCCCATGTGGCCCCCGAGGGCCCGATCCCTTCTGGCTCCGTGGAGGGGGTACCGGGGACTCGGCCCGATGTGGCCCCGGGCGGGACAGACAGAGGGACCTGGCCAGTTGTGGCCCTGGGAGGGGGACACGGGGACTCTGTCCCGTGTGGCCCCAGGGTGGGGGGACCCGGAGGAGTGTGTGTGGGGTGGAAACGTGGCACCCCAGGATTGCCGCCTTCCTTCTTCCCCGTCTGGTAACACAGTCTCCCCCCTCCCGGGAATGGTGTCACTGGTTTGGGGCTGGCAGAGGGTGAAATTGAGTGATTTGGTGTCACCGGGAAAAGCAGAGAAGGAGGAACTGGGGACACTGGCCTGGCCGGTTGTGTTCCTTCAACGATATTTTATAAATGCCCATGAAATGCAGGATAATCAGAGGAGGAGGAGAAGGCTGGAGTCCCCAGGGTGAATGTCCCCTCTGGCTGCAGCTGGAGGCAGATGCCACCAGAAGAGGGGTGCAAGAGATGGGGGGTGCAGGGTGAACCCCGCTGTACCCACCTGAGCAGGACCCCAGTAAAGCATTAACTTGCCTTGAAAGTGGAGCATGGGGTCCTGGGGATGTTCACCCCCGCAGGGATTTCTGCCTTTGGGGTCTGCTCTGGGTGTCATTTGTCACCGTCCCTTAATGTCCTCGCCCCTTTGTGGCCCTCGGGGTCCACACCCCCCTGTGAATCCCCTGCCCCCGTGGCTTGTAGGAAACGCTGAGAAATTCCCAGTGCCTCAGAAATTCCTGCTGCCTGAGAAATGGGAAGGCAAAGGCTTGTCTGATACAACAGCACCCTCTTCCCAGCCCCGGCACCCTCATGTTTCACCCGTGCCATCGTGCCCTGTGAGAACTCTCCCTGCGGAGCCACCGGCACCGGCTGAGCCTCCAGAAAAAACGGGGAGAAATATTCCTGATTTCCACCCCTCCAGCCTGTCGATTGCCCAGGCCCCTCCTGTCTCATAATCAAAACCGTGGAGGGAGGTAACCTGAAAAAATTCTGGTTTCTCTGAGAGACATGAAAAAAAAAAAAAAAAAGAATGAAAACCCAAAAGAAAAGGAAAAAAATAAACCCCAAACAAAACAATCCCAGAAAAGAGTCACAACCTCGTGGACATTTGGAAGTGGCTAAAAGCAGGGAGGGCTTGGGGATGGGAGATGTGTGATGGTGTATTCAGAAGGTGAACAGAGAAATGATCCCGATGCCCAGGGCGCAGCTGCCTCCTGTAGGGATTTTCCTGAGTGGCTGCAGCCAAAGTTCACTGAAATAACATGAAATGTAGCAGTTAAAGGGCATTCTAACAGTTATTCTCTGTAACAGTATCTGCGGCTGGGAAAGCGGAACACCCACCGAGAGGGAGATCAGGGTGACCCAGGTTCTTCTCCTCCTCTCCAGGGGCACAGGAGCAGCAGGAGATGGGGATGTTGGGCAGGGGGACAGGGGATGGCTGGGCTCTCAGCCCCACGTCCCCCTCGGGTGGAGGTGCAGGGTGGTGGTGGCCCTTAGGCTTGGGCTGTGTGGGACCTAACGCAGCCTGAACACAGCACAGAGCGCACAGCTCCCTGTTTCTGCTCCAAAAGGGCCCCTGCTGAGCTCAGAGGTGTCATGCTGGGTTTTGCTCCCGATTTCCATGGGCTTTAAATGCCGAGTGAGGAGTGAGGAGTGGAGAGGCAGGGGGGGGGGGGGGGATGCGGCTCCCCTGGGACCTGGTGGGTGCGGGGACAAGCTGGGGGCTCTCCCTGGCTCCGTCCTGCTGTGCCACCCCAGGGTGCCAGGGTTTGAAGCCTTGATGCCTGGTACAAACCCTGCCATCATTTCTTTTGCCTCATCTGGGCGTTGTGTTCTTTTTCTTTTATTATTTTTTTGGGTGACAGGCAAAACGAAGATAATGAGGAATTTTTGCCAACTGGAGAGACCACCATAGACTCTTACCCAAACTGGTTAAAGTTCCACATCGGCATTAATCGGTACGAGCTGTATTCCAGG
Source organism: Jacana jacana (assembly GCA_013400555.1). Lineage (NCBI taxonomy): Eukaryota > Metazoa > Chordata > Aves > Charadriiformes > Jacanidae > Jacana > Jacana jacana. Next base: position 58,093 of record VZTM01005734.1, on the reverse strand, counting down.
CATAACCCTGCCATCGAGGCTTTACTGCAAGACCTGGTCTCCCAGAAGATAACCAAGTGAGGAGTGGAGAGGCAGATCTCTTTTATGAGATTTTATGAGAATTTTCTTTTATGATGATTTGCTCGTTGCTCAGGGTGTCATTGCCATTTGAGTATTACTGACTATCCTGCCTGGCTTCTCCCCGCTGTGCCCAGTGTTGCTTCCCAGCGTCTGTGCTCATTTTCCCCGTTAAACATAAGGAGATGCAGCCAGCTCCGTGTTCCCTGAACAACTGGGAAGTCGGCAGCCAGGCAAGCGCCAGGTCTTTTAGTCACTGTTGGGCTGAAAGTGCCCTGTTCCTTTCTTTAAAATAAACAAGATAATTAACAAAAAGGATGGCCCAAAGCAGACAGCGTCTTGCTGGAGCTGGCTTTGCAGTGGTGGCTTGGGAATCCACCACGGGATGCATGGCCCCTGGCTCCGCTTAAACAAGGTGACAGCGTTCAGGGCTTTTCTCCAGGGCTTGGTGGCAGCGTGTGTCTCCTTCAATTTAGCTGTGCAGGGGAAAATAACCTCCTACCCCAAGGGAAAACCCTTGGATACTGAGCCAATGCCCGTCCCCCTCTCCCCCGCCCATTTTTTTGAGCCAGGTACCCGCAGCAGAGCCAGCCCTTTCCATCAGCTGCACAGAAAATGGAGCTGTTTGCGCTGAGCAGGCAGCTCTCAGTTGGTTTCTGAGGGCTGGAATACCTGTGCTGGCACTGAGGGATAAGCTCAGCAGGGCTTTATCCCCAGGGGGCACAAAATTCCCTCATTTCAGTGGGAAGTGGGTGGCAGGAACGGCACCAGCAGCCCTGAGGTGCCCGTTGTCCATGGGTCACAGTGGCTTCTGGGCAGGAGTTCAGGGGTGTTGGGAGGAGTGGGCTGGTGGGGCTGATGGGGATGGAGAGGGTATGAAAAGCGGGATGGCAGGGAAGAGCTGCTCCTGCAGGGATGGAGCTGCCAGGGCTGTGCTAGGCACACAGCCCTGCTTGGGGGCTGGCCTCAGGGTACCCAGGTGTGGGACCCGTGTGCCACCCCATGAGCTGGGTCCCAGGGTTTGTTGAAAGACAACAAACACAGGCTTGTTTATTAACTTGGGGTTTCTGTCCCCCAAACTCTGTATTGGAGTGATTCGTCAAGGAGCTCGGGTTTGAAAATGAAGCTTCAAGTTATACCAGGACAGGTTTAGGACTGATATTGTGAAGAATTTCTTCGCTGAAGGGGTTTTTGGGCATCGGACCAGGCTGCCCAGGGCAGGGGTGGAGTCCCCATCCCCCGAGGTATTTAAAAGCCAGGCAGACGTGGTGTTGAGGGACAGGGGTTAGTGGTGGCTTTGGTGGTATTGGGTTGATGGTTGGACTCGATGATCTTAGATCTCCCTTCTGCCCTTGACCGTTCTATGATGCCATGTATTGTCCCTCCTATAGCTCAGTGGTGACACTGCAGGTAGCAGCAGGCTCTGCCCGTGCTCCTCTGGTCTGTGCTGGAGAGTGGTGAGGGGTATGGTCTGGGTGATGATCTCCTTGACATAGCCCTCACCTTTCCTGACCTCTCCCCTTAACACCAGCCCCTTTCTGGGATGCCAGTGACACGTATGAATGGGTGTCGAGCCAGCACGTTACAACAGCTTTTGACATTGCTCTTTGAGCAGGTCCATTGAGGAGGAAGAGATGGAGGCTGTCCCTTCCCTGTCACTGCAGAGAGAGGTGGTACCCCCAGGCTGTCCCCAGCAGAAACTGTGTGCTCAACCAAGCCATCTCCTGACTCATCTGCTGAGGTTTACACAAATGCATCAGCCATGGTGGTGTTCTGTAGCACGTGGCTGCTGGGTGTATTGGTACTGTGAGGGTGGTGGGACCCTGGCCCAGGTTGCCTTGAGAAGCTGTGGCTGCCCCATCCCTGGAGGTGCTCAGGGCCAGGTTGAAGGGGGCTTGGAGCAACCTGCTGTGATAGGAGGTGTCCCTGCCCAGGGCAGGGGTGGGACTGGATGGTCTTTAAGGTCCCTTCCAACCCAAACCATTCTGTGGTTCTATGATTCTGTGGTCTGTGTTTACTTCTTCAGCACTTCCAAGCTCGGCTGTATTGTCTGTGCAGGAGGAGAGCAGAGTTTGCAGCAAACTCAGCAGCGTTGGAGCCATGGCATCCATTACTTCTGCAGAGCAGCGAGGTGGTTAAGGTTGATGCAGGGATGTAGAAGGTGGTGGGGGAAGGAGGGAGGCAGGAATGAGAAATCATAGGTTTGTGCTCACTCTTCCCTTGATCTTCTGGGTTTGATCTTCACTCGTGCTTCCAGGCACGATGCTTCACCCCTCTGTGCTGCCGTTAACCTGGCAGCAGAATAGTCAGCATGAAAAATGGGAGTGAAACCCTCACCCTGGTGACGTAAGTGGAAGTTTTGCCATTTACTTCCCTGGGGCCATGATTTCACCTAATGTGTCGTATAGATGTGTCGTGAGGTTTCCATTAATTATGATTTTGATAGAGCTTTTAGATCGATGGGGGGAAAGGGACTACAGAGGGAGAATTACGATTGTTCTTAGCGATTTCCTACGGGCTTGTCTCTCCATTAACGTTTGAACAAGGCTCTTCAGAGCACGGAAGGGCCCCTTGTGCCCTGCACAAAAACACAGCCCTGTGGTTTCTAGCAATGATCTGGGATAATTCCCATCAACTAAGACATGAGGTGTGTTTGGTGCCGGTCACTGTGGGAAACTGACAGGGAATGATTCCTACACATGGATCCCAGTCTGGAACCAAGCACGTGGAATCGGAAGGGGACTCTTACCCGTGTAGGGGTGCCAGGATCTGAATTTTGCTGGTAGCATCCACTGCCAGCCCCTCTGGGGATTCGGGAGCTTTGTAAGGTTGCAAAGCAAGAGCGAGTCTATTGTTAATATACCTTTTTTATTTATTATTATTGTTATTGTTATTATTATTATTATTATTATTACATGGTGTAGCATCTCTTATTTTACGTTGCAGATTCTTTGGGTGTTTAAAAATACATGTTTTAAAATAATGCCTGCCAGTTTTCAGCTGTTCTGCAGAGCAGCAGCGGGGATTGCAAAGCGTGTGAGCTGAGTAATAAGGAGCGATACACGATATATTGGACCAAGGGCTGTGCCATGCTTTTGCATATTCCTGCACATCTTCTGATTTGTCTGGGTTTTTTCCTAATGGTTGGGGTTTTTTTTTGTTCTTTTGCTTTTTTTTTTGCCAGGTTAGAAGTATAAAATGAATGGAAACCTCCATAATGCCCAATCATCAGGCTTCTTTTTGCAAGCAGGGCAATCGAGTGTACGGGCGTACGTGCATTAGATGAAATGGGATATCGCTTCACCCAGTCTCTTCCCAGCGTTCCCATTTGCTTTGGCTCTAATGGAATTAGGTGATTTGCTGTGCAGGTTCTTGATACCACCACTAATTAGACCTAAACTGCAGCTAAACAGCTTCCTCAGCCCCACTGCAATTTCCCTGCTCGGCTGCATTATTTATGGGGGAGCGCGGTGACCAGATTGATCCCCGCCATCCATCAGACCTGCTCACACCCCTCTGGAACGTGATTTTTGAAATGAAAACGGTGACAGAAGCAATTCCCCAGAGCAGGGAGCACCAAGGTGACATTTTCTTGATGTTAAAGTTTAAATGGAACAAATGCAGGGAGGGGAAGGAGCGTCACACTCAGCTCCCGCAGTGACACCTAGAGCTGGCCTTGGAAAGGACAGGGTTACCCGGGGCTTGCGGGCTGAGGATGTCTTCTCTGCCTGCATGAGGACATGTACTTCCTATTCTTTTTGTTCAGCATAAAAGGGGTAGCTCTTAATTTGATTTAATTCACTGAAAATTTCCTCTTGCCATAAATAGGAGCGGAGGGAGAATTGTTTTTCCACGGAGCGCTGAAACCCAGTTTTCAGGAGCAGCACACGCACGGGCAATTGCACATTCCCTCCGCCTTTCAGAACTGTTTATTGCATGCATAAATAACCAGAGTTAGCTTATTTTCCTGTGGATTTGCAAGGGGTCTGTGCGTGACTGCGGCGGTGTGTCAGCAGTTCGCAGGCAGGCAGGGCCCGGTGGGCGCTGGAGGCAGCAAGGTCTGGGTCCAGGGGGCTATGGGGGGTGGTGGTGGGGGGGTTATTAGACCTACCTTTACTTGGGTTTTATATTTTTCAGTTCTTGACATTTCCTGCTTTGGAAACATTACCTGCCCGAGTTCGTTTTCGGGTGCCTTCAGTTTGTGCAGGCAGTAATTAGAAAGCAGGCAGGCAAGATTACTCACGCAGCGAATAAATGCTGCAATTAACTCAGGTGGACTCTGCTTCAAGTCAGGGAGAGAAAAAAAGAGAAAAGAAAAAAAAAAAAGAAAAAGATGAGATGCCTAATGCTGAACCTAAATTGTGGTGCTAAAGGAAATTACAAAAATCTCATCCAAAGGAAAGGGGAAAGTGCTGTTGAAAACGTGTGAAAAACATACTGAAATGTATCAGCATTGATTTAGGGTATGAGAAAACAAGGAATCTGCCAGGAGTCAACAGATGGATTCACAGTTCCAGATGAAAGGAGGGGACTTGAAATGTACAACAAAGCCTCCGAAGGATCCCACAGATCTCTTCCCCTCCACCAGTCTTTTACTCTCTTGACTAAACTAAGAAAGGCCTTTAAAAACATGTTGGCAGAACTGGCTGAACAAGAACAAATTAAGAGATGATGAGGGCTTGAATTTGCTTTGAAATTTGTTCTTTGCAGCTTGAACAGGGCCATGTCTCTACCCTGGGGCAGAGCATTGCTTGTTAAAGCCAATCAACATGTTTATGTTAGATTTAAGCTCGATCTATAAATAGGAATCCAAACTGGATCTGAAGGTCCTCAGTTTCAGACGTTACTGCATCCCAGGCTCTGACTGGATCTCACTGCTCAGGCATCAGCTTTGCATGATTAAATACATTTTCAAATGTTTGTTGGGTTCTGACCAAAAAACAGGTTCAGAGGTCCCATTGGGACTCTGGCTCTCCATCAGAAGGACACACGGTCCAGCCAGGACAGCAGGACGAGAGCTGTTCTGCAGGAAAACTGGAAAAAAACAAAAACCAAGACTGGGAAGCCAGAGCAGTTCACATTCCAAACCCTTTTGGGTCAAAACCCTTTGAGGAACGTTGGGTCTCTACCAGGGGTTGGTACCAGAGGCTTTAGAAGAGAGAGTCAGAAACCCTGTACCATGCCGTTATAGAATGATGATTGAAAGCTGACAGGGAGCGTGTCTTTTATACTGGATGGTGCCCATGGATCTGTGGGGAAAATCACTTCTTTTATTTGTGTGGGGACAAGGTGGGGATGTAGCAGACATGTCACTGACAACAGGCTCCTAGATGGAGATGGAGTGGGGATCTTTGAAGGCTTGACCCAAAGCCCATCAGAGAAAACAGCAGGAGTCCCACCAATTTCACTGGTCTTTGGACAGGACTCTAATCCCACAGACACTCGAGCAAAAAGATATCTCAGGGAATTTTTTGCAAAGCCTCCTAAAATTCAGAAGATTTCTGTTCACACCCAAAAGGCCTTGCACAGGGTTAAGGGGAAAGGTTAACGCTGCTTTCCATTTCCTTCTGCTTCGGGGAAAAGAGAGGCTTGAGCCGCCTGAAGATAAAACCTAATGGTTGTGTTGGGATTTGTTTTTAATCCTGTGCCAGGACGGCCAGAAGCTGTAGGAGACTTGATTTGAGGTACCTGCTGGGAGCCAACAGGTTTATAAAGCCTTTTACAGAGCTGTTCCTGACCTGTGATGTTGCAGTGTATTCAGAAGCCTTTAAAAAACTAAGGTGAATTCAGAGTGTGACTGGGGTTTCCCTTGGAGTCAGTACAGCCTTATGTTGCAAGGCCTTCTTAAAGATCACTGAGCCTGCTGGTGGTGGATGTGACAGACTGTGATGGTGTAGCATCCTCCAATTTCTCTGAAAATTGTATATGTTGCTTCTGAATATTAGAAATTCTTGAGGAACGTTCCCATGGGCAGCAGGTGAAGGGACAAGGGCACCTCCAGATAAGTGAACAATGTTAGTTGGGGATAAGCTCCCGGAAGATGACAGGTCCACCGCTCTTTGGCCATAATGGCAAGAGGGACACGTTTAACTGAGGTCTGAGCAGAAGAGAGTTCCTGGAGGAATACAGCTCAGAAATGAGAGGGAAGCCAGTGGGCAGATGTAACCCTAGAGTTAGGCCAAGGGAAGAAATCTGATGTAGAGGTCTGAGGGAGTCATCTCCAGTGGGACCTGCTCTTTCCTGGCATTGCTACCCTTAAGAAAATGAGACACTCTTCCCCCCAGTGCCCAAAGTTTACTTCTGGCAGCAGTGGGGGGACAGTGTGCCAGCAAAACTTGTGTTTGGTTGAGGCTCCTATTGCAGCCAATTAAGGCAACACAATAAGATGGATCTAGAAAGACCGGGGAGATGCTTTTGTCTTACTTCAGCTCAATTCCTTCTGACAGGAAACCAGGCCTTTGTGTCTCATGGAAGAATTATTCTGAATTGTTAATCTTTTTCATACGTTTCCCTGCTTGGTGATGACACGCTCATTGTTGAGTTCAGCTGCTAACAAAATGATTATCTGTCGAGTGGCTTCAATTTGCTGAGAAACCAGCGCTCTTAGTGTATATGAAACTTTGTGCCTCGAAAAGGACAAGCTGGAACACTGCCTTTTCTTCTTCTTTGCATTGACGTGATTTTCCAAATGCTGGGCTTCCCATCTGAGCCCCAAAATGGGCTCTATCCTTCCCTTTTTCAGTGATGGGCTTACAGGATCTTGGCTATATTTTGGATGTGCATGTCCCATGGAGCCAATCTCTAAGCCTTGGGCTCCTCAGAATGTAATGAAGCAGCATAAATGGCAGAAATTTTAGAGGAAATTTAGGTCTGTGATTGGTGGAAGTGGTCTGGGAGCTGCTGTGTTGAGAATTACCTGAGAGAACAGAGGTGATTCTGCCCTGAGGTGCTGAGGCTGGTGTCCCTGACCTGTGTGGAGCCAGCCCAGGCAAAGAGGGGTGCAGTTGCCCTAGGCAAAGAGGGGTGCAATTACAGGCCAGGCCTTAACGAGCCAGGCAAACCCTCAGTGGGTGGTGGAGCTGGTCCGGCATGGCCATGTGTCCTTGTGGGCCAACCAGACTAACTAGGGAGTCTCCGAACACAGAGCTGGGCTGTGGGAGTCCCAGGGCTGTGGGGGTCCCAGGGCAGCACATGTGGGCCTGCGGGGGTCCCCAAGCACAGAACTGGGCTGTGGGGGTCCCAAAGCAGCTCATGTAGGTCTTTGACTGGAGAACTGCTGCTTCTCCTGGCCTTCAAGCTCTGGGCAAGCCATGGAAGCTCCTACTGCTCCTTTTTCCCTCTGGGACAAAACCGAGCCCATTCTGCACCAGGGAGGAAGTTTAATCTGTGAGAGCCACATGCTTCTGCTTTACCTGTTCAGTGCAAGTTATTTAATGCCCTCTAATTTCTAATTATTTATTTGTTCCCTTGGGACAAACTGGAAATGCAGGAGAAGGCTGGGGTCAGCAAAACAGCGAGGCAGGAGGGATTTTATTCTGGAAGTGTAATTACACTGACCAGATTTGCATAGCATTTTGTTGCAAAAATATAGATTACAAGTGCTGAAAGAGGGCTGATGACCTGTCAGTAATAAGGCACAGAGGTGAATAATTAAAAAGATGTGCAGCTAATGGCATTGGTGAGAGAAAAAAATGTACAAGCTCTGTAGGTGGAATGAGGGCAGCTCAAATTTAGAGAGCAAGGTAACTTGACATTTATGTAGTTCTGCAGTTGACACAGGTTTTGTCAGAACTGTAGAGGAAGGGATTGATTATCTGATCATTCCTAGGAAGCGTTTTTAAAGGCCTGACTCATCCCCACAGGCACGGCTGCCATGACCCCTCTCTCCCCAGCCCAGGAGGGAACCCAGGAGTCATGGTGTGTGTCATTGCACTCACCGAGAGCAGTTTTGATTGAGAAAAGCAGCTGGTTTGCCAAAGTATATATTTATTTATCTTTCTTAAGTAATCTTATCATCAAGTAAAATGCATTTTTCTGAATTCTTACTAAAAAAAAAAAAAATCACTTTGACTTTAGAAAAGCTCTAGCCTGGCTGTTAACGTGATGCTGTCCAAATTGTTCAGACTGCTTCAGTGTCCATCTTAGGTTCCTACTAACTCTCAGGGGGAAAGTGAGGCCGTTTAATGTCTGAGCAGAGCTGGCTCCAGCAGGGACCAGGGCAAGAGGGAACTGGCACAAACTTGACCATAAGAAGTTCCATCTCAACAGGAGGAGGAACTTATTCCCTTTGAGGGTGGCAGAGCCCTGGCAGAGGCTGCCCTGAGAGGTGTTGGAGTCTCTTATCTGTGGAGGCATTCAAACCCCACCTGGACATGTTCCTGTGGGACCTGGTCTGGCAGGGCATTGGACTGGATGGTCTCCAGAGGTGCTTTCCAACCCTACAGCATTATGTGATTCTGTGGTTCTGTGACCACAGTCCTTCCTTCCCAGTGGGGCCAGGTTCTGCTCCCCTGCATGTGCAGGCTGGGGTACCTATCCATGGTGCACAGAGGAGATGAACTTATATATCCCTGCTGCTCATCAATGATTATTAAACTTGCAGCAGAGAACAGAGATTGCTATCCTACCTGCTCATACTTTTAGTTAGGGAAATGTCTCTGTGCGTTGGACTGTCCATCCCTGTCTTGGGGAGCACTCCATCTCCCTGCCCAGTGTGGGACCTTGGTAACAAGTCCAAAAGCGATGGGAGACGGAGAAAACAGGGCTGTGACATTCTGTTCCTATACAAGCTGCTCAGCCGAGTGCTTATGGAGCCCATGCTGGTCCTGCTCGTGGCCAGCTGAAGTAGACAAAGACACATCAGGGAGTACAATCCCTCTCCAGTCCCGGTTGGCAGCTCAAAGTCCTCCCTGTGCTCTGTCCCCGCTGAAGGGCCTGTTTTGCAGTCAGGATTACCCTGCTTGGTGCTCGGGTGCCGCAGTGCTGACTCTAATACAGAGCAGAAGAGAAATGATTTTGTTTTGGGGAAGCTGAGTGTAAGCAGATCCACATGCAGCATTTTAAAGTGGTTTTGGTTTTTCCCCACAGCGATGAAATCAGGAGGCACCCAGCTGAAGCTGATCATGACGTTCCAGAACTACGGACAGGCATTGTTCAAGCCCATGAAGTAAGTACAAAAAGGCCACATTGTGGAGTGAAATTGCGGTGGAATTCGCTGGTTTTGAAGCCGTTAAAAGTTTGCTGTGGTGTCTCTCGAGGTTTCTGTGTCTGGTTCCCCTGGAGGTAGAACTTTGTGGCTGTGGAAGCCTTGTCTTGTTGGAGTGGACTTTGGGATTAAAAACGAGGGTTTTGGCTAGGTTATGGACTCCTCAGGAGTGTTACCCCCATCTCTGTGAAATCTCCCTTCATAAATACGGGATGTTTTCAGCATTTCTTTCCCGTGTAAACTGTACCTGGTGTCAGTGGTCCTCTGGAATATGGCCAACAGGAGAGGTGCTTCAGAACAGCTTTGGGAAGAGCTAAATAGTATTTGCCTGGTAAATTATAATTTAATCCGTTGATTTATCGTTGTTTGTGTTAAAGGGTTGTATGAGTCGTTTGGCTGTGGCTGTGCTGCCTCCGTGAGGAGGAGTCCCTGCAAGAGCGGTACTGCAAGGGAGAGGGAAGGACTGGGCTGATCCTGCCTTGATGTGTGCCTGCCCAGGTCCCATTGAGAAAAGGGAAGCTTTTCAGATACAAAGCAGATGTGAACGAGCTCTGAATCCTGCGCGGTGTGTTTGTGCTGTAGCAGGGGAGATGGCTCTGTGAATGTTGTAGGGGCTTTAGCAGAGACACGCAGGGCTCCAAAACATGTAATGAAGCTACTCGGTATCTGCGCCAAGGGCACCGCTGGAATAATAAATCCCTTTCCTTCTTTTGCTCCACCTTAGAGGGAAGTTCAGTTAATTTCCTCTAAGATGGGTCATAAAAGACTAAAGTGACTAAGGAGGAGTGGTTTGGAGGATGTGTTGGGTGTGTGGTACAGCCAGAGTGGGGAGCACAGCTGAGGGGTGAGACTAAGAAACCTCCTGTTTGGCTGTAGATTTCGCTGTGGATGACCCCAGACAAGTGCAGGTTCCACTTGTCCTTATTTGACTGCCAGCAGGACCGAATAACAGGTCCCACTTTCCTTCAAGCCCCGTTTGAGCAGCAGCCCTCCCTGTGTGCATTTGTCCTGGGAGTCATAAGAAAACCCTGTGCGATTCCGGGCAGCACATGGTGCGAATGCCAAACGCCCCGTGTTCTTTCCCAAATTGCACACACGTTTCCCCATGTTTCTCCTGGTTCACTGGTGGCCTGGGAGCACTGAGAGGAAGCAGAGGTAATAGCGACAAGTCAGAGGGAAGGCAGTCCCAGAAAGCATCCCCTCCAACACCTTCCCTTCCCCTCTCTGCCCTCTCCCCGAATGCTCAGACCCTCATGATGGATCCATCCTCTGGACCTGCAAGTTTGATGATGGAGGCACAATTCTTAATTGGAAAGGTGAAAGTCAAGCGCCAGGCGGGTTGGAGCCGCCTTTAGGTGTTGGGCAGAGTGGTGGTTGCGGTTGCTGGCCTTTCCTGTCAGGTGTGGTTTGTTTCTTCCCCGTGTGCCGAGATGCAGATGATCTCAATCCTTATCTCTGGTGTGACATTGTAATTCTGGGAACGCTGACGAGGGCACAGCCAAAGTTTACTGTTCCTACTGTACACACACGGCCCTGGCAAGATGATGGATGGTGGCAGAGGTACAGCCACGCTCTGTGTACAGGCAATTACTACCATCCACTAGAACAATAGCAGAAAATGATGATGTCTTCATCGCTCCCCGTGCTTGATTTGAAGGGCAGCAACACCCCGTTCTCCAGAGCAGCGTCAGAGCCTTGAGCAGCTCTGTTCCCTGGCACCACACAGCGCTGGAGCAAGGGCTGCCTTTGTGCTGAGCATCACCAAACGCCTTAGCAATTTTGAATAGGGATGTTTGTGAGCACTTGCCTTCATATTCTGGGAGCTGCGAGGAGGGAGCTGGCTGCTCGGCTGGTGTAAATCTCCCTGGCTCCTTTGGCATCTGCCCCCATCAGCCTCTCTCACCAGCTTGTGGACTGTTGATGATGAAGTTCTGGGAGAGGTTTACAGCATCATTTTTTTATACAAAAACAAGCAGCCTGGAACTAAAAAAACCAAACAAAACAAACCCTGACAAACAACTTTTAAAGCTATGAGACTTCTGGTAGAACCTTCTCCAGGTCCTAGGCACCTTCCAGGCTGCTTCTGATGCTCCCCCTTTTCTGCAGGGTACTCTCCTGATCCAGGCTTCACAAATCTGGCTGTGCCATCCTGTGTCAGGAGGCTACTCAGATCAGGGGCAGGCATCACTGGTCATCAGGACTGCCGGTGTAAATGGCATATTTTTCCAAGTTTTTTAATTTGAGGACCATAAAATATCATCCTGGTGGCTACTTAGGAGATCAGGAAGCCCTTGGTGGATAGTTAGGATGTCTCCATGTGGTGCATCCTGTGTGTTTCAGTTGTTACTGTGTTCTCAGCTCCATGGCTTTTAAAAGCAGTAGAAATTATGCTTTCTCCTGAGCCGATAATCTTCCCAACCTTCTTCATGAGCCCCAGGTAGCAAGACCATTGAGTAGTACCAAGGGCCAGCTGCAAATGGGGCCTTGGTTGATCTCTTTAAGGCTGGGAGAGGTGATACAAGTTGTGTCTCTGTGTTGCACTGACCTGAGCCCCTGTTCTTTGGAAAGTACAGTTGGCACCAGTGTGAAAATACAGCTGGATATCAGACCTGGTCCTAAAGAACACTGGCCATCCTGAGTTTCCCACCCTGTCTGGGATTTGAAGTGCTGGAAGGGGAATGGTGTGAGGTTCATGGTGGGTGAGATGCAGGCATGAGACCAGTCTCTGCCTGGGTTTGGTTCAGTGGAACTACCTGAGAAGTTGGGTTTGCTCTACATAGCTGTTCTCAGCAGCTTCCCAGGGGAATCCCTGCCTGTTTTGGCCGGGGAGGTCCCCAGAGCTTGGCCGGGACTTCTGCAGAGGGTGAGAGCAAAAGGTTCTCCCTGGCACACTGCTTGAAGCCCTGCAGAACTGTGGGGCTTGCTCTGCCCTTTCCCAGCCTCCTGGTTCCACATTGACATTTTCCAGGGCACAAAGAGCTCCAGAAAGGGCCAGGTGGAATTTGGAAATGGGGAAACCAGGACGTGCCTTCGGAACCTTTCGTGCTCAGTGTTTGACGTGAACCGACAGCTCTTCCTCTGCCCGTTGGTCTGGGCTCAGGGGGCGGATGGGAGGAGGGAAGCCTGGCAGCCAGGGAGATGGGATAGCCATAAATAAAGCCCCATCAGCTGCAATTATTTTATTTATTTGTGGCTCTGCATCTTCATTTCTGAAATAATTGCCCATAAAGTATTGTGGAGGGAGCCAAATCTATTTATAAATCCTGTGGCCCAGTGTAGATTCCTCCCCTAATTCCAAATGCAACGTAGAAAAAGCAAGTATTTGCTAAAACTCCAGGGAAGATTTAATGTTTTTGCAATGTATCTTACAGTTAATGTGTAGTTTTATTTAGCTCATAACAGTTCAATCATACAAAATTATTACCATATGGGACAGGAAAAAAATAGCAACCTCCCCTTCTCCCATGATTAGTGTGTCTAACTGTACTGGAGCTGTACAGCAGAATAAAATGTATGTACATGATCCCCGATATCTGCAACCGCAGCTTTCCATATGACTTGTCAGGTAGGGATGCTGTAGAGCCATAAATTCCCAAGGATTTTGGCTTATTTGTCCAAAAGGAGCATGCGCTTTATAGTTTTATTTGTTTCTCCCTTTGTTTCTGCTGGCTGGTGAGTTAAAAAGCTGGCTCAGCAACAAAACCAACACGCTGGGCTTTTGGGTTTCATTTTTTTTGGTTTGTTCTTTTTTTTACTCCCAAGGCTTTATTCTTGAAGGGGGAGATTCTGATTCTGCTCCGTCAGAGCCAGGGTTGGGATTCCTACCGCGTACGCGGGTGCCAGGATTTTGAGAGGGGATTTTACAGTTCCTTCTGGAAAAGCCACATGGGATCACATTGAAAATGACACCTTGTTATTGGGGTTGGGAGAAAAGTGCCCCTCGGTGTGTGTTTGAGAAGGGCATCTCCCATTCCCAGTTCTATTGGCTGCTTCGTAGAAACGTGTAGAAAGGGTGTTCATTATAAAATCTTTGAGGTTCATTTGTTCCATTAACAGAAGTAGTACTGTATCTAGTGAACTCACTTTTGACTGAAACAGATAAAAGCCAGCTCCGTTCCAACTTTAGATTTCGCTTGATATTTTTAACATCTTTTTTCTTTTCTTCCGTTTTTACAAGTCACAGTAAAGAAAGGATCGTTAGGAGCCACGTGGCTGTTTCTTTCAGCAGCTGCAGTTGGCAGTCAAAGTCTGTAATAAAGTGGAACTAATTAGTGTCAGGGTGAAATCAGTCCAGAAGATACTTTTGGGGTCAAGAAAATCGGTCCACCTTGAATCACAGGCAGTCACGTAGTGAAGTCCTGTTCCTTGGTGGAGTCACCATCCCTGGAGATATTTAAAAGCTGGGCAGATACAGTGCTGAGGGTCATGGGGTAGAGGTAGCTTTAGCAGTGTTGGGTTGATGGTTGGACTTGATGATCTTAAAAGTCCCATCCAACCCAGACCATTCTATGATTAACAGATGGAACACTGCTGACCACGCTGTTGTCACTCTTGACCCCACTGTCCCTCCTGCAAGCTGCAGCAGGGTAGGTTTAGGCTGGACATTAGGAAAAAGTTTTTCACAGAGGGAGTGGTCAGTCAGTGGAATCAGCTGCCCAGGGAGGTGGTGGAGTCACTATCCCTGACTGTGTTTAAGAGCAGATTAGATGTGGTGTTGAGGGATATGGTGTAGGGGAGAACTTGTAGAGTAGGGCTGATGGTTGGACTTGCTGATCCCAAGGGTCTCTTCCAACCTAAATGATTCAATGATTCTATGATTCTATGAAATGATGCTGCCCATGGGGAGCATTCCCTGGTCTTTCAGCCCAGTGTGTGGTTGGCCACCAGCTGGGCTGATGGCCATGTTCTCGTGTGGAGCTGGTGCTCTGTGAGGATAAAACCAGCACATCCACCTCTTGGGCTCTGCAGTGCTCCTGTAGCGTATTTTTGGCTCGAAGACACCAGCACTGTAAACTGGGCTGAAATGGAGCAGCCAAGGGCACCGGGAAGGTAGCTCTTTTGTTTCAGTTGGCAAAGCGCAAGTTTCTGCGGGCTTTTAAATGTCATACTTATGGAGACAAAGGATTAGCAACATTCTTTAAGTTTCTCTTTGATTTCCTTTTAGTGTTGCCCAACAAATAATGCATCTTCAGGTAGGGATATTAAACAGGCCGAACAACCCCTGTAATACAAACAACTCTTAATCGCTTTCATTTCCTGCAGTAAGGTTCCCTTCCTGAGAGCTGTACCTGCCAAAGGCAGCCTCCAGGCCTGATTACCATATCAATTAGGCTGGTGGGATTCTTCCCAACCCATAGCCTTGCTTCCAAGTCCAAGGAGTGGAAGTGAACTTCAGAATGGGGGCCACGGGGAGACCGCTCTCCTTCTTCCTTGGCCTTTCTCCTGCGGTTGGGGAGGAAATAGGTTTTTTGCGAACCTGTTGCGTCGCAGCTGGCAGGCATCCAGTATAAACACACTGTTATAAGTCAACATAGCAATTAAATCCAATTGCAATGTTTTCTGCGAGCAGCTAGAGCAGTGGGATCCGTGCACAGCGGCTGCTGGGCTGGAATCCCGCCGGGATTAACGCTCCAGCAGGGTGGAATGTGCCACTGGACCCCGCAGAAGGCTGGCTTCATGTGAGGGATGGTTCCTGGAGACTAAGGGTGAATAAACTGGCCCCAGAGGTCGAATCTGGTAGTCCCAGGGTTCACTTTATATAGATGTATTTAAAAATTGCAAGGAGAGCTTACATCACAAAGAAGAAAAGCTTTCTTTGCTGCTGGACAGAACAGTCAACACTCAGATATTCTGTGGGCCTCGTCCATGAGGTCTGGGGCTTTTTAATGGCTTTTGAGTCCTTACCTGCCAGGTTCCTGCTGAAATGTTTACCTGGGTGACACTAACAGACAGATTAGATTGTAGTTACAGCAGGAACAAATCTGGAGTAAACTGGATGAATCGTGTCACTTGATATTTGAAGAACAGGAGACATGAATGTGGCCCTGAGTAAGGACAGTGGAGGTTGTCCTGAACTTCTGGTATATTGCTCAGTAACTGGTTTTCTCTTCTATAACTAATCCTGTTCATCAGATCATACTTCATCAGTATTTCAGTGCAAATTAGCTTTTAGCACCCAGCAGTGCCTCTGGTCCATAATCTCCTTTATGCAGATTTGGACATTCGGGGCGATTTGCGGATCTGAGTTGAAGCCACTGGCCCTGGACAGGGATGGGACCCAGGATGAAACCTTCTCCCTGTCCCCAGGTTCTGCCCTCTCTCCCCCACCACAGCTCAGCGACTGCTGGCTGGAATGTGGATCGGTCCCAGACATCCCCAGAGAGATTTGTTCTCAAATTCTTCAAGTCTGTTTGTGAAATGACCCCAGAGTCAAAGTCTGCCACGTCCGGGTAGCTCAAAGGTTGTCCATCCTCACTGGGATCAGCAGGGATGGGGGACAGTAGCATTTCGCCAGGCTGGCAGCCAGCGAGGGGAAAACAAACCTCTTTCCCTCTCTTTCTGCCCCAAACCGAGCTGCCCCAGGTTATCCCTGGGTTTTGCCCTCCCAGAGCCAGACAGGAGCTGCTTAGAACTGGGATGGGACAGTGTGAGTCCCTGTGGTGGCAGGAGTGGACTTTCCGCCAGCAAACCAGGGCCATTCTGCTGGAAATCACCACAGTACCATCCCTCTTCCCAACCCTGGGAAACTCTCATCCACCACAGTTGCTGAATCCTCTTCAAAATCCCTCCCCATGGCATCTCCAGCTCCTGGCAGGAGAAGACTCCACAGCTCACAGACCCCACGGTCTCTGTGCCTGGGGCTTTGTGTACAAATACTTCAAGCCTTGCATTTTATTTCCACTCATTTCTCGGGGTTTCTCCAGCAGATGACAACACAGTGCTCAAGAGCTATTTTTGTTCTTGTCTTGCCTGGACACAAAAGGCCACAGGTACTGGCTGTACCTGCCCCTTTGTGCCTTTTTGAGGGGCAGCCGAGTGGGCAGCCAGATTTACAGTGATGAAGTGTCTCTGCTTGATTAGCCACCTTCGATCTAGGTGCTTGGAGAATCTTGCTAATTAGTCTTTGGGAACAAAGACATGCTGGTGTTTTTTTCTTTAGAAGCTGGTTACCGCCACAGCTGAATTTTTATTTTTTCAATCTGTTGCCACAGTGTATTAGGAACGAAGCATCCTTGGTGTCTGATTTTAATCAAGCTACTTCTTCATTTTAATTTCCTGCATACCAAGAAATGTGGTCCTGTGGCTTTGTCTTTTAATCAGGCGCCCGCTTTCGGTTCCTCAGTTTCTTACTTCACACGTTTTCAGCCCTAACTGGCAGCGCAGCAAACGCTCTCGAGGGAAGAGCCGGCATGAAATGCATCCCTTGTAATTTACTGCTGAGAAACGGGGGACTCGGTGGTGGCAGCGAGCTGAGATGGCCTGAGTAAATCTTAGCAAAAAACCACCTGTCCAAAGTATTTTCAGTGGGATATGCAGATACTGCTACCCTGAAATATTTCATGGGAACTCGTCTCTGTTTCTCTACAGCTTGTGATCCTTAAACTAGGCTCAGGAGACTGAAATTTAGGGAGGGAAAATGATTTGTGCAAGGCTTGTGGCGTAAAGCAGAGGCTGAAGCTGTTTTCTCTCTGGAGCCCCACACACCTCTTTATCCTGGAGACAAGTTGCACCGTGCTCATGTTCCCCCCTTGGGAAGAGGTATGTTTGGAGGTTTTATGGAGGTAAAATGCCCCCGCTCTGCCCGTATCTCACACAGAGATAGTTCTGGGGATCCCCACCACTCTGGGGGATGCAGGTGGCAGTCTGGCTGCTGGCACCGAGGTTTGGCTGAAGCTCTTCAGCTCTTCTACCTTCTGCTCCTTCAGCAGAGCTGGGGATGTGGCGCTCGGAAAGGGAAAGGGGAAAAGCAGTGTGGAAACAGGGCTGAAGAACCAGTGTGTTCATTAGGATGAGGATGAGTACCCGCATCTGGCTTTACTGGAGGTCACTGGTTCGGGTGACAAGGTCCTATGGTCAGCTGACAATGGGAAAGCATGGAGAGGGGCCCACAGCCGAGGTGACAGTGTCTGGCAGGTTGGGGCAGGAAAGGTTTTGTCAAAGCCAAGAGAGTGTCCAAGTGACGCCCTTGGCACGGTGCTGCGGGTGACTCAGTGCTGCGAACAAACAGAACGGGGGTTTAAAATAGCCGTAACAGCTGTTAATAACACAGCTTTAGGACACGCCAGACACCTCTGATTTTATTTATTCATATATTTTTTCCTCATGTTCAGTGTCTGGTTCAATAGTGTTAGTGCTTTTCTTGTTAACTTACAATTTCCCGCCCCGCTGTAAGGTTCTGCCGTGAGAAAGAGAAGCGAGAGAGCCCGAAAGTCTCATTTGCACGTGAAGAAGGAGCAGAGACCCAGAGCCAACAGGGACTGCACATGTGGGGGGGCACCACAGCAAAACTGGTGTAAACACAAGCAGTTTGAAGCGCTGGATTATGTGTTACGGATAATAAAATACCCCAAGCCAGCATGTAAGCGGGATCCTGTTCTCGGCAGCAGCTTAATCTTGTTAGGGCTTCCAGCCCTTTTGTAACAAACCTCGCTAATGGAGGGGACAAATAACCCCCAGGCAGAGGTGCTCACCCAGCCAGGGGCCAAACAACCCCAGGGCCGGGCATGGAGACCCGGGATAATTAGCAGGAATGTTGCCCACGGAGCGCAGACACACGCAGCCTGTGCGCGGGTTTTGAGCTGCTTTGATGAGCTGGCATGAAGCCCCAAAAGAAACGAAGATGTTCAATTAATCGGTAGATTTCTGGGGAAATCTAGCAGGGATTATTATTATTTTCCTCAGTTTTTGGTGTGACTGATTTGTATTCTGTTTGATTCTCTCTCCTGAGACACGAGGAGAGAATTTCAACCCAGCGTGTTTGTCTTTCCCCGTGTTTTGTGCTTGCCTGAATCGCCGCGACACGATAATCCGGCCAAAATTTTCAAACAGCCCTCGTTTGCCTCTGACTCTTGAGGGGTTTATTAAGCAGAAAATCTGATTCCCAGGGCAGAAAACCTGGAGGTTTTTCAGCCTTTCCTGTTGCCGAGGTTGTGTGTCAGGGAGGCAGGAGAGCCATGCTGCAGCTGGAAGGGCAGCTCTGCCTCCCCAGGCTGGCGGCGGCACAGGCTCCTTCCACCAAAATCCTGGGTTTCCTGTCTAAATGGAAAAGGATGGGGTGCCACGAAGAGGGCTCATGCCAGTCCTGGGCAAGGGGGGGAACTGCAACTGTCCCCTTTTGGCGCAGACCAGGTGTCACCGTGTATCTCCCCGCACCCTCAGCCGCAGCCAACCTGGGTCCCTGGGCTCTGACCACCCGCAAAGCAGGAGAAGAGCCTGGTTTTCCCACCACCTTCTTTCAGCAGCCTCCTGGCCCTGGGTACAAGTGCTGGGCAACTGGGAATTGAGCCCCAAACATAGTCCTAGTCACTGATAAGGGTTCTGCTGATGTTTTGGCAAGGATTTTTGTCCCTTATTGTTGTACACTGCACTTTTCCTATTGTGTGCTGCATCTTCTGGTGGGAGAAGGACCTTCTTGGGGATCAGGATGGTTCCTGTATTCTTTGTGCCTCTTTTCTCTGTGCCATGTCACTGCCTGTGGGAGCTGTGGGGCTCCTGCTCCTTCTGTACCTTTGCTCCGGGTGTCCAGGCTGCTGATTCTGTCCCCATGCCTTGAAGTTGTCTTGGCGTGTGCAGGGTATTTTGGGACAGAAGCTGCTTTTTCTGTGCCTCTGTAGCACCCAGGGTGCTAACTCTTCACCCCCTGGGGCAATGCGAGCAGTGTGAGCGCAGCCCTGTCCATCCTGCAGAAGGTTTGTGCAGCGTATCCAGGCCACCTTTTCAAACCCAGGCTCTTTTTGGCACCCGTGAAATTGTCTGACAACTTGTGAGCGGGCACGGTGCCACCCGAGCAGATGGGGCTGAGTGTCCTGGCAGCCAAGAGCCAGGGATGTTCATCTGGCAGAGGGACGAGAGAGCAGCGCTCCTCCGTGCTCATGTCCTGGTGCCCGTCCCTCCTGAAGGGGTGTCCCCACAGGCATGGGGAGAATGGTAGTGGCAATGGGGTATCTGTTTTGTTAGGGGGTGTTTCACAGCAGCGACGGTGCCCCCACATCCTGCCCCAGCTCCTGCTGCTCCATCACCAGGAATGAGGAAGTTTCTGAGGTACCTCCAGCCCCAGCTCCCCATTTTGGTTGGTGTCCTCCAGGGACCCACCTGGAAGGCAACGGTGAAGAATTTCTCTTTTTGAACTGCCCCAGTTGGGGGGTTCCCTGCAAGAGGCTGGAGTGAATCCTGAGATAAGAGGATTAAAACATCCTCTTCAAGGCTTTGCAGAAATTGTTACCAGGGCTTTCTTTAAAATGTACCTCCAGGGAAGGTCTTAATGCTTAGAACCCCAAGGGGCAGCTTTTCTCACACATTGGCATGCATTTCATGATGATTGACACACCATTAATTAACTGTTATTAATTAACCCCGTACTCTGAAGGGGTGGGGGGAGGAATTCCTTGCAGGCCTGGATCCCATCATCTCTTTGAGCACACGAGTCCCCAGGTCTGCCGCACTCCCCAACCCATCTGTCTGTGGGATCCAAGAAGCTCCTGATGATGGCAGGACTAATGAACAGCCTTTCACAATCCCTGAGAATTGGGACATTCAGCCTGGAGAAGAGAAGGCTCCAAGGAGACCTTCAAGCCCCTTCCGGTTCCCAAAGAGGCTCCAGTAATGCTGAGGAGGGACTCTTGATGAAGGAGGGGAACCATAGGACAAGGGGGAAGGGCTTGACACTGAAAGAGGGGAGATTGAGCTGAGATCTGGGGAAGAACTTCTTTGGTGTGAGGGTGGTGAGAGCCTGGCCCAGGTTGCCCAGAGAAGCTGTGGCTGCCCCATCCCTGGAGGGAGGGGTTCAAGGCCAGGTTGGAGGGGGCTTGGAGCAACCCGGTCTGGTGGGAGGTGTCCCTGCCCAGGGCAGGGGGTGGCACTGGTGGAGCTTTAAGGTCCCTTCCAACCCAAAACATTTTGTGATTCTATGATTCCTTGGATGGTCACACATGCCCTTTGAGACTGGCTATGAAATCCCCAGATCAGGAGAGAAAATCACTTTTGCCCCAGTGTGATGAACTCCCTACTGCGTCCCATCGCCCAAACCATGCCCAAGTGTCAAGCTGCCCCCAGGGCAGCAGCAGGAGAGACAAACTCCTCCTGTGCTGACCTCAGCTGGGCTGGGCTGGTGTCCTTGAAGGCATATTTTGCTCTAAGCATTTTGAGCCAGCCCATATCTTCTGCCAGTTTTGTCTGGTAGCCTCTGAGAATCTCCTTTGCCAGGCAGCAGCAGGGTTATAGCTTTATTGAGCTTACTTTGCATTTGCCTTTCAAGGAGCAGCAGTGCAGCAATTCTGTGGACTAAACGTGACCTAAGAAAAGAAATTGTCCTGTTTATCCACAAACACCAGGTTCTTGGGGTGATGCCAGTCTGGAGAAGACGCTGATAAGCCAATAGTCCTAGTCACTGATAAGGGTTCTGCTGATGTTTTGGCAAGGATTTTTGTCTGTTATTGCTGTACACTGCACTTTTCCTATTGCATGCGGCATCTTCTGGTGGGAGAAGGACCTTCTTGGGGATCAGGATGGTTCCTGTATTGCAGGAGGTGGTGCCTCAGAGCCCTTCCCTTTGGCAGTTCTCACTCCTTCTGTAGAGCAGCAAGTACCAGGGTTCCTCCTTCCCTCCCTCCCTTTCTGGGCTCAGGGGTACAATCCTGCCCTTCTCCATCCCAGCGCTTGGGAACAGCCTCACACCGCTGACACCCGACTTAAATTCTGAACAGCAATTTCCTTCATTATATAAACCTCAGCCAAAACAAACACTGGCACTGGAGGCTCGCTTTCGGGTTTAAATACCCCAGACCTTTAAGTGGATGAGGGTTGTGAATCAGTTCTGTCTGGATCCTGGTTGTGGGTTGTTGACTTCTTTGGTTGTGAAGGATTTTGTTCATCTTTTATTTTCCTTTTATTACCCTGGCAATGTCAGTCTATCACCCTGGATGCAGTAGCGCAGGTTGGAAAAGCTCCCTGGTCCCTCTTACCTAACCATACTGTTATTAAAGTATTGGATTCTCTCCTCTCTCCCTTCCCCCCAAAATCCACTCACTATAAAGGGTGAAATTGCAGAGTATTGGATTGCCTGATATTGTGCCCATTCTTTATTGCAATATCTTCTAGATTTTAATAGCTACAAGGCCTTGAGACTGTTTTGGTGTTACCAAAGACATTCTGTACCCGGGAACTCAGGGAAGGTATTTTCTGGCACTCAGCAATGACTCCAAAGCCCCAAAGAATTACACCCAGCAGCCCTGAATTTCAAAGCCCGACATCACTGCGAGCAACGAATACAAATCCATCAACAGGAGCATGATTTTAATTGCTTTTGAACGATTCTATAGAAATCTAAAATTACTTTGTGGGATGGAAAAAAAAAAAAAAAAGAATCCCCAGTTTTATCTGTGAAGAGGTTTTAATTCCGGTGAATAAAATAAGCGTCTGCTGTAGTAACACCAGGTTGGTTCCCTCTGCCCGTGTTGCTGTTGCTGCAGCCTCTGCCTGCTGGGATCTTATCCTTGAGCACTGGGACACCCGAGTTCATCAGATACTCTGTGTGGCAATTGTCAAGGCAGGAGAGGCTCTGTGGCTAGCTGAGACACAAATGAGACCACCTGCACTCCTTTGCAAAGTGACCTTCCCCAGCTGCTGAGATGCCATGTTTTCTCTGTGATCTGATCCGATTTTGAGGGCAATCAAAAAGGCCAACAGTGCTTTAAAACCCAGTAATACCTCCTCTCTTGCTTTACAGTTTCTTTTCTGGGTTGTTTTTGGTTTTGGTTTGGGCTGGGTTTTTTGTTTCTTTGTTTGTTTGTTTATGAAAGGAACAAAAACCTCAGCAAACGTTTCTACATCTGGCTTAGCTTCTGGTTAAATGCACCCTCAGGGAGTGCGGGAAAATAGTACTTGTAGAAGAGAAGTAAATGAGTCACATTTTCCAAACTACTTTTCAAGGACGGCTATCAGAAGTGGTTTGATAGATGTGGTGAATACTCAAAAATCCTCTGTGTGGTAAGAGATGAGAGATGCCACCGGAGAGAGACTGTACTCAGGGGACTGGCAAGAGGTGAGATCCCCTGGTGGGGTGCCATGGCTGCCCCTTGGGCTGCTGCAGGGATGGAGCCCGGTGTCCCCCCCTGGGGCATGGGGTGACAGAGAGCCTATGTGTCCCAAAGCAGGGGGGGGCTGGCAGGCAGAGCAGGGGGCTGTTCCCCCCCTTCCTCCCTGGGGGGACAGCAACTGGGGACACAAGGCTCTGTGGGCACCATAGGATGACTTGCCCGGGGTTCAGAGGGAACCCCATTTGGCCTCGTCCCATCTCAGCATCTATTTCTGGTCAGCAACAACACCTCCTTAACCAGGCTTTAAATTATTATTGAGGATTTTTTTTAGGGAGGAAAAAAAGACAATCGGGTATTTGATATTTTAGGTAGCATTAAACTTGACAAAAGGTGATTGGTGGCAGCACCTGAAACTCTGAACTGATATTTTCTGTGTCATTTGCAGCATTTTGATGCTAATGTGTATTAAAGTACAGAAAACCTTCCTAGTGAGGGCTTTACTTTTTTTCTTTTTTTTAAATTAGTTTCAGAAATAAACCTGGCCATTATTGTATTTTTGAAGGACAATTATTTTGTCCTTTCTTGCATAACTACACATTCTGAAATGCGTTTTAAAACAATTATTTTAAAATTGTTTTTCTCCAAATTGACCATAACAGTCCAGACAAATCTCTTCAGGATTAATTTTCCACCCAGCTGAAGAAATTAGCTATTGCTTTCTCCCTCCCACCTCGGAGCCCTGCTCCAGCGGTTACCTGGATACCCTGCCTGGGAAGGATGTATGTGCCGAAGCGATTGAAATAGCCCGATTTGTCATCTAACTGCAGACATCATTAGCAAAGCATTATTGGGCTGGAAGGTTGTAGGCTGTCTATGGCCAACTCCTCTGCGTTGAGGAGAGATTTCGTTTAACCACCTTATGACTGAATCTTGCCGGGTTTGAGAGTGGAGCTGCAGCGGGCCCAGCGTGGGGAACGCCAAAACGTGCTTCTCCCATGGACTGGAGCCCTCGGGAATTTCTTCTGCACCAGGATGGAAACGGGCTCTTTCAAATAGGTTGTTTCAGAATCCACTGATTTGTTTATCTGGGGGCAAGGAGATAATTTTTGTGTGAAGGGGAAGAGGGAAAAGAAGGAAATATAAGTCTGGATTTTGCTCATTTTCCCTGAAGCTTTTCTCCTGGTCACAGCCCCCATTTCAGTTTATTCCCCCTCGTATCCTCTAGTTTTAACATGGCAATTCCGCCAGGGTGGAAGGACCCTCATAAGCAGGTTTTTTAAAACAAGCTGGTGAAATTACAGTGAGGATTTGAAATTAATTTTACCCTATATGGTCCAAGAACTCTCATGGTTGGACTCGATCCCAGGGGTCTCCTCCAACCTGAAGGATTCTGTGATTCTATATGACGGTGTGTAAAGCGGAAAATAGTGACCTCTGACAATCCTGCCTGGCAGGAGGCAGAAATTATCATTTCCCTGGGGTCTGACCATTGAGCATGGTCAGGGGGGTGGTCTGTGCATGACAGTAATGTCTTAAAAAAAAGCTGAGCTTTAAAAAGAGGGATTTGCTAGTTCCCAGTTAGGCTTTTACGTCCGGGCTGAAGCTAACCTCCCGTTCGGAGGCTTTACCAATAAATAACCCAAAACAGGTTATTTAGTTTCGATCCCAGTGTGCTTTGGAGCACCTGGCTAGGGTTAGGGGGTCTGTTGGGTTGGATCAATAGACCTGTGTCCTCCTGTCCATGTCGAACCGTGGCTGCCCATCACAGATTCCCCGACATCCCGAATCATGCCCAGGAGCCACAGCCCCGAATGAAGCGTGGCGGCAGGATGTTCTGCTGATCCGCGGTGCAGGTCCTCTTCCTTCACTCCTAATTGATGGCACAAAATTACTTCATGGCTTCTGCCATTAATATTCCCAAAGGGCTCAATCTACTATTTATTTCATGCTGAAAAAATGCTGAGATTTTTCTGCTGATGAGCAGCAACACGAGGGCACGATTCTAGTTTTATCAACATGGAGTATTTTGGGGTGACTAAGGAGCCTTTTGTCTTTGAATTAAAATGTGTCTACACGCTCCTTTTTTTCTTTTTTTGGTTACAAAAATGAAGATATTTTTGAGGTAGTAATTAAATTCTTTCAGTGCCATACAGGCTGTAATGCATGAGGCTTTAGTATAATGAATATATGTATTTCCAGGAAATCTACAGTATTTCCTTGCTGTTTGTAGGACTCGACATATAAATAATGTAGCCCATGCTGTGCTGCTTTTCAGTTCATCCCAGACAATTGTGCCATTAAAAATGGTACAGTTCTTTCAGGCACACGCAGGCGCAGCAGGTAAAGAGAATATTCATATGAGGAGGGGTGACAGGAGCATCATCAGCCAACACATAACCCTGAAAAGCCAACCGCAGACGGGGAAATTGTTTGTGGTGATTATAGCTTTGGAGGGAGATTGTTGTTTAACTCAATACCGCGGCAGACAAACTGCCATCCATCAGAGTGGGCTCTGAGCCTGCAGCCCAGGGTTAAGACACAGAGCTATAGAATCATAGAATTATTGAATGGTTTGGGTTGGAAGGGACCTTAAAGCTCCCCCAGTGCCACTCTCTGCCCTGGGAAGGAACACCTCCCACCAGACCAGGTGGGAGCTCCAAGCCCCCTCCAGCCTGGCCTTGAACCCCTCCAGGGATGGGGCAGCCACAGCTTCTCTGGGCAACCTGGGCCAGGATCTCACCACCCTCACACCAAAGTTCTTCCCCACATCTCAGCTCCATCTCCCCTCTTTCAGTGTCAAGCCCTTCCCCCTCATCCTAGGGCTCTCCTCCCTGATCCAGTATCCCTCCCCAGCTTTCCTGGAGCCCCTTAAGGGGCTGGAAGGGGCTCAAAGGTCTCCTTGGAGCCTTCTCTTCTCCAGGCTGAACCCCCTCAACTCTCTATGCCTATTCTCACAGCAGAGGGGCTCCAGCCCTCCCAGAGTCTCCGTGGCCTCCTCTAGACCCCCTCCATCAGGTCCATGTCCTTCCTGTGCTGAGGACTCCAGAGCTGGATGTAGTTCTCCAGGTGGGTTCTCATCAGAGTGGAGCAGAGGGATAGAATCACCTCCCTGGAGTTGATATCAGCCCAGGGTGCTGGGGGCTTTCTGGGCTTCACCTCAGAATAAGGTGAAAAGCTGTGGAGCCTCCCCAGACACACACAGAGTCCATAACCCCGGTGAGAACGCAGCTTCCTTTGGAGCAGTTTTGCAAATAAATGGTCCCCATAACATTCTTTGCGGGTTTGGTTTTGTTTGAGAGCCCATGTTGCTGTTTGAAATCTGCAGTTCAGGTGTTAAAACACCTCTCCTGCAGAAACTGCAGTGGCTCTCGCAGCGTTGGGGCGGCGATGGGTGGTGTGGGACGGCCCCGCCGTGTCCCTTGGCTGGGGACGGCGGCGGTGGTTTGTGTGTTTAAGAGGGAGAACTTAGCCTCTCCCGTTGGCTGGCATTACGTATGCATAAGCAGAGCTTCAGGACGTGTGGCAAATGGAAATCAAGTACACGATGTGCCTGGAAGGAGTTTATCAAACTATTTATGGGCTGATCCCATTTTGGGCTCGAACCGAGGTGGTTATTTTTAGTGAAGCACGGTTGCGGTAGTACTTGTGTTTGTAAAAGGGGGGAGAAATTTCTCCTGCAGTTTGCAGGATGGGATTCACTTCAAACCTTGCCGTCCCCGGGGCAGAAGCTGTGTCCCTGATGCCGTGGGGCTGCCCCACACATCACAGATGGATGAGCTGTGGCTTGGAGGAGCTTTCACGGAGCGGGGCTGTGGTCCATTGGGACCTCTTGGCCTGGGGACACTGCTTTGGACTGGAAGGGACCGTGGCTGCTCCCTGGCATCCCAGCAGAGGTTTCCTATCCTGTGGTACCCATGGGAGAGCGTGTGTTCACCTGCAGCTCTTGGAGGAGGTTGGTTTCCAGAGCAGGAGTTCGGTGAAGCTGGGACAAAGGGACTTGGTGCAGGAGGGATTCGGCTGGGAATCAGGTTCCTACGTGGGAAGGTCTGGCTGGATCTTTGAGAATCCTTTAGAAAGCCAAAAAATCTCACTGTCTTTAGGAAAAAAAGTAAAAAAAACCCAATCTGCTTTCTTTTCTTTATTTTCATGATAAAAATCAACAATTTCAGGCAGTTGCTCTTTGATACGCCTTTGGAAAGAATAACTTCAGAGATGCAAATGTGAAGCATATCTACAGCACAGCATTAGCATGAGTGACTGTTCCTTCTTCCTAATAAAAAAGGAATGGAAAACCATTAAAACTCATGAAATAGTAAGGCAGCAGCAGATAATTCAATACAGTCATCTATTTGGCAATGCACATTGGGCACGAATGACCAGAGGTGTCAGCAGGGAACCTGCAGCCATCGAGCGAGTCAGTTGTTGTGCGGTCGCCGGCTGACCTGTAGGTAAGTGGGAACAATGTCTTCATTAAACTTACAAACCCAAACATTAACCATGAGCGAAACCAGCGCTGCGAGAGGTGGAGGAGGTCCTGCTGTGGCCCTAGGAGCCGTGTGCCTGCACCCAATGGCAGGATTTAGCTATTAAGGTCATATCAAGAATAGATCTGCTGTTCGGCCAGGGTGCTTAGGGGCCCAATACAATCGGATTGAGGGTGTAGTTTACAGGCTTAGTGTGTGTTGGGGGAGGAGAAGGTGTGTCTTGGAAATAGGTCTGAAAAAGCTTGACTTCAAGGCGGTATCCTAAAAAGAGTGTGTGGTGGGGATGAAGTGGGTTTTCGGTGGGGATCAATGTTGTACTGAATGCGCTTTCTTGTAGACTAACTAATCCCGTGGCTGCCAGTTCCCCCCCAGTGAGCCCTGATTGCCCAGCCTACCTGAGGTGGCATTAGCCCAAGCCCTTCTAGTAGCTCTGAGCCAGAGACTAATGTCTGCTTCTCCTCCTTGTCTCTCCTCAGGGTGTAAAAGGTTAAGAACAATTGAGTGTTTCATTTTCTCGGGACTTTACTGAAGGGTTTTTCTAGTTTTTGATGTTCTCACTGCTCTGTCCTCTGCTCCCTGTTGGTGGGGATGGACCAGAGCTGGGTGGGGGGAGCAGGAGGGGGCGATGTCCCCACGTTCCCAGGACAACCGAGGACGGCACAGTAGTTTATGTGGGTGAAATCCCTCACTTACAGAATGTGGTTGATGGGACAGGTTGATGGCACCAGTGCTTGCAGTGCTGGAAACCAAATCCAAGGGTGAAGCGAACCATAGAATCACAGAGTGGTTTGGGTGGGAAGGGACCTGATTCTGTGATTCTAAAATGGAAGTTTACCCCTGAAAGAGTAGTTGGAGACCCTTCCTGGAGATGGTGTTTGCTGACGGGAGGAGCAGTAAAGGGACGGGAGTAAACCTGAAATAAATGAAAAAAGAGAGAGCTTTTGTAGTTTGCTTTATTAGAGCAATAAAATACCACACCATATCAAAGCAAATCTCATTTCTTTTGTAGCTACAAAAGTAGCCTGAAACAGGCAATTACCTCTTCTTTCCAGCCCAGAGAGGCACGTCACCCTTTGCCACTCATTAAGGATCGTTAATAGTGGCACATCTGGGGGCGCGTGGGCTTTACGCACCTCGGTGATCAGAAACGCAGCCCTGGGCAGCGGGTATCTCACAGTAACCACATCCCGGCTCTCCTCCGAGCCATAATTATGGAAGCTTCTCTGCATTCAGGGTGGAAACGAGCTTGAGAAGCAGAACTGGCCGTTTCGTGCCTGGGCACCAGCAGGGACTCTGGGGGCGAGCTGTCTGCTGGCGGGGAGGAGAGCTGGGGGTTGCAGGAGGAAAGGGCACGAGGTCCTTCACTCTTCTGATCCCTTCTTTCTCCTTTCGTGCTGGGTGGGGGATCCAGAGCTCGCTGCACAAATGAGAATTTCACGCTTGTTTTTTATGCCTTGCTCTACACACAGTCCCTCTGTGCAGGCTCTGGCCTATTAATGATTTTGGCAGTAATTATTTATCTGCAAAATCTGGGGCACTTAACTCAGTGTGCTTCAGTGTCCAGTAGCTGTTGGGGGGTAAACTGTAAATAACAATCCCAGAGCGTTTGGCTGCTGCCTGGGTGGGTGGGAAGGGAGGAGGGAGCAAGCTGTAGGATTGCCTGGTTTCTCCTCTGGGGTCCCAGGGGGAGTGGATGTCCCCTGGACAAAGCAGATATATAGGTCACCCGTGGCACAAACCAGTGAAATTTAAAAGGATTTTCCACTTTCATAGCTGGAGGCTGAGCGTCCTTTTATTTGTTCTTCCAAGCCACCGCAAGATGACGGCCTCATTGTGTGGCTAATAGAGAGGTGTGATTGCATTGGGCTTCATCCCTATTGCACGGCATAAGGAACTGCAAACATTTCATTTGAGACAGAGAGAGAGAGGGAGACTGAGAGGAGAAATGCAGACTCTGAACTGCAAACTGAAAGAGGGAGCTGGTGCCAGGGTTCAGACACTGTGGTTCTTCTCCTTGTGTCAATATTCAGCCCCAACTGCTTCTTCCCCTCGGGCTGGCAGGAAGACGTTGGGTCTGTGTTGCTCATACGACTGGCCCGTGGCCTTTTATCTCCTTCCTGTGCCTGGCACAGCTCAAATGGCTCTTCTGGAGCATGAGAGCTGATGAAAATTCTCATGAAAGCTCATAAAAGGGGTCTGATGCTTTACTAGAGTCTGAGCCTTACTAGATCTATCTGTATTTCCCGGTGTGGAGCAGGAGACACATTGAAAGCCAGGATTTGAGGCATATTTCTGGTTCATCTGGCAAGACAAGGAGGAAGACAACTCCTTATTTCTTTGTTTAGAGGCATTGCAGTGCTTGGCATGGGGCAGGCATTGGGGTCCAAGGAGCCTTGAGCACCCCCAGGACCTGCAGGCATCAACCTGAAAGGTGACATCTGGGTTCTTCCGAAGCCCGTGGCCAAAGTGACTTGTACTTTTGGCAGGATGACACTTGTTTGGGGTTTTTTTCCCCCCAAAAAGTTGTTGTCGTGGGTGGAAGAAGAATTTAAGACCCAACTGTGGATCTGGCTGGGGCTGGAGCCGCTGCGGGATCTGGGTCTTCTCACAGGCTTGTTCTCACCAAGCGCTGAGCACAGAAGAGCTCCGAGGAAGTATTAAGTCTCTGCTTGACTGTCAAGGACACGCATAGTTCACTGGCTATATGTGTGCCCAAAGTTAAGCATGTGCTTAATGAGGCTAGAGCGCTTCGCTTAGGGCAGAGCTGAATCCTTAATAGCTCCCTGTTTTGCAGCTTTTGCTGAAAAACGGGGCTAATATTTTCCTGCTTCCCGGGAGATTTTGAGGACAGGCTAGTAGCGTTCACGGTTCTCGTGATGACGGCAAGGGAACTCATGAATAAAAGGGAAGAAGTTATGTATCAATACAGCAGATTCACGGTAATTACATTTTCCAACCTATTTTGAACTGGAACCTATTGTGAACCCTTGAATTTCAATGGCACATACATCACGGAGAGCAGGAAGAAAAAAAGTCCAAAAGCTGAAAGAAATTTGAGCTCTGCTGTGCTTCTAATATGTTTAATGGCATTGTTCCGTTAAATCCCTACCCTTAATGACCCCAGACAGATTAAATAACGTTCTGAGGGCTGCAGAAATGCTTCACACTTCTAATTTTACACACAGTTTTCCTCCTGCGCTCGTGGACCTCTACAAATATTCTATATTGAAAAAGCTCAGTAGCAAATATTTTGCAGCCCTTTTTCCCCAAAGGAACCTGGGCTCCCGCGGAGCTCGGGCTTGAGCTGCCCTGCTTTTCAGAAATAGTTTTTGCAGCTCCATCATTTTCCATGTCTGCAGTTTATGGCCAGCAGACAGCGAGCACCCGAGCCCCGAGGGGTCAGAGGAGGGGAAGGAGGGCAGATCCCATGGGCTCGGCGCAGCAGAAGTGCTCACCCCACTTGGCTGGGGGCACAGAGGACTCCCAGCCACACAGGGGCAGGAAATACGGATAGCCAGAGAGTTCCTTAAGGAAACCACCATAAAGGCAGGCACCAGATATCACGGTAGCACCTCATTAATGATGTCTCCTTCTTGTTTAGTTGCTGCAAGGCTGTTTTCTCCCTGCTGTGGCCACAGCATTGACCATATGAACCCTGGCACTGGGAACTCTTTTGTTGTGCTGTCAAGTGCCTCTTAATCTCTCAACCCCTGTATGTCAAGCCAGGTTTTGAGCTCAGAGATGAACCAAACCTTGCTTCTGGGTTAAGAATTCTTTTATCTGCAAAGTGAATTAGCAACAGGAGCTTCCCAGAGCTTGCCTTTCTCCTCACACCCTGACTCATTTGCTTTTCTGTACAAGCCCCGCTTTTCCTGAGGGACAGAAAAAAAACCCAACATCCTAGCCAAGAGACACAGCCAGGTAGCCACCGGGGCATCCATCTTCATCTCCTCTGGCATCCCAAAAAAGGGAGATGGAGATGCATTTGCAGCACGTTGGCACAGCGAGTGCCGCCTCCCGCGCCATCAGCTTTCCTGTATGGATCATATACCCCCAGCTGAGCCCCTGTGCAGAGGGCAGGCTTCTTCACTTCACCCTGAGCTTCTCGTTTTGGGAAAACTCACCCGTTCTCCAGTGCTGTGCTTGTCTCTTCAACGGGAGGTGTTTGTGGGGTGCAGGGGAAATACGGGCAAATATTATAAAGGATGGTCCTACTTGTACAGTTCCAAGGGGTCCTGGTACCAGAGCCCGTGGGATTAGCTACTGGTGGGGGTGTTGGATTGTACATCGGGGGCACCCACCTACATCCTTCTAGAGTCTGGTACCACTGGGGTTCAGCTCCACTTTTGTATGGATCGCCTGCTTCGTAACAGCCTTGCCTTCTGCCTTCTTTTCAGCCATCTGCTAAACAGTCATAGTAATAATAATAGTAATAGTACATAGTCATAGTCATCATAATAGTGATAGTGATGAAAATGATGATAACAATAATAATAGTAATGGTGATGATGATGATAATGATAATAATGATGATGAACCTGTGGCTCTGCTCTCTGGCCAGGCTGGGGGTGCAGCCCCACACAGGGACGGACCCCCTATTTTTCTCCGCTTAATAACAACCACCACCACTACAACAATAATAATAATAACAATAATAATAATAACAACAATAAAGAACCTGTGACTGCTCTCTGGCCAGGCTGGGGGTGCAGCCCCACACAGGGACGGACCCCCTATTTTTCTCCGCTTAATAACAACCACCACCACTACAACAATAATAATAATAACAATAATAATAATAACAACAATAAAGAACCTGTGACTGCTCTCTGGCCAGGCTGGGGGTGCAGCCCTGCACAGGGACCCCCTCTTTTTCTCCATATAATAATAATAGTAATAATAATGATAATAAAGAACCTGTGACTGCTTTCTGACCAGGCTGGGCGTGCAGCCCCAGACAGAGACCCCCTCTTTTTCTCCCTCTCCCTGGCACCCCCAGCTGTTGCACCAACAGTCATGGGGGGAGTGTGGGGAGGGAAGAGACATCCTGACAGATGTGCTTAGTCTAATAGAATATATAGTCTTTTTTCCATTCACTTTTCCTGTGGAGACAGGCAGCTACTTACCCGGCAGAGCTGGAAGGAATATTGTGAATTGCTGAAGGAAATTTTCCCAGTTGATCAAACTCTTATGTGTTTTATGCTGATCAAAGATTCTCTTCATGTCTTATGTATCTGAAAGCACAAAAGGATGCACGAAAGAAAAGAGCTATTCTTTCTGTGCTGGTAGACAATGAAATGATGATTGGTGAGATTATGCCTTGACTCTGCTGTCAGCACAATGTCAGGGAAGGCAACGGTATAGAGAGGGCACATTCTGAGGTACTAATACCCAATCCAGATGACTAGAAGGAGTAAAAAAGCCCCAAGGAAGAGGAAAAGTCTGGTTTTGTTATTATTATTATTATATTTTAGTGGAGAATAAAATGAATCTTTCATATTCCTGAATCATATTAGTTGTGCTGATTATTCATCCCTTCATATCCTATCTGCTTGTGCAGTCTGGAGCAGTAGCTCATGTTTTGCTCAGGTGAAAATCTGTGCATATATATATATATATATATTTGCATTTAGTGCCTGGGATGGCAGGAACCTTTCACTGGTGCTGCTCTGAGCAAGGAACTGGTTTTGCACAACTTTTTCACAAGCACCCTGTTCTATGCCGAGGAGCCAGAGGTTGCATCACTGCCTCCTAGAAACAGGGGTGGTTTTAATGGGAGAGCCTAGGGCAGGCTTAAGGGGCTTTGGGCTGGTTGGGATTTTAACAAATTAAAGAAAAAACTAATTGCTCTTGGTAAAGAAGAGGCATCAGCAGTCTGAAGGCTTTAGGACTCAATTCCCAGGTCCTGGTGTGGGGATGCTCTTTCTGGGCACGGGAGGCTGTTGTTCTGGTGTGCTGGGGCAAGAGGCTGCCCTGAGAAAGGCTCGGCCGCGGCTCCCCTGTGGGTTTGCCTTCTTCACCCAAGCCAGGAGGAAAAGCAGGGCTGGGAACCAGCTGAGGAGGAAGGCTGGGACGTGGGGATGAGGAGGAGAGGGCTGTAGCCCTGGGACTGCACAAGGACACTTTGAAGATCCCGTTATAGCGACGTCTGTCAGGAACGGTTAAGGTCCAGCTGATCTCACCCCAGGCCAGGGGCTGGGTGAGGTGACCTCCAGAGCCTCTTTTTCTCTTGGGCTCCTCAACTGGAAATGGAAAGCAAACCCACCTTAATGTACTGTGTCCCTGTGGATTTTCTCTCCCTCTCCCTCCTCCCTCCTGCCACTGTCCTCGGGTGCCAGGTAACGAGATATTTATATATACAGTGGCTCTTTGGGAAGCTCATTGTCATTCTCGGCACCAGAAGTTGGTGATTTATATGAAGCTCCCTGGTCCTTGAGCATGTGCTCTTGTCAGGCTCCCTTTGGCTGCTCCACAGAAGAGCACTGCGGGGCTGGCATGCGAAGGCATGATCTCCGTATTTATCCTTTTGGCAGTTTGCTAATTATTCCTATTGCTCTCCCAGCCCGGCACGAGGGTCTGTCTTTCTGCCACAGTAAATATCCACTCACATTTTCTAGCTGCAGAACTGCTTGTTAAACGGGGGCAGCCTGAATATCCTGCCGAGGCCCATATTGTCATTTGGATGACAGCGACAAAACGGGCCAAACATCCTTTCTGTACCACTCAAAGTGCGTGTCTCTGCATCCCTGGGTTGGCTGCTGCTTTCCTGGACTGTTTTCTGCTCTTGTAAACAGCTCGTGTCGCTCCTGGGAGGGCTCTTTGCAGCAGAACGCTGTGAGAAAGCCAAAGCCATCGGCTGCCAAGGCTCCATAAGGAGTCAGGAACGAGCGGGCAGCAGATACCTTCACTGCTGTAGATGTAGCCGCATTAGCACCATCATTTATCTTCCTCAGGATTTACTAAGCCACTAAAATGTATTATAAAATTAAGTGGCATTTTTTCCACCTGTTCTGACTGCTGCCAAAGGCACGGAAAGCCCTCCCAGATGACACAGCTCTGCAATGCAAAACCCAAGTGCCCTCCTCAGCCCTGCAGCTGCCGCAGAGACAGAGACGGGGCCTTTTTAGTTAGGGTTTTTCTTTTTTTTTTTTGTTGGGTTTTTTTTTTTCCACAGGCTGCCTCCTTCACTTAGAATAATAAGCTTTAGATTATCTCAGGGCGCTCTGGATCCCACTGCTGCACAATCCAACTTGACAGAAGGGTTGCAGGGCAAGGAGGGAGAAAATCCTGCCGGCAGACACCGGACTTCTGAGCCGGAGTTTTCCACTGGCACAAAGGAGGAGTTGGCGGTGAGGGCTGGGGAGGTTTTTCAGTGCCCAGCTCTGCTGGAGGGAAGGCTCTAGACCTTGGTGAACTATCCATGCCATGAGAGCTCGGTGGACCATCCATTCTGTGGAGGTTCAGTGGACCATGGGGTTGCCTGCAGGGCCCCACTGTGAGGTCCCCATGTCCCTCCCAGCCCACAAAGTGACTGAAACGGCAGCAAACTGGTGAGCAGCAGCCTGTTAGCTTTGTATTAACTCTATTTTAGCAGTGTGTTTAACTGTTGAGCCTGGACCCCTGCTCCAGTACATGTGTTTAAACACCTTGAACCCTTCCCAGGAAGAGGAAAGCTGCTTTCCAAAGGAGAATAGCAACCTGTAGCTGTGGGTAGACTCAGAGAATCTCCAGTTATCTGTTCCGATAACCAAATTACTCTGATTGATGTGAACAGTGTCCCTGCCAATGTGATTGCCCAGCCCCCTTGGGCTGTTAGGTCTCTCAGTAGTTTTGCTGCTGCCCAGTTTCCCCACTGGAGAGGGTCAGGGTCTCTCCAAAATGTCCAGAACCCCCCAAGCCCACTGCCTGCCGCGGCACAGCTTGTCCCTGGGCTCCGTAATTGTCTTTAATCCCCGATTCCCTGATGAGCGTGGGAGCAGGAGCGCAGTCCGTGAACCAGTGGCCGTGTTCAGTCAGTGGCAGGTCCCTTCGTTAGTCGAGGTCTGACACAAAGGGTGGCTCTGAAACGTCCCTGGACTGTGACACAGGAGGCTGGCATGTGTCTGTTTGAGCAAAGCCTGGCTTGCATTGGGCCCTTTGCCCTATTTTCTAGGTTTTTGGCTGCTGTACAGATAAGAGGACACCTCCAGAGAGGAGGAAATCTGGCGTCGAGGCAGGGTTCTTTCAAGTAATACATGGCCCTGGTGAGTATTAACCCTGGTAACTGAGGCAGGTGTATGCAAGGGGTCCTGGAATCTAAATATAGATTTCCATGGTAAAGGTTGAGTTTCTATAGTGGCGTTTTCTGAAATGCCAGAGCATCTGCAGTCTCACTGGGGAGAGGAGGTTCAGGAGCGGCAGGAAAAAAAGAAAAAAAAAACAAGCCAGCATTTATGTTGGGTTTGGGGGATCAAGTAATTAGCCAAAAAAAAAAATGTTTACAGAAACATTTAAGAAACGCTTGAGGCTTTGTAATTATTTCTGCACGCAAATCACTGCGTTGGTTTATCCAAATACTAGTGAACAGCAGAGCAGGTCCCGGCCGGAGCTGGAGTGGAGCTGACTCACCACATCTATTCATGGCCCTTCATTCATCAGAGCAGCTTTGTCTCTGCTCTTCATGAGCCTGACTCGCGTTTCTGGCCACAGGATCAGGTCTCCGTTGCATCGTGTCTCGTGTGAACACAAACACGTCCCTGGCCTGTTTGAACCCAGCCGTTGCTTCCTGTGTTCTCTCCGAGTTGTGCCACGGTGGGGAAATTTCCATGGCCTTTGACTTCATGGGCTCAGCTCCTCTTTCTCCTCTATGAGCGTTACCGTCCCTCCCGGTTTGTCTCTTCCTCGGGCTGTAATTGGGCTGGTGCCACTGTGTAATTTTTAACTGTGTGCAGTATCAACAGACCGCCATCTGTCTCTCCTCCAGAGCTTCCCCGCCTGCCGGTAGAAACCTGCCAAATCCTTCTCCAAAGAGAGGATCACCAGATTCCAACTGTTTGCAAAATAAGAGGCGCTGCCAGGGCTCCTGTCACCCCATCAGCAGGGCCCGTGTCCTGCACCCTGGGACGTGGTGCTGCTGGCACTGGGACCTCTGCCCGATGCTCTCGTTTGTTGTCCCTCAGAAGCCAACCCTTCTGCAGAGGATCCGGCATATCGGGCTCTTTGCTCCAATATCTCATTAGCTCTGACATTTTATTAGAATATAACTTCAGTAGGTTACCTTCATCAGGTAAAAAAACAAAAACAAAACACAAAATAACTTGAAGGTTGGGGCTTTTTTCCCTTTAAAATGAAATCAAACCATAAAGTCATAGAATTGTCCAGGTTGGAAGGGACCTTTAAGATTATCCAGTCCCACCATCAACCCAACTCTGATAAAACCCATCACTAACCCATGTCTCTCAGCACCATGTCAACCCGGCTTTTGAATCCCTCCAGGGATGGTGCCTCAACCCCTGACCTGGGCGGCCCAGTCCAAGGCTGTGGGATGGGTCAGGGTCAGTTCCAGTGTTGGTTTTTAAGATACTTTAGTCAGGGTGTGTGCCCCTTTCCCAGCTCATCATTTAGAGACCCAGGGCCAGTTGTCACCACTCAGAGCCTGAGTAACAGATGGGAACTTGCTGACCCCACATCCAGGCTGCTGAGAGCAGGGTTTGGTCTTCCACCTCTCTGTACATATGTAGAACAGAGCATTAGAGGAACCAGCACCAAACCAGGCGATGCACAGATTGGATTGTGCACACTGAAAAACAGCAGCTTGTTTCATGTGGATAAAATAAAATCAGGTACGAGCACATCTGGATAAAGTAAAAATTGTGGGTTGTGATGCAGGTGCCCTTG
Source organism: Jacana jacana (assembly GCA_013400555.1). Classification (NCBI taxonomy): domain Eukaryota; kingdom Metazoa; phylum Chordata; class Aves; order Charadriiformes; family Jacanidae; genus Jacana; species Jacana jacana. The sequence continues at coordinate 21,218 of VZTM01005734.1, read as the reverse complement.
TAACACTGTTAAAGCCACTCCATACCAGTCCATGGCTTCCATTCAGTCAAAGCTGTGTTAGGCTCATGTGGCTTTTTAAATTCAGTTGTGCATCTCAGGCTACAACCATCACACGTGTTGGTGTTCAGTGGTGGAACGGCTGACTGGGGCTGAGGAGTTACCAATTAACCTCCTTAGGTGCTGCTGCAGACATCAAATGAACAACAAATGTATGTTTGAATAACAGTCTTGCCAGCTAAAGTCAGATGCAAGGAACAAGGTTCCTGAGCTGTCTATGGGAAGCTGGAATAAGTTAGCAGAAAGGGTTTTTTCAAGGTTATTTTGGGAGGGGGTGTGATGTTTGGGTCTGCTACATCTTTGTTGTGCAGAGCTTTGCAGAAGAACATAAGGAATGTAAGGCAGCTCGTGGGTTTGATGAATCCTCCTTCCAGGCTAGAGTCAGGATAACCCAGTATTTCCAAGAGACAGAAAAGTGGGTACCACACTGGTTCGACGTGGGCATGGACCTCGTCATGGGAACCGTGGCTGGAGAGTGTCTTCCTGCAGATAAATAGAGGGAAACACCTGAAGCACTGAAAAAACTGGCAGTTTGTTTCATGATGTGTAGCCAGGTTCAAAATATGCCGCTATTTCTGTTGTCTCCGTTGCGGTGTGGATTTGGTGCCCAATTTTGAAGGGTTTAGGACAACCAAGTTCACGATCTTCTAGGAGGGTGCGCTACCGCTTAATAATACATTATGACAGGAGAGAAATATGTACAAACAAGTCTAAGCCTGCAGGACAGCTCTGCTTACTTACAGATGAATAATATCCCCAGCCATTGCCGGGGGTGGCAGGGAGCAAAGAGAAAAGTGGAATTAGAGGGACCAGAGCACCCCTGGGGGGACGTGGTGAGGAGGGGCTTGGCTGGGGCCGCGGCTACGTGGGGGCAAGGTTGAGATCTGGCCTTATTGAAGTCTGATTTTTCTGGAGCAAGATTTTCTTGAAAAGGAACAGCCAGGATTCGTGTAAAATCTTTGGGAGGTAAAAAAGCAGATGGCATTGATTAGCTAATTAGTAATATTTTCTGCAAGTTATCAGCTGTGCTGATAGGTGTGAAGTTTGCAAAAGCTCGGGATGAATCTTTCTCTCTTTGGTTTGTTGAAGAAATCGACTATTCTAAAAACTGGAGGGGAGGGAAAATTATACACAAATGTGTAATTCTCTGCCCAACAGAAATATGTTAATCTTTTCCTTTGAATTTACCTTCAGGGCTCGTTTTTTAATTTTTGAGGAGAATATGCTCAAGGAGGTTGCAGCTTTCCTGGCTCTTGTCTCGATGGCGTGGTCTGGTGTGTGACGTGCCCTAGGATTCTGGTGCTCCTCTTTGTGGGTCTGCTCCTTCCCCCTTTGCATTTATTATAGGCAAAGCAAAAAAGCAATGTTTTATTTTGTGCCAGGCTCACTTGTCTCCGTGTGAACCCTTTGCAGCCGCAGGACTTCTGCCAAGGGTTGGGCACTTCTGTGACCACTGCTGTGACAGTGGTCAGTGCCGTTTTGGCCAGAGCATCACTGGGGTGCTGAAGGCCCCTCTGACCTCGAGTTAAATGGGACCCAACTTAAATATCTTGATGTTGTCTCTATGATGGCAGTAGTTTAGGGCAAGACGGTACTTCTCTGAGATGGTAATGTGAAAAAGAATGTCTGAGTGAGGACATCAGCCTTTCAGACCCTGCTGGTTCCAGAGCAAAGTATTCATGTAGTCAAAAATCATGAGATTCATCTGTGTTCTTCAGCCAGGTGGATATGGGTGGGCTCGTGGGCAGACACAGGTTCTGATAATCACGGTGGTCTTTGTGGGAATGAGTGTGGATGGACATAAACGGCTTTGGGTTCCTAACAAACCCCATAATTACGACTTGCTGCAAATTCTCCGGAGGCTTGATCTCAGCACCAGCACCACCCCAAAGCCTTTCATGCAACAAGGTCCCGATGTAGAAAGTGTACTTTTATTGCCAGTGTGGAGCATGGGTGATGTGTGAGCTGTCATCTGGCCAACTGTGACAGCAGGGAATAAGAAAGAGCTTTGTTTTCCACTGCTGGGGATGTGTCCTCCCTTGCAGATGCTCAGCAGAAGAGCTTTGTGGTGCTTATCTCCCACATAAGGCTTCAAAACAGGGTATGAGGCAGGTTGAGGTGGGTGCCAGGTATTGTTCTGGTCAACTGCCTGGGTTGTGCTTCATCCAAACGCCATCAGGACTGGAAATTGCCGAAAGTGGGGCCAAGATTTGCTCCTTCATTACACAGAGCTTTCTGTTTTCCATTGAGTTTGGTGTTGAAGCTTTAGCCTTTCTATTTCCATCAGAATGACATTTTTTATTGGTTCTTAAACTGAAGAAACAACAAATTCTGCATCCTCTCTGGAGCATGGTCTTGTTAGTGTTCTTTGAAACATGACATGTGTCGTGGCCATCAAACTGCCATTTGATGGCATTTTTTCTGAAATGAGAAAAACATGTCACTTTTGGCTCTAAGTAATACAAAGGGAGAGTCATGCTTTAGAGAGGAGCTGCATGGCTGCCAGAGATGAAAGAAAAATGTTATTACTTTTAGAAATTTCATAATTACAGTTAATGATAATTTAATGAAATGACATTGTCTTCACCGCTATCACTAATGAAATGTTTGAGAGTGATAGAAGAGGTCCTGTTGTTAAATAGAGCGAGAGTCTTGGAGTGGAAGTTTTGTGGAAGATGGCAGCCTGCCTGCTCAAGTCTCAAATTCCTTTTATTTTTTTGGTTACAGTAGTTTAAAAAAGAAGCTAGAATGAAGGTTACCTGGCAAATAAGGCACACATGAAGTATGTAAAGGCCTGCCATTAAGCAAACAACAGTGAACTCCTGAATAAGGGGCTGATGAGTGAGTACTGCTCTTTAGAAATGCTAACCCTTCATTAAAACACTTTCCTTGTTTTCCTTTGCAGACAAACCAGGGAACAAGAAACCCCGCCTGACTTTTTTTATTTCTCAGACTATGAAAGACATAATGCAGAAATAGCAGCATTTCATTTGGACAGGCAAGTAAAATGGATTTGCAGTTAAAAAAAAAAGTGGAAATATTGTGATAAGTTTCTACCCTTGGCCAGCCCTGTGACTGAATTACTTCTAAAAAAGGGGAAAAGGAACAAAGGTGGGCAGACACCATGAATAAATGAAATGGCTCATAATGAAAGGGTAGATTAATAATTAGGAAATGCTCTGGGAATGAGAAACCTGGCAATAAGTAATTCTCAAAAGGAAAGAGAAATGCTATGGAAAAGCAGCTGAGAAATGAGTTTCCCCTGTGATCCTGAAGTGCATGTGGAGAGGGCCCATCTCCTGGGGAATGTGCATAAGTGTGCTGGGTCTCTGGCTCACCCCAATTAGCTCAAGAGCATCCAAATGGGATGTGGGGAATGGTGTGAGCATTCAGAGGGGAATCAACAAGGTGGTGAAGGACTTTTGGGGCTGTTCTATCTCAAGAATGTCTTTAGACCACAAGCCGTGGTGGCCATCCCCTGCTCCTCAGAGCCGAAGAGGTCCCCCAGGCAAGGGTGGTCCAGGGTGCAGTGGATGCCCCAAGATTGGGAAGGGACTGCATCCACTCCAGCCTGCCCAGATTAGGAGTGGGAATTAGTAATTAGTAATGAATTATTGACAGTATGGGTAGAAACCATGGCATTTCACAGCCTGAGTAAGAACTGAAGCATCTTTCACACCCTGAAGTGCCAAGAAACAGCCTTTCAAAAGCTTGAAGCTTTGGGGCCACGGGGGATTTGTGGGTATATGTGGTATTGCTGCTGTCAGGGTTGGTGTTGGGATGAGGGCACATACCAGCAGGGGCACAGGGTAGGTTGGCCATTAAGAGTCACCCTGGTCAGATCCTTCAAGGATCTTCTATATCTTATTGGTGTTGACCTTGGTGTTGATTTTAAGCAGATGGTGCTGTAGGAAAAAACACTCATGGGAGTTCCTGCAGGGAGGTTTGTTAAATATCCACACAGTAAGCAGAAAAAGCAGTTGCTACCCAACGTAGAAAAGCTCAGCAGCAGACAGCGGATATAAAAACTCCACCTACAGGGCAGCCCTCTAGGGGGAATTTGCTCTTCTACTGTATCTAACAGCAATGCTTTGTAGGGAGTTTTTAATGATCTGCTAAAGTCAGGGGGGGGGAGCTTGGGGTAGAGAAAGGCTCTTCACCCAGCCTTTGCCTGTGGGAAAAACTTTAGCCTCAGGGAGATTGTTTAGGTTGGTGGACGGGTGTCAAAACTGAGAGGGGAAGGATATTGTTGGATGGTGTTTCTGGAAGATAGATGTTGAAATCCCATTCCTCAAGTCACTTAAAAAACTTGGGGAGCCAAAGGCACGTTATAACAATCCTGAAGTAGCACAGAGTCAAAACCAAATTTCTGTTGTCTCTTATTTCTGGAATTCTACGTGTCCTCGTTGTTTCATGGAGCAGTGTCCTCCCACCCTCCCGTGTTCTGCGTCTGCTCCATACTACATTGGCCAGTCAGAGCTGATCGTATTCAGGGTGTAATATATCTTCTGTTATATGAAGGATTAATGAGTTTAAAGTTGATGGGCTTTTTTACTCCTTAAAGACCACAGGTAAACGTGCCTTCAGAGTGTAATGAACCTTCCTAAAACCTACCACCATCATTCTATTTTAGTCTTTTCCCTGAACTGCCTCTTTCCCCTCTCCTCCAGGATCCTGGATTTCCGCCGCGTGCCGCCGGTGGCCGGCAGGCTGGTTAACATGACCAGAGAAATCCGGGACGTCACCCGGGACAAGAAACTCTGGAGAACATTCTTCATCTCACCAGGTAGGCTTGGAAACGACACTACATTCTTTTCTATCCCGCCCAGCACGTACTTGAGGGAAGAGTGTGTGGATTTGCTTAATTGCTCAGATATTTCTAGCAGAGCTGTCTTCTAGACCTTTGAATAGAAATAAATGTGGAGACACAGCCTGCAAAGAAGACTTTATTGTTTTGAATTGAGTGCCTTTTCCCCTTGACAAATTATCCGCAGAGACAGGCTTTTCTGTTCACAAACGCAATGTATTCAACAAATGTTTTATGTCGGGCAATTTCTAAAGCAATTTCTTCTGTTGCTCTCAGTTTACCCAAAACCTTATTACTTTACCCCATTAGTAATTTAGACTTTTTGGTTTTTTTTTTTCCTGCTGCGATGCGATCTGTCGCTTCTGTGGGTCAGACACATCCATTTCTCGGGTTTGACTGGAGAACTGAAACCTAATTTTCAGAGTCATGAACCCCAAGTTTTGTTACAACAGGAGATTGGAAAAAATCAAGCAAGTAGAGGTATAACATACCCTGCTTCCAGCTCCCTGGCCGGGCAGGGGCCAGGGCAGCAGGGACCGGAATTGTCCCCGGTCCTTGTTCTCGCTTCGAGGGCTGATCCCAGGAGCCAACATCACCCTCTGGGATTGTTTAGTTTGAGGAAGAGGAGGCTGAGGGGAGACCTCATCACTCTCTACAACTGCTTGAAAGGGCATTGTAGGGAGGTTGGTGCTGGTCTCTTCTCACGGGCAATTAGTGATAGAACAAGAGGGAATGGCTGCAAGCTGCAGCAGGGTAGGGTTAGGCTGGACATTAGGAAAAAGTTTTTCACAGAGAGAGTGGTCAGTCAGTGGAATCAGCTGCCCAGAGAGGTGGTGGAGTCCCCATCCTGACTGTGTTTAAGAGTAGATTGGATGTGGTGTTGAGGGATCTGGTGTAGGGGAGAACTTGTAGAGTGGGGCTGATGGTTGGACTTGATGATCCCAAGGGTCTCTTCCATCCTAAATGATTCTATGATTCTCTGTTTCTGTTGCTCTTTACTCTTTCATGATGTCTGGTGGCTCCAGATAAGAGTGGATCTCCACAGGGTGGGAATTGTACAAACACAGGGTAAACTCATGCTCTGGTCACCAGAATATACATCTGGAATAGGTGAAGGTGGGCAAAAGGTGGGAGAAAGCGGCGTCATCTCTGCTTGACACCCAGGATGCTGAGGTGCAGAAATTAAGGCTCTGATTTAAGGCACAAAAATACATGCTCAAGTGTTGTCTTAAGGGAAAGACTGTATTGGGAAATGTTCGGTGTAGGTTCAATGTTCCAGCAAGTTTAACTGATATTATTTCAGCTGCCTGAAAGCACGCTTTGCTGAGCCGAGCTGTGGCGCGTGTGACGGGGAATCTGGAGCAGGAGTCTCCGGAGACCTCCTTGCCCTCGCTGCGTCTGCAGTTGCCCAGGAGCTGTTCATCCCCCATCCCTAAAGTCTAGATCCAAAGGCTTCATTAGCATTTCTCCTGATGTAACTCTCCTTTATTGCTGTTGGCTGGAAAGCAGGGCCCTGTCATTGCGGAGCTTTCTCTCTTCAAGTGTTTGTCTCACTTGTGTGATCACCAATACGGTCATTATTGTGGCTGTTATTTTTAGCTCCGTATTTACGCTCAGCTCAGCAGGACACGCAGTTGAGCGGGGAGTTATTAGTTGCAGTGAGTTCAGTTGTACGAGAGGTCTCACCTTTCCCCACGTGATGAGGGCTCCGGTGTCACACAGACAGTGGGGACGGTCCTCGGTGAGAGTGTTCCCCAAACCTGACGTGCGGATGCTCCGCTTGGTGCCTCCATCGCTGTCCCTCCCTCCTTGCCTCTCACACAACACCATCTCGTGCCTGTTTACCTGCACAGGGTGCGTTGGTTCCTTCGAAGTCTAAGCCATTTGGCTCCCATTTTGGCAAGTAGGACAGGGATTAGGAGGTTTGCCTGCTTTGTGGCCCGCCCAGTTTATGTACAGGGGTGAGGGGTGAACTCCAGTGATTTCTGTGAATCACAGGGCTGACAGACAGCGCTGCGCAGCTTAGGGCAGGCAGAGCACGGCCAAGCTGAGGGAGCGCTGCCAATTCCCATGAAGATCCTTATCTCGTCGTGACGGAGTTCCAGGCATCCAAGGGATGATCCAAGCATAATCCTTTATTCAAATTTATTTAGAGGCCTCAGATAAATTCAATTAAAATATTTGATTAACTATGAATCAGTCTTTTCTGGAGAATACAAGGCTTAAGCAATTAATTTTTCTTTCAATTTTACGTTTCCTTAATCAATACACTTTGCTTAAAGCACGTTGGTTACTTGTCAGAGTTCTTCCCCAGTTTAATTAGCTGGATTCTCATTAACATATGCCCAACCTCCGTCTTGTATTTCATACTGACCTTAAGAGGCAGGCATTAATTAATGCTTAATGAAAACGTAATAAAGGTCCTAAATTAGGCATTTGGAAAGGAATCCACAAGCCCAGCGGGTAGTGCAAGCGGCAGATTGAGGGCAGGAGAGGGAAAAGCAGAGGGTGCAGAGCCTGGGGAGGGACTGGGAGCCCAGGGAGGATGGGCAGGGGCTGGCTTGTCCCCTCTGGCAGCTGAGGGACACCAAAATCACTCATTTTGTGGGAGAATGGGAAAATTGAGGTTTGCTGTATGGACATCTGCTCCCACATCAAGCTGTTGAGGCTCCTCAAGTGCCTTCAGGGTTACGTTGTCTCTGCATCCCCATCCCAGCAGTGCCCAGGGACAATGGGCATGGGGACACACTGCATCCACACACCCATAAGCGTCTCTGGAAATTAAAACAAGTGCTAAATGTACTTGATTTTGTAGAAAGCTCTTTCCCTTGGACTGGGAGACCCCCCTCAGGGGGTAAATGTTGATGATACCCATCAATTGTCATTCCCTGGACCAGTGTGGGGATGGGTGAGAAGAAACCTTGTTGCATTTCTGTGTCTGGGAAATGCCATCCCATTTGTCCCATGGAAATCCGGGCTTCTTTTTACCAGGGCATGGAGTGACAGGACAAGGGATAATGGCTTCAGACTGAAAGAGGGGAGATTGAGCTGAGGTCTCAGGAAGAAATTTTTTGCTGTGAGGGTGGTGAGAGCCTGGCCCAGGTTGCCCAGAGAAGCTGTGGCTGCCCATCCCTGGAGGGGTTCAAGGCAAGGTTGGAGGTGGCTTAGAGCCACCTGGTCTGGTGGGAGGTGTTCCTGCCCAGGGCAGGGGGTGGCACTGGGTGGTCTCTAAGGTCCCTTCCAACCTAAACCACTCTGTGATTCTATGATTCTACAGTTCTTACTGCCCAGAAGCTGCAGGCAGACGCAGGTCCAGAGCAGGCTGCAGTGCCGTCTCCATCAGGAAGAGGAGATGGCTGCAGGCACAGGTCAGCCTATGCGTTACCCTGCCTTCAGAGAGAATGCAAATTGCAGAAAAGTGCACTTCCAGGCAGTTTGGACTAAACATGAGAAATGGAATTAGGTCAGTAATTATTTAAATTAATTTTACATCCTTTGCAGTAGGGCAGGCTGCAGTAGCCCCGCTACTCGTACAAATGAATGGTAATTTGCTGGGAAAAAAGAGACATATTAATGATGTCAGCCTTCGTTTTGGAAGTAATTGAGGCAGCAGCTTAAAGAAATTGATGTTACACAGCTAGTAAGCATTATGTTTTTGTTCATATTAACCAGTTCAGGGGATTAGGGAGGGTTTTTTTCCCCTCTCAGCAAACAATGGCAATTCTGAATTGGCAATTATTTTGAGCAGGTAAAAGAAAGATCTGTTCATGCACTGCTTTAGTAAATATTCAGGATTCTTTCCAGTTCTCCAGTTGCTAAATGTCCTCTATTAACAGTCGTGCAAGCCTCAAGAAAAGAACTGCTCTGCCAAGCGATTTGCTTTAAGGTATCTCCACTTGTTCCTTTTCTTGCGAGAAGAATTGTTGCTCAGCTCCGGGGATGACGCACAGGAAATGTGCCAATGAGTGTGCAGACACTCTGGTTCCTAAGTGTTGTCATTAGTTGGAGTTTCGATCACCAGACTGTGATTTTTTGCACGGATTTCATTACGGATTGTGTCCCTTCAGCCTCAGATAATGAAAATCAGACGTTTGCGAAATGGCCTGCCATCCTCTGACCCCTGGTGCTTTGGGGGAACAGTTTGGGTTGTTAGTGAGGAGTTTGCCTGTTGCAGATGCTCACGGTTTGAACATTTCGGTGTGTACAAACGTCCCCCCCCTCCTGGTTTGCCAGCACTGCCACTCGTCCCATTTCTACCCATTCTCACCCCATACTTTAGAATCATGGATTCAGAGAATTGTCTGGGTTGGAAGGGACCTTTAAGATCATCCAGTCCAACCATCAACCCAACTCTGATAAAACGCATCACTAACCCATGTCTCTCAGCACCATGTCAACCCGGCTTTTGAATCCCTCCAGGGATGGTGCCTCAACGCCTGCTCTGGGCAGCCCAGTCCAAGGCTTAATAACCCTTTCCATGTAAAAAATTGTTCCTAATATCCAATCTGAACCTCCCCTGGTGGAACCTGAGGCTGTTTCCTCTTGTCCCATCACCTGTGACTTGGGAGAAGGGACCAACCCCCCCTGGCTACCTCCTCCTTTCAGGGAGTTGTAGAGAGCGAGAAGGTCTCCCCTCAGCCTCCTCTTCTCCAGGTTGAACACCCCCAGCTCCCTCAGCTGCTCCTCACAAGACTTGTGCTCTAGACCCCTCACCAGCTCCGTTGCCCTTCTCTGGAAACACTCCAGCCTCTTTTTGGTAATAAGAGGCCCAAAACTGGACATAGCACTCAAGGTGGGGCCTCACCAGTGCCCAGTAGAGGGGAATGATCACCATCTGAGTCCCATGCCTTGTGGGGAATTAGGAAGCAATGTGACTTCTCAGTTTCCTGCATTACCATAAGGAAAGGGCAGAGTCTTCCTCTAATGGCATTTTATGTGCATAAAGCGATGTCAGAAGAGTGGTAGCAGAGTGAGAAGATGAACTTTGTGCTTCTGTTCATAGCCCAGTGTTGGTGGGGACTGGGATGAGCTGCTCTTTCCCACCTCCAGGGAATCCACCTGGGAAGGGGGTGCTGGTGAAGAGGTGGGTCTTCCTGTTGGTACAGAAATTCGTGGTGGCAGCTTTGGGGAGGTTTTAAGGTAACACACGCTCCAAAACCACCTGCAGGTTCTTTTTCTGTGGCTGTTGGAGTAACGTGATGTGTGGAGGAAGAAATTGGTGCTTGGGATGTGTGCTGACAGTGTTCCATCTGCACTATTTCCACTTTCCACACACCCCCACGTCAGTCTTCATGGTAAATCTCCTTAGGAAAACTGCCAGTTTTTCTCCTACCAGCAAGTAAATGAATGAAATGTTGTTGTCTGTTCTTAAAGTGACGAGCCAAGATTTTGCAAGGTGCCTTCACTTGGGGCATGTGGCACTTGTTCAGCTGTGCGATTTGGGGTTCATGCCTGGGGCAACAAGTAGACCCCAAAGGATGTGTCTACCTGGCAAAATGAAAGAAGGGAAAGGATTAAAATAAAAATGAAATTTGAGGGTTGTTTTTTTTAATATAAATAGACTGGAAATAGTCACGGAGAGCTCAGCACAGGGCAAGATCCCAGCCACCAAAATGAACGTCTTTCTAGTGGTTTCAGTGGAAGAAAACTCTGTGTGGTGACAGGGTTTGGGATCTGAGGTTTATCCCTGCTCATACATACCTCGGTGCTTTTATGAATTTTTGAACAACAGTTTCAGAGTAGGTGGTAAAACTCTTCTCTTTTATTTTCCAGCCAACAACATCTGCTTCTATGGGGAATGCTCCTACTACTGCTCCACGGAGCACGCCCTGTGTGGGAAACCAGACCAGATCGAGGGCTCTCTGGCTGCTTTCCTGCCTGATTTGTCTTTAGCTAAAAGGAAAACCTGGAGAAACCCTTGGAGACGTTCCTACCACAAGCGCAAGAAAGCAGAGTGAGTAGTGGGGAGCAAAGGGCTGTAAAAATGAGAGTTGTGCAGTTACTGCCCTGGCCCCATGGAAAGCGTTGAGGGTCAGGAGAGCATCTGCCTGTCTTAAGTGGGTCCAGTCCTGAGAAGTGATAGAGCAGTCACGCTTATGAGGAGTTCCTCATAAGATGGGATGGGTTACACCCAAGAGTACTGAAAGAGATGGCAGACGTGCTGGCCAAGCCTCTCTCCATCATCTTCCTTAAATCGTGGCTGACTGGAGAGGTCCCCATGGACTGGAAGGTGGCGAATGTAACGCCCATCTATAAGAAGGGCAGAAGGGACAATCCAGGAAACTATAGACCTGTCAGTCTGACCTCGATACCAGGGAAGATTATGGAACAGGTCATCTCGAGCGCTGTCACCAGCCATGTAATGAGCAGCCAGGGGATCAGGCCTAGTCAGCATGGGTTTATGAAAGGCAAGTCCTGCCTGACGAACCTGATCTCCTTCTATGATAAGATGACCCGATTGTTGGATGGGGGGAAGACAGTGGATATAATATTTCTGGATCTTAGCAAAGCATTTGACACTGTCCCCCACCACATTCTGGTGGAAAAACTGGCTGCTCATGGCCTGGACGA
>VZTM01005733.1:91482-107956 GCA_013400555.1 Jacana jacana | reverse complement strand
ACCAGTGCTGAGTACAGGGGGACAATCACCTCCCTACTTTTGCTGGTCACACTGTTTTTTATGCAAGCCAGGATGCCCTTGGCCTTCTTGGCCACCTGGGCACTCTGCTGGCTTATGTTCAGCCTCCTGTCGACCAACACCCCCAGGTCCTTTTCTGCCAGGCAGCTCCAGCCACACTGCCCCAAGCCTGGAGCCATCCATGGGGTTGGTGTGGCCCAAGGGCAGGACCTGACACTTGGCCTCGTTGAAGCCCATGCCATTAACATTGGCCCATCTATCCAGTCTGTCCAGGTCCCTCTGTAGAGCTTCCCTGTCCTCAAGCAGATCAACACTCCCACCCAACTTGGTGTCATCTGCAAACTTACTAATAGTGTTTTCTATGTCCTTATCTATATCATCAATGAAGATATTAAAAAGGAAAGGCCCCAACACTGAGCCCTGAGGAACAATACTGAGCCCTGAGGAACAGATGCTCTGGACACCATCATGGCAGCATATTTGCAGAGATGGGGATGTCAGGCTAGAAAGGGATTTCTTCAGCAAAAATGCCTGGAAAAGAACTGAAAAAACCCCAAATTGCTATTCATTACAAGTGAACAAGAAAAGGGTTTGTCGATGGACGGGGAGGGCTGTTTCACAGCTATTGCTGGAGGATTATTTTTGTCAGTTCATTATGGATTTTGCTGGGGGTTTCTAAGCTGATGGCTTTGGTTGCTCTGGTGGACTTGCTTTGCATTTAATGTTCAAATAACATGGGATTTCAGAATCAGTAGTCAATTCTCTTCTTGATTTAAAAAGGATTATAAACCGAAAGCTTACAGAGTGTGGAAAGTAATTGAGTGTAATGATGTAGGGGAGGACGACTGCAGCTTATTTAGTGGAATCACAGAGTAGTTTGGGATGCAGAGACATTTAAAGGCCACCTAGACCAGTCCCCTGCCATGAGCAGGGACACCTCCCCACCACACCAGGTTGCTCAAAGCCCCGTTCAACCTGGCCTTGAACCCCTCCAGGGATGGGGCAGCCACAGCTTCTCTGGGCAACCTGGGCCAGGGTCTCAACACCCTCACAGCAAAGTTCTTCCTGTGATCTCATCTCCATCTCCCCTTTTGGTGTCAAACCTTTCCCCCTCATCCTATGCCTCCCCTCCCTGGGCAAGAGTCCCTCCCCAGCTTTTCTGGAGCCCCGTGAGGGACTGGAAGGGGCTCCAAGGTCTCCCTGGAGCCTTCTCTTCACCAGGCTGAAGAACCCCCTAACTCTCTCAGCCTGTCCTCCCAGCAGAGGGGCTCCAGCCCTCCCAGCATCATCTGTGGCCTCCTCTGGCCCCAGTCCAACCGGTCCATGTCTCTCATGTGCTGAGACCCCAGAGCTGGAGGCAGCACTGGGTGGGGGGATCCCCAGAGTGGATCAGAGGGGCAGATTTACCCCCCCTTGCCCTGCTGGCCACGCTGCTGGGGATGCAGCCCAGGGTGAGGGGGGCTTACTGGTCTGCCAGTGGCTCACATTGAGCTTTTTACCCTGCAGTTCCCCCGAATTCTTCTCCTCAGGGCTGCTCTCCATCCTTTCATCCCCATCCTGTATGGATACCTGTATTCATTTACCATCACTTCCTTCCTCTGGTGCCTCCCCTCCTGGAAGCCACCTCTCCGGCTGGATTGATAATGCCGGCACGTCGTCGGGGCATCCCCGGGCTCCCCTTCTCCCAGCAGCCGACGTCGAGGAACAGCCAGCTCTCCTCATCAGCAGCCCCAGCTCCTTCCAGAGCATCCTGCTGTGCAATTCAGTTATGAATCATTGCTGTACGTGTCACGCCGAGCTCCAGCAGGACGGTTCCAAGCGCTTTTAGCGGGCAGTGATTTGGGGCGCTCTGCCAAAGCCTTGGGGCGTTGTCGGAGCCGGCGGTGGCTGCAGCTGATCCCATGATAAAAGGCCTCCTGACTGCAGATTCCTGGCGGGGTGGCAGGGAAACTCTTCGTTTCCACATGTGGCAGGGGCTAAGAGGAAAGGCTGAGGGAGCTGGGCCTCGAACTTGGAGAAGAGGAGACTGAGGGGTGACCTTATTAACGTTTATAAATCTGTAAAGGGTGAGTGTCAGGAGGATGGAGCCAGGCTCTTCTCAGTGACATCCAATGATAGGACAAGGGGCAATGGGTGCAAGCTGGAACAGAGGAGATTCCACTTCAATATGACGAAAAACTTCTTCACAGTGAGGGTGAGGGAACACTGGCAGGGGCTGTCCAGGGAGGTGGTGGAGTCTCCTTCTCTGGAGACATTCCAACCCCACCTGGAGGCGTTCCTGTGTGACCTGCTCTGGGTGTTCCTGCTCCAGCAGGGGGATTGGACTGGGTGATCTTTCAAGGTCCCTTCCAACCCCTGAGATTCTGTGATTCTGTGAAGAGCTAATTAACACAGGTAGGAATGCATTGGGTTTGTCCCCGGGGATTAGGGAGTGGGTGTAGGTGTTCAAAGCTGATAATATATAATATTTTACCATCTTTTACCTTTTGAAAAATTCATTTTCCTGAGTTTTTTGGTTTTTTTTTTTAAGCTAAAAGTGTATCAGCGGAGCAGAGGTCTCTGTAGTGCGAGCGGAATATTTTCTACACAAGAGGAAATGGGTATTAACTTTTTCTACTCAAACAGGAATACAACTTGCTTGAAAGGAAAAAACCAAAAATAAATCCCCAAATCCCTTTTGCTACATTAAAATAATTTTTTTGGGGGGAAAAAACCCCACTTCTTTTTTATATGAAGGTGTTGTGTCTGCAGGATGCCAGCTGAATGCCAGGTAGGACTCCGCTGGTGCTAATCTTACAGAATCACAGAATGATATTGGGTTGGAAGGGACCTCTGGAAATGATCCAGTCCAACCCCCTGAAAGAGCAGGTCCACCCAGAGCACACTGCACAGGAATGTGTCCAGGAGGGGTTTGAATGTCTGCAGAGATGGAGACTCCACCACTTCTCTGGGCAGCCTCTGCCAGGGCTCTGACACCCTCAAAGGGAAGAAGTTCCTCCTCATGTTGAGGTGGAACTTCCCATGTTCCAGTTTGTGCCCGTTCCCTCTCCTCCTGTCACTGGGCAGCACTGGAAAAAGACAGTCCCCATTCTCCTGACACCCTCTCCCCCCTCCTTAAGTATTTATAGGTGTTGATCAGATCCCCCCTCAGCCTTCACTTCTCCAGACTAAACAGACCCAAATCCCTCAGCCTTTCCTCATAAGAGACATGTTCCCTCCTCATGTTTGTGGTCCTTTGCTGTCCCCTCTCCAGCAGATCCCTGTCCTTCTGGAACTGGGGAACCCAGAACTGGTCCCAGTGCTCCAGCTGGGGCCTTCCCAGGGCAGAGCAGAGGGGCAGGATGACCTCCCTCCACCTCCTGGTCACACTGTGCCTGATGTCCCCCAGGATGCCATTTGCTTCCTTGGCCCTAAGGGCCCATGGCTGGCTCTTGGGCATCCTGTTGTCCACCAGGACTCCCAGGTCTTTTTCCTAGTGTTGATTGAAAACAAAAGTCAGAATTCTTGGGTCCTGGGGGTTCATCAGTCAAATATTCTTTAGAGAAACCCTTCTGAGGTGCTGCCTTTAATGCCTCACCGAGAGGTGCAATACGTGTAGTGTGGGCACCAGTAAAATCATTACTCCTCTCCTGATCATTTAAATAATGAATTTATGGTAGGCCTATCCCTGGTGGTAAAATGAGAGGAAACAATGGTCCATCCATCCATGTGTGTTATCATCCCCGAGCTCCAAAGGAAGCATTTCAGGGTGCCTCGCAGCTCTGCCTTCCAATATACGCATTTTTTTTGAAGAGTTCCTCCTCCGTTCTGCTCCTTTGATTCTGTTTTTTTTTTCCTTTGAAAGCCAGACAAGGAGCTGAACTTTCACTTCTCATTATCGTTGCCGTCTTTTGTGTCCATCTTCTTTTAAATTTTCTTCCATCCCACCGGTGTGGTTTTAAAGAAGGAAAGGCAAATGCTGGGTTTATGAGCTGGCTTTTGTATCGCTCCGCCGCGTCGGCCTCGGAACGGGCACGAAAGGGTTTACTGGATATTTAATGTGTTTGCAGGATGATAGATTTAAAGCAGGGGGAATTAAAAATCAAAGGTAGTGGACGTGAGGGAGAGGGTCTCATATCTGGAAGAACTGGTTGTGTTTTGCTGGAGCTGAGGTAAGGGGCGATTTTATGAGAATTAAAGCTGAGCTTCAAATGCTGCTGTGTCCTCATGCCAGCTTTTTGGTGGTAACCAAACTCCAGCAAAACAATAATCATAGAATCATAGAATGGTCAGAGTTGGAAGGGACCCTAAAGATCATCCACTCCCACCCCCTGCCATGGGCAGGGACACCTCCCACCACACCAGGTTGCTCCAAGCCTCGTCCAATCTGGCCTTGAACCCCTCCAGGGATGGGGCAGCCACAGCTTCTCTGGGCAACCTGGGCCAGGGTCTCAACACCCTCAGAGCAAAGTTCTTCCACTGATCTCATCTCCATCTCCCCTCTTGGTGTCAAACCCTCCGCCCTCATCCTATGCCTCCCCTCCCTGGGCAAGAGTCCCTCCCCAGCTTTTCTGGAGCCCCTTGAGGGCTTACCACCCTCACATCAAAGAAGTTCTTCTGAGATCTCATCTCCATCTCCCCTCTTTCAGTGTCAAACCCTTTGCCCTTGTCCTATAGCTCCCCTCCTCAGTCAAGAGTCCCTCCCCAGCTCTCCTGGAGCCCCTTGAGGGACTGGAAGGGGCTCCAAGGTCTCCCTGGAGCCTTCTGTTCTCCAGGTTGAACCCCTCCAACTCTCTCAGCCTGTCCTCACAGCAGAGGGGCTCCAGAAATAGAAATAGGTATTTCAAGAAAAAGTTCTTAAGAAACTGGAAATTTCTTCTCTGAACTCTGCTGGGACAGTTTACACCATTCACCTTCTCCCGTGTCAACCAGTTGGATATCACCAGACCTTCAGCAGTTCCTTTTCCAGTCACCAATTTGTGACACTGAAGAAAAAAAGAGCGTTTTTCTGTGCTGCAGGTCCTATTCACATACAGACCCCAGGAAATAGACTGTCCAACACTTTGAAGACCAGTGTCATGGAGAGCTCATGGAGAGTCCTCATGGGAAATGATGGTTTCACTTTGAAAAATATGTAAGAAATCCAGAAAAAAAAAAAGGCAGAGAGTGTGTGGAATTCCCAAGGGAGGAACAGAACACGTGGCTTCATACTGGTAGTTTGTTTGATTTGGGGTATAGAAGTGAGATTTTTCACTGTATTACTATTTTTGGTGTGGGCCGATGAAATCTCTTACTGCAGATAAAACACTGAGCTGCAGGGTCACAGAATCACAGAATGCTCTGGGGTTGGAAGGGACCTCTGGAGATCATCCAGTCCAACCTTCTACCAGAGCAGGTTGCACAGGAAGGTGTCCAGGTGGGGTTTGAATGTCTACAGAGAAGGAGACTCCACCACCTCTCTGGGCAGCCTCTGCCAGGGCTCTGACACCCTCAAAGGGAAGAAGTTCCTCCTCATCTTGAGAACGAACTTCTCATGTTCCAGTTTGTGCCCATTTCCTCTTGTCCTCTCACTGGGCACCACTGGAAAAAGCCTGGCCCCATCCTCCTGACACCCACCCTTGAAGTATTTCTAGGTGTTGATCAGATCCCCCCTCAGCCTTCTCTTCTACAGACTCAAAAAAGCCAAGTCCCTCAGCCTTTCAACAGAAGAGAGATGTTCTACTCCTCTCATCATCTTTGTGGTCCTCTGCTGTTCCCTCTCCAGCAGTTCCCTGTCCTTCTGGAACTGGGGCACCCAGAACTGGACCCAGTGCTCCAGATGGGACCTCCCCAGAGCAGAGCAGAGGGAGAGGATGACCTTCCTCCACCTGGTGGGCACACTCTTCTTGATGGATGCCCCCCAGGATGTCATTGGCTTTCTAGACCACCAGGGCCCATTGCTGCCTCATGGGCATCCTGTTGTCCAACAGGACTCCCAGGTCTTGTTCCTCAGAGCTGCTCTCCAGCAGGTCCCCCCCAACCTGTCCTGGTGCAGGGGGTTATTCCTCCCCAGGTTCAGGACCCTTCACTTGCCCTTGTTGAATTCCATCAGGGTCCTCTCTGCCCAACTCTCCAGCCTGTCCAGGTCTTGCTGGATGGCACAGGTTTACAGTCTTGTCCTACTGATGGGGAAATTGGAGTTGGATTTGGGTTGTGTTGTCTGTTTTTCTGGTAGTTTCTATAAAGCAGACAACTACTGACCCCCCCCCCAAAAAAAAAAAAAACAAAACAGCTTAGAATTCCTTCGTGTGTTTCGTGGTGCTGGAAGTTCAGATTGTATTTGTTGATAGAAAATTGGCAGCAGTTGAAAAGCACGGTGTTTACTCGGCGTCAGAACTGGATTCATCCTGGAAAACAGCGACTGTTTATTATACCCAAACCACTGTCTCATCGTTCTGAAGCTGGGGGAGCTCCTACAGCCTTGGAGGGCACTGCAGAACCTGGGGGGGAGAGTGTCACTTTGAAGTTGTCCCAAACTGACATCTGTCTTGGATGGAACGTGGAAATTTTAGGTAACAGTGGTCAAAACAAATACCACCAAAGCCTTGAAAACCCCTTTTCTCAAATTATGGGTCCTCTCTCAAATTATAGCTGATTTCTGAGATGGGGAACTTGAGAAT
Source organism: Jacana jacana (assembly GCA_013400555.1). Lineage (NCBI taxonomy): Eukaryota > Metazoa > Chordata > Aves > Charadriiformes > Jacanidae > Jacana > Jacana jacana. The sequence goes on along the minus strand of VZTM01005733.1, from coordinate 101,300 downwards.
GATGCTCTTGGCTGAATTTTTCTTCAGAGTAATGTAGAAAGTGTTTTGTTCTTGAGGGCAGGGATGCTCTGCAGAGGGACTTGGATAGACTGGATAGATGGGCCAATGTTAATGGCATGGGCTTCAACGAGGCCAAGTGCCAGGTCCTGCACTTGGGCCACACCAACCCCATGGATGGCTACAGGCTTGGGGCAGTGTGGCTGGAGCTGCCTGGCAGAAAAGGACCTGGGGGTGCTGGGTGACAAGGGGCTGAACGTGAGCCAGCAGAGTGCCCAGGTGGCCAAGAAGGCCAATGGCATCCTGGCTTGCATAAAGAATAGTGGGACCAGCAGCAGTAGGGAGGTGATTGTCGCCCTGTGCTCAGCACTGGTGAGGCTGCACCTTGAGTCTGGTGTCCAGTTCTGGGCACCTCAACACAAGAGAGATCTGGAGGGGCTGGAGCGAGTGCAGAGGAGGGACACGGAGCTGGTGAGAGGCCTGGAGAATAAGGCTTATGAGGATGGATTGAGGGAGTTGGGATTGTTTAGTTTGAGGAAGAGGAGGCTGAGGGGAGACCTCATCCCTCTCTACAACTGCTTGAAAGGGCATTGGAGAGAGGTTGGTGCTGGTCTCTTCTCAAGGGCAATGAGCGACAGGACAAGAGGGAATGGCTGCAAGCTGCAGCAGGGTAGGGTTAGGCTGGACATTAGGAAAGAATTCTTCCCAGCAAGAGTGGTCAGAGCCTGGAATGGGCTGCCCAGGGAGGTGGTGGAGTCCCCATCCCTGACTGTGTTTCAGAGTAGATTGGATGTGGTGTTGAGGGCTCTGGTGTAGGGGAGAACTTGTAGAGTAGGGCTGATGGTTGGACTTGATGATCCCAAGGGTCTCTTCCAACCTGAATGATTCTATGATTCTATGATTCTATTCTAGTCTGAACAGAGATCACTATGAAAGGAATGAGAATTAATTGTATAACCATTGCACTAATAAGTACTAAACTCTCTGTCCCCGGAGATGCTCAAACTGTGGCTGGATTGTCCTAACACAGCTTTGAAGTTGTCCCTGCTTGGAGGTGGACGTTGGAGAACATCCCCTGGAATGAATTTAAAAGATGGGTTGACGTGGTTTAATGATGGGTTTTATCAGAGTTAGACTGATGGTTGGACTAGATGATATTGAAGGTCCCTTCCAACCTGGAAAGCAGGACAATAATTCTGGTATTCTATCCCCGCTGGAGGTCACTTCCAACCTAAGTTGGCCTGTGTTTTTTTGATCCAAACATAGAATAATGGAATGACAGAATAGTTTGGGTAAAAAGGGAACTTAAAGACCATCCAGTTCCATCCCCCTTCCATCAGCAGGGACACCTCTCACCAGACCAGGTTGCTCCACGCCCCATCCAACCTGGCCTTGAACCCCTCCAGGGATGGGGCAGCCACAGCTTCTCTGGGCAACCTGGGTCAGGGTCTCAACACCTTCACAGCAAAGAATTCCTACCTGAGATTTCATTTAAATCTTCCCTCTTTCAATCTCAAACCCTTCCCCCTCATCCTAGGGCTCCCCTTCCTCATCAAGAGTCCTTCCCCAGCTTTCCTGAAGCCCCTTGAGGGACTGAAAGGGGCTTCAGGGTCTCCCTGTAGCCTTCTCTTCTCCAGCCTGAAGAACCCCCCATCTCTTTCAGCCTGTCCTCCCAGCAGAGGGGCTCCAGCCCTCCCAGCATCTCTGTGGCCTTCTCTGGCCATGCTCCAAGAGGTTCATGTCTCTCCTGTGCCTGGAGCTGGAGGCAGCGCTGAGGGGTGAGGTCTCCCCAGCGAGGAGCAGAATCCACCCCTTCACCCTGCTGACCTTGCTGCTGGGGATGCAGCTCAGGATGTTGGAGCCTTTCTGGACTGCTGGCACACGTTGCCAGCTCATGCTGAGCTTCTCATCCACCAACACCCCTAAGTCCTTTTTCTTATCCCTTTGTCTTGATCCTCATTCTGTGGGAGAGGCTGTTGTCCAACTCCACTTGTCCTTTGGTGGCAGCTCTCCTCCTCCTTCATACAGGAGCATCAGCTACTGCCTTCAATAGAATCCCTGTTCAGTCCTGAAGGCATATGTAGAAGGAAAAAGGCATTATAGACCTTTCTGCTTCCACATACGGAGAAAGGCATAAGGAATCTTTCTCCGTGTGTGGAAAAACTTGGGGGGGTTTGATGTAAAATGAAAAGGAAATGGACAAACTCAGCATATCATAGAATCATGGAATCATAGAATCATAGGCTGGAAGAGACCCTTGGGATCATCAAGTCCAACCATCAGCCCTACTCTACAAGTTCTCCCCTACACCAGATCCCTCAACACCACATCCAATCTACTCTGAAACACAGTCAGGGATGGGGACTCCACCACCTCCCTGGGCAGCTCATTCCACTGACTGACCACTCTCTCTGTGAAAAGCTTTTTCCTCATGTCCAGCCTAACCCTCCCCTGCTGCAGCTTGCAGCCATTCCCTCTCCTTCTATCACTAATTACCCGTGAGAAGAGACCAGCACCAACCTCTCTCCAATGCCCTTTCAAGCAGTTGGAGAGAGTGATGAGGTCTCCCCTCAGCCTCCTCTTCCTCAAACTAAACACTCCCAGCTCCCTCAATTGTTCCTCATAAGATTTATTCTCCAAGCCCTTCCCCAGCTCCGTGTCCCTCCTCTGCACTCACTCCAGCCCCTCCAGATCTCTCTTGTGTTGAGGTGCCCAGAACTGGACACAAGACTCAAGGTGTGGCCTCACCAGTGCTGAGCACAGGGGGACAATCACCTCCCTGCTTCTGCTGGTAATATAAATACTTTGTTTGCCAAACAAAGTTTTGCAAATCTTTTGCCATGATTAAATATCTTTAAAAGGTCCCTTCCAACCCAAACCAGCCTATAATTCTGTGTTTATATTAATGAGGCATAATTGACTACGCTGTTGATGATAAAATAGGAGGGTCGTTGAATGGGTGCAGTTGGGTGGTCTTCGGGCTCGCAGCCCCGATGCCTTCATCTCTTTATTACAGGTGGCCTGAAAGGAGTTAATCTGGAGTAATTTAGTTGTGATATGACCTGGCTAGTCTCAAAATGACACTTGGAAAGAAGTTGCCAAATAGAGCCATCTGTTTTCTTAAACTCTTAATTGCTCATTCAGCCCAAACAGCTGAGCGGATCTAAGGCAAGCAGTGGGTGGGGAGAGCCCCGTGTTGATGGGCTGCTCTGAACTTATCTCCCTCTGAATTCCAACTCCTTGTTGGGATCATAAATCCAGAGCCCTAGGTCTTTTTTCTTCTTTTTTTTTTTTTTTATGTGACCTTTAAATATCTTTCCCATCAGCTTTCTGGGCAACCTGAGCCTCCTCAGAAATGATATTGTGAAGCCTCGGTTCTTAAGGCCTTAGGACACGTTATGGAGGCTGGAAGAAAGGTGCTTCTCAAAGGCCAAACCCTCTGTGCTAAGCTCTGCTTTATCATCTCACTGAAGTTCCAGTTGCTGCTTCCTTCACCTTCATTCTCCCTCTTCAGGTGACAGGTTGCAAGGAGAAGCACCTTGAAAGATAGGAGCACCATAACCTCAGTCATTGCCCAAAGCACGTGTTTTCCCAGGTCTGTGCATTCCCAAACCAACGTGAGCTTGCTCTGGCCATCCTTGAGCCCATCAAAAGCACTCCAATGCCTTCAGAGAATCGTAGAAATGTTTTGGTTGGAGGGAACCTTTCAGATCATCGAGTCCAACCATCAACCCACCTCTGACCAGCCCACCACTAACCCATGTCCTTCATCACCAGATCTGCCTGGCTTTGAAATCCCTCCAGGGGGTGTTGATGGAGGAGAAGCTGGCCAGGAGCAGGCAGTGGGCACTTGCAGACCAGAAGGCCAGTCCCATCCTGAGCTGCATTAAAAGGTGCGTTGGCAGCAGATCCAGAGAGGTGATTCTGCCACTTTGCTCTGGTGAGACCTCACCTGGAGTACTGTGTGCAGGTCTGGAGCCCTCAGGAGAGGTAGGACATGGACCTGATGGAGCAGGTCCAGAGGAGGGCCACGAAAATGATTAGGGGGTTGGAGCACCTTTGCTACAAGGACAGGTTGAGGGAGCTGGGGTTGTTCAGCCTGGAGAAGAGGAGGCTCCAGGAACACCTAAAAGCAGCCTTCCAGGACCTGAAGGGTCTACAGGGAGGCTGGGGAGGGTCTGTTTACAAAGGCCTGCAGGGACAGGACGAGGGGCAATCGCTTCAAGCTGGAGAAGAGCAGATTTAGATTGGATATTAGGAATAGGTTCTTTACTCTGAGGGTGGTAGACCACTGGAAGAGGTTGCCCAGGGAGGTGGTTGAGGCCCCTTTCCTGGAGATCTTCAAGGTGATACTGGACGAGGCCCTGGTCTAGTTGGGGGTGTCTCTGCTGGCTGCGAGGAGGTCGAACTAGATGACCCTAGAAGGCCCTTCTGACCTGGACCGTTCTATGATTCTATGACTACTCCACCGCTTCCCAGGGCAGGCTGTGCCAAGGCTTGGCAACCCTTTCCAGGAAGAAACATTCCCAGTCTCCATCCTAAACCTCCCCTGATGCAACTTACAGATTCACAGAATGGTTTGGGTTGGAGGAACCTTAAAGATCATCTTGTTCCAATCCCTTGCCATGGGCAGGGACACCTCCCACCACACCAGGTTGCTCAAAGGCCCATCCAACCTGGCCTTGAACCGCTCCAGAGATGGGGCAGCCACAGCTTCTCTGGGCAACCTGGGTCAGGGTCTCACCACCCTCATTGTAAAAAATATCTTCCTTATATCTCATTTAAATCTTCCCTTTTGTGGTTTAAAGCCATTGCCACTTGTCCTAGCACTACAGGCCCTGCTAAAATGTTTGTTCCTATCTTTTCTGGGGCCCCTTGAGGGACTGGAAGGGGCTTCAAGGGCTCCCTGGAGCCTTCTGTTCTCCAGGCTGCACCCCTCAACTCTCTCAGCCTCTCCTCACAGCAGAGGGGCTCCAACCCTCCCAGCATCTCTGTGGCCTCCTCTGATCCCACTCCAACAGGTCCATGTCTCTCCTGTGCTGAGGCTCCAGAGCTGGAGGCAGCACTGGAGGGGGTCTCCCCAAAGTGGAACAGAGGTGCAGAATGCTCCCCCTTGCCCTGCTGGCCACGCTGCTGGTGATGCAGCCCAGGGTGCAGGGGGCTTTCGGGGCTGCCAGCACACATTGATGGTTCATGTTGGCTGTAGCCAACCATCTTCTGTAGAAGAAGATCTTCTCATCATCCAACACCCTCAGGTCTTTGTGCTCTCATGTCTTTTATGTTGTTTCTCATTCTGTAGAGGAGGGTGTTGTCCACCTCCAGTTGCTCTTTGGTGGTAGCTCTCCTCCTCCTCCTTCACCATTTGGTTTCTTCAAGCTCATGGTGCCCTGATGGCCAAAAAGAGCTGCCTGTAGACACCTGCTTCACTGCTACCTTTGCTCATTGGATATATCTGTTCCACCATGATAACTTTCAGTGGTTTTGTTTTCTTTAGTGCAGGTTTTGTTCTCCTTTTGTTTTTATATACTTGGCTGCTGTGTCCTGCAAAGCTGGTGCTTGGTTTGTGTGTGACAGATGTCACCACACTCCAGTACTGGGATGGAGAGCTCTCTGCTAATGCAGACTCGAATAAGTGTGATTTACTCTTCTTTTCATCCCTCATTTAATAACCAGTGCGAGTCCACAGATTAGCAAGTGTAAAAGTTATTGTTCACAGCACTGGAACCAAATTAAAAGCATTTATAAGTTTATAGTGATACTCTCCAAAAGAAATTACCAAAACCTGCTTTGAAAATGGCAGAAACTTGGCCTGCTCGTGGTGGGGCGGTTAATTTTGCGTGACAGATTAAAAGCCAGGCTGGTTATGGGGCCTGTTGTATTTCAGGGTGATGCTGGGTGAAGAACTAGAGCTTCTTCTTCTCCTCCTGCTGCGTCTCAACCTGGAAATATCTTTGCATTATCTGTGGGTGAAATACCTGCTCTTGGCACAGTGCTGATCATCCAGGTGGCCAGGAGACACGGAAGATTGGAGCTGGAGGAATGATCATTCGTTCTAAAAGTCCACCGATCCATAATGATTTATCTCTGGCTTGTTTGCAACCTGAGGAGCAGAAGAAGGCTTGTGGTGGGTGACTGTGAGTGTGGGTGAGCTGCTGAGGCACGGGTGGTTGCGTTCCCTTCCTTCGCTTTTGGAGATGCTTCCCTCAGTGTCATTGCTGAACAGATTTAAGAGGTTTTTAAAGGCTCGAAGGGCTTGGTTGATGCATCTAACCCGACTTTCCTCAACAGACTTCATGCACTATTGTCTCTGCATTACTTGCTAACCAACTGCTTTTTGGTCAGAACAACCCCACACAGCGCTACAGGCTTGGGGAAGAGTGACTGGAAAGCTGCCCAGCAGAAAAGGACCTGGGGGTACTGGTGGACAGATGGCTTAACATGAGCCAGCAGTGTGCCCAGGTGGCCAAGAAGGCCAACAGCATCCTGGCCTGGATCAGGAACAGCATGGTCAGCAGGAGTAGGGAAGTGATGGTGCCTCTGTACTGGGCACTTGTGAGGCCTCACCTCACAAGTGCTGCGGTCAGTTCTGGGCCCCTCACTACAAGAAGGACATTGAAGTGCTGGAGTGTGTCCAGAGGAGAGCTACCAAGCTGGTGAGGGGTCTAGAAAACAAGTCCTGTGAGGAGAAGCTGAGGGAACTGGGCATGGTTTGGAGAAGAGGAGCCTGAGGGGAGACCTTCTTGCCCTCTGCAACTTCCTGAAAGGAGGTTGGAGGTGGGTGTTGGCCTCTTCTCCCAAGGGAATAATGACAGAACCAGAGGAAACGGTCTGAAGTTGCAGCAGGGGAGGTTTAGACTGTATATTAGGAAGAATGACTTTACTGAGAGGGTAACTGGAAGGACCTGCCCAGTGACGTGGTTGAGTCACCATCCCTGGAGGTACTTCAGAAACGAGTAGATGTGGCCCTTCAGGGCCTGCTCTAGCGGCTGAGATTGTTGTGTGGGGTGATTTGTTTTGTGAGGGTTTTTTTGGTGGGGGGGTTTGGTTGGTTGTTTTTTTTTTGGTTTGTGTATATGGTTGGACTCCATCATCTCAAAGGCCCCTTCCAACTACAAAGATTCTGTGATTCTGTCTCTACCAGGCCACCTTCCAGGTAAACTAGTGCATGTGCTTCACAGAGATCTTTACTCTAGACTTACTGCACGTTTTCCCCAAGAAAGGATTCATGACATCATTCAGAAATTGGGTCTAACTTAATTATGAGCAGCTTTGGAATAACCTGAAACCTCAGGTAGGTGGTGCCTTTGAACTGACTGGTAGCCAATCTGGATCTCTCTAGATGTGAATGCCACAGAATCACAGAATATCAGGGATTGGAAGGGACCTTGAAAGATCATCTTGTTCAATCCCCCTGCCAGAGCAGGAACTCATTAACTCATTTAGAATCATAGAATCATAGAATCATTTAGGTTGGAAGAGACCCTTGGGATCATCAAGTCCAACCATCAGCCCTACTCTACAAGTTCTCCCCTACACCAGATCCCTCAACACCACATCTAATCTACTCTGAAACACAGTCAGGGAGGGGGACTCCACCCCCTCCCTGGGCAGCCCATTCCAGGCTCTGACCACTCTTGCTGGGAAGAATTCTTTCCTAATGTCCAGCCTAACCCTACCCTGCTGCAGCTTGCAGCCATTCCCTCTTGTTCTGTCGCTCATTGCCCGTGAGAAGAGACCAGCACCAACCTCTCTCCAATGCCCTTTCAAGCAGTTGTAGAGAGGGATGAGGTCTCCCCTCAGCCTCCTCTTCCTCAGACTAAACAACCCCAACTCCCTCAATCAATCCTCATAAACCTTATTCTCCAGACTTCTCACCAGCTTTGTTGCCCTCCTCTGTACTCGCTCCAGCACCTCGATATCTCTCTTGTGTTGAGAACTGGACACAAGATTCAAGGAGTGGCCTCACCAGTGCTGAGCATAGGGGGACAATCACCTCCCTACTGCTGCTGGTCACACTATTTTTTATGCAAGCCAGGATGCCCTTGGCCTTCCTGGCCACCTGGGCATTCTGCTGGCTCATGTTCAGCCCCTTGTCACCCAGCACCCCCAGGTCCTTTTCTGCCAGGCAGCTCCAGCCACACTGCCCCAGGCCTGTAGCCATCCATGGGGTTGGTGTGGCCCAAGGGCAGGACCTGGCACTTGGCCTCATTGAAGGCCATACCACTAACACTGGCCCATCCAGACTGCATTTCCTGCAGACTGTTCAATAACCATGAGGTGGAGATGAGCAGGCTGGACAGAACGTGGTACAGAAGGATGGAGAGGCAGGGGATGCTGACACTGTCAATGATGCAATAATTGGAGCCCCTCTTCTATGAGGATGGGCTGAGAGAGCTGGGATTCTTCAGCCTGCAGAAGGCTCTGGGGAGACTTTGGAGCCCCTTCAAGTCCCTCAAGGGCCTCCAGGAAAGCTGGGGAGGGACTCTTGACTGAGGAGGGGAGCCACAGGACAAGGGCAAAGGATTTGACACTGAAAGAGGGGAGATGGAGATGAGACGTGGGGAAGAACTTCTTTGGTGTGAGGGTGGTGAGACCCTGGGCCAGGTTTCCCAGAGAAGCTGTGGCTGCCCCATCCCTGGAGGGGTTCAAGGCCAGGCTGGATGGGGCTTTGAGCAACCTGGTCTGGTGGGAGGTGTCCCTGCTGATAGAAGGGGGATGGAACCGGGTGATCTTTAAGGTCCCTTCCAACCCAGTCCCTTCTGAGATTTGCAAGACGGTTCGGGAGCCAATGTCTATTTTTCCTCCCCTCTTAATTGCCAATAATTCACTGCACAGAGTTAGCAGCTCTCGCTCCTGTTGAGTTTTCCATTTCCCCTCTCCAACATCTGCAGAAGATTTCCCAGATCAGATGGCAACGGGGAGGATTAGCATTTGTATCAAACATGCTCCAGCAGAAGGAGATTATGAGTCCTGGGTCAGGTCGATAGCGAGAGCTCAGGAGCGGAGCTGTGGAGAGGGTGCTGCTGGAGAGGATGAGGAGGAGCAGAGGTCGGTGACATTGGCCACCTGATACTTTGCTCTGGGCCTTCTACGTGATTGCCTTGACGGGTATTATTTTGCCTCTGCCAAGATTTTATGTTCTCCTGTGGAAACCCTTGGAGGTTTTAGCTCTCTCTACGGAATAAAAACCTTTGGAAAATCAGAGGGGGCAGAGGGGCAGGAAAAAGCTTCATCTTTTTAGGGACGCTTTCAGCGTAGGCTGATCCGAACGGAGGAGGGATGTGAGACCTGTGAGCGTCAACAATGGCTTCACCAAGGGGTGGGAAAGGCCTCACTCACCGCCCCGGTGCCAGAGTCTAAAATTCCTGCTGGTTTTGAACCCACTCAATGTGGCCTCATGGTTAATTAACACTGAGGAAGTGTGGCCTGGACGATAGGGTAGGAAGGTGGATCCTGAAATGTCTGAAGGATAGAAGCCAGAGAGTGGTGGTCAATGGGACAGAGTCTACTTGGAGGCCTGTGTCTAGTGGAGTCCCTCAGGGATCAGTACTGGGACCAGTACTGTTCAATATATTCATCAATGACTTGGATGAGGGAATAGAGTGCACTATCAGCCAGTTTGCTGATGGCACCAAACTGGGAGGAGTGGCTGACACACCAGAAGGCCGTGGTGCCATTCAGCGGAACCTGGACAGGCTGGAGAGTTGGGCGGGGAGAAATTGAATGAAATAGAAGAAGGACAAGTGTAGAGTCTGGCATCTGGGCAAGAACAACCCCAGGGACCAGTAGAGGCTGGGAAATGACCTGTTGGAGAGGAGCAG
>VZTM01005733.1:2272-90419 GCA_013400555.1 Jacana jacana | reverse complement strand
GAAGGAAGGAAGGAAGGAAGGAAGTGGGGGATGACCTTGGGGAAAGTCTCAGTGTGTACCACTCCTTCTTCCTGAAGTGTATATTCCCAGGCTCTCCAGATGGCAGAGGTCATGATTACTCTCACAATTTGCCCTCCTTTTCTTTCCAACAAGGACATTGTTCCCTCCCCGTGTTGCCTGGCAATTCACATGAAGATCTCATAGGTCCTGCCCTGCTCTCTCCCTGCTCTTTTCTGTGCTGGTCACGTTGTTGAGCATCTTAGGACTGGTCTTCCAGAGGCTGCACATACTGGTTTCTGCCTTATTCACGGGGCTGTGGGGGATTTTCCTACATTTTCTCTCTATTTGATTCTTTCTGGATCCCGGTTCCTTGTTAGCTGCCCAGGCAGCATTTTTCCTTGCCTTTGGCATAATTTTTTAAACCTGAATTAATTGTTGAACTGAAACCAGGTTGATTTCTGTTGGTTTTGGGGTTTTTTTTAAGAAAAAACCCACGAGACTGAGTATTTCACAGAACTCTGACTGGGAATATTGAGCTTTTTTTTTTTCCCTTTGTTTTGGTTTCCCGAGGAGGAGAGCTGGGGAGGGACTCTTTGTCAGGGAGTGGAGTGACAGGACAAGGGGTAACGGTTTAAACTGGAAGAGGGGAGATTTAGATTAGATACCAGAAAGAAATTCTTTGCTGTGAGAGCTTTGAGACATTGGAACAGTTGCCCAGGGAAGCTGTGACTGCCCCCATCCCTGAGAGTATTCAAGGCCAGGCTGGATGGGGCTTTGAACAACCTGCTTTAGTGGAGGGTGTCCCTGCCCATGGCAGGGGGGTTGGAACTGGATCATCTTTAGAGGTCCCTTCCAACTCTGACCATTCTATGATTCTATATATGTCCAACTTTGGTGTCCTCAGCAGAGGAGAGACATGGACCAGTTGGAGCAGGGCCAGAGGAGGCCACAGAGATGCTGGGAGGGCTGGAGTCTCTCTGCTGTGAGGACAGGCTGAAAGAGTTGGGGGGGGTTCAGCCTGGAGAAGAGAAGGATCCAGAGAGACCTTGGAGCCCCTTCCAGTCCCTCATGGGACTCCAGGAAAGCTGGGGAGGGACTCTTGATGAGGGATGGGAGCCATGGGACAAATGGAAAGGGTTTGACACTGAAAGAGGGGAGATGGAGATGAGATGTGGAGAAGAATTTCTTTGGTGTGAGGGTGGTGAGACCCTGGCCCAGGTTTCCCAGAGAAGCTGTGGCTGCCCCATCCCTGGAGGGGTTGAAGGTCAGGTTGGATGGGCCTTTGAGCAACCTGGTGTGGTTGGAGGTGTCCTTGCCCAGGGCAGGGGCTGGGACTGGGTGTTCTTCAAGGTCCTTTCCAACCCAAACCATGCTGTGGTTGTATGGTTCTGTGATGTCTTCAGTTGAATGTTTGCCTTTGTACATCTAATGGTTGTGAAATGATATTAAAACTGCAGAAGGCTTAGGCAAGCTGACAGGCAAGTCCAACCATCAACCCAACACTGACAAACCCACCACTAACCCATGTCCCTCAGCATCACATCTACCCAGCTTTCAAATATCTCCAGGGATGGTGACTCCACCACTGCCCTGGGCAGCCTCTTCCAAGGCTCCAGCAAGGGGATTGGACTGGGTGATCTTTCAAGGTCCCTTCTGATCCCTGAGATTCTGTGATTCTGTGACTGCTCTCCTTTTAGTTGCTGTCCCCAAACTGGCCCTTCACGTCCCCCTCTCCCCTAAGATGGAAGCGGAGCTGGGTTGTCTGACCACTCTGAACCATCCGCTGGGGATTTAGCAACTGGGGGTTGTTTTGCTGAGACAAACTGCAAGCTCTGAGCTCCTTCAGGCTTCACTGAAACTATTTCCCACTCTTCAGTTTGGGAAGGAAAGTCCGGAAATCTATGAGAAGTGTTAATTGTTGACTTGCTGTGGCCCTTTCAACCCTTTCCTTTGTGAGCGCCGCAGAAGCCATCCTGGTTTTGGCCTCCTGGGCTGGGAGTATTCACTGGAAACCTGAATGTGTGAATAAGAGCCCTGCAAAATCCTCTTGTCAGGGCAGGCTGAAGAATTCTTGGCTTTTACAGTGATTATGAAACGAATCTGCTAATTGACTGCACATTGCACGCAGTCAACAGTCATGTCAGGCATTCACAGATCTTGCTCTCCTGCCTCTTCCATAGCGTCTGCTGCAACCCTCCAGTAACTCCTGAGTGGAGGGTTTGGCTTGTGTTTGAGACCTAGAGCAGCATTATAGACATCTGGAGCCTTCATTTAACGACCTCCAGTGCTTGATCGTGGTCATCTGTTGCAGCCTTTCTTTCTCTTATGGTTCCTGTGTGACCTGCTCTAGGTATTCCTGGACTAGATGATCTTTCAAGGTCCCTTCCAATCCCTGATATTCTGTGATTCTGTGATATGTTGTTGTTTTACCGTGTATTTTGGCAGCATCCACCCATAAAGGCGTAGCCTCAGAGCACATAGAAGAAGCAGTGCTGGTAAAGAGGTCAGATATGATGAGTTGGACATGTACTGGAGCAGTAGGGCACGATGCAGAAGGAGGTGTGTGTTTATGATAGGGAGAATGTTGAAGGTCATCTTCTTAGACTCATAGAATCACAGAATGGTATAGAATCATAGAATCATAGAATCATTCAGGTTGGAAGAGACCCTTGGGATCATCCAGTCCAACCATCACCCCTACTCTACAAGTTCTCCCCTACACCAGATCCCCCAACACCACATCCAATCTACTCTGAAACACAGTCAGGGATGGGGACTCCACCACCTCCCTGGGCAGCCCAGTCCACTGACTGACTGCTCTTTCTGTGAAAATTTTTTTCCTCATGTCCAGCCTAACCCTACCCTGCTGCAGCTTGCAGCCATTCCCTCTCCTTCTGTCGCTCATTGCCCGTGAGAAGAGACCAGCACCAACCTCCCTACAGTGCCCTTTCAAGCAGTTGTAGAGTGTGATGAGGTCTCCCCTCAGCCTCCTCTTCCTCAAACTGAACAGTCCCAGCTCCCTCAATCGATCCTCAATGGTTCCTCAGGAGATGTCTTCTCCAGGCCCTTCACCAGCTTCGTTGCCCTCCTCTGCACTCAGTCCAGCCCCTCCAGATCTCTCTTGTGTTGAGGTGCCCAGAACTGGACACCAGACTCAAGGGGTGGCCTCACCAGTGCTGAGCACAGGGGGACAATCACCTCCCTACTTCTGCTGGTCACACTATTCTTTATGCAAGCCAGGATGCCCTTGGCCTTCTTGGCCACCTGGGCACACTGCTGGCTCATGTTCAGCCTCCTGTCGACCAGCACCCCCAGGTCCTTTTCTGCCAGGCAGCTCTCCAGCCACACTTCCCCAAGCCTGTAGCGATGCATGGGGTTGTTGTGGCCCAAGTGCAGGACCCGGCACTTGGCCTCGTTGAAGGCCATGCCATTAACATTGGCCCATCTATCCAGTCTATCCCAGTCCCTCTGTAGAGCATCCCTGCCCTCAAGCAGATCAACACTCCCACCCAACTTGGTGTCATCTGCAAACTCACTGATGGTGTTTTCTATGTCCCTATTGACATCATCAATGAAGATATTAAAAAGGAAAGGCCCCAACACTGAGCCCTGAGGAACCACTTGTGACCGGCCACCAGCTGGATTGAACTCCATTGAGCACCACCCTTTGGGATCGTCCTTCCAGCCAGTGCTGGATCCAGCAGATCCTACGCTCATCCAGGCCATGAGCAGCCAGTTTTTCCATGAGAATGTGGTGGGGGACAGTGTCAAATGCTTTGCTAAGATCCAGAAATATTATATCCACTGTCTTCCCCCCATCCAACATGGTTGGAAGGGACCTTAAAGACCATCTAGTCCAACCCTCTATGGGCATAGGTACTTCTCACCAGACCAGGTTCCTCCAAGCCTCTTCCAACCTGGCCTTGAACCTCTCCAGGGGTGGGGCAGCCACAGCTTCTCTGGGCACCACCCTCACATCAGTCTCACCACCCTCACACCAAAGAACTTCTTCTGCAGATCTCATCTCAGTCTCCCCTTTTTCGGAGTCAAACCCTTCCCCCTTGTCCTATAGCGCCTCTCTGCTTGATCAAGAGTCCCTCCCCGTCTCTCCTGTAGCCCCCTTTAGGTGTTGGAAGGTTGCTAGAAGGTCTCCCCATCTTCACCCACCTGCAGCCACTCAGGAGCATGGCACAGTTTGGTCATGGAGGCAGGTAGGTTTGGGAAGGTGCTGAGATGTGTAGGACACCATCCTTGGGCAGTGATCCCCACCACCCCTGCTTGACCTTCAGCCAATGCCATGTGGGCAATGGAAGGGGAGAAAGCTGTAGACCACCCGGTCTCCCACTCCACTGATGTCTGAGAGCTGGAGGTGATAAAATACATCTTTAGGACTTACATCAACTCATTTGGCAGCTTTCACCTGGAAAAGCCAACAGCTTGCTTTTGCTTATTTTTCAAGTGGTAACGAGTCGCCGTCTATATTCACCGGGTACTGGGGGTCCTTAGTAGCACCAGGCACGCCAAGACCAGCGTCAATTTGGGGTCTGTTGTTCTTCTGCCACGTAGGTTGATTTTCAAACGGAGTGAACAAAAGCCGACGGCTGCCTGTCCTGTGGGTGGGATAGACTTTCGGTCTCCTGGGCTGGTTAATGCGGTACCTCTTGCCAGCACGAAATTACAAGAAGAGGATGAGAAACAGAGCTCTTGCCAAAGCTCCCTTTCTGCTAACAGATTTAGCCCCTGCTCTCCTTCGTTTTCCCTGGTACAGCTCTGTTTTAGAGCAAAGGCTGTAAAAATATTTAAGGAAGACAAGATGATTACGGAGGGTTGATCCCCTCCATTCGCACCGTTAGTCTTAATTTTTCCCAGTCTCTGTATCCCATCCTTGTCCGTGAGACAGCATGACAAAAGGAAAAGAGAGGGGAGGGAGGGATTTGCTGTGCCTTTTCCAGCCAGGGAATGGGGCTGGGGCTGGAGCTGGAGGATGGCTCCATCATTCTCCCATTACTGAACCCTGCCTTAGGTTTCCAGTCTTGACTGGAGAAGAAGACCTGCCATCGGAAAACAGAACCTGGGAGGAGATTGCTAGAATCACAGAAACACAGAATGATACGGGGCTGGAAGGGACCTCTGGAGATCATCCAGTCCCAGCCCCTGCCAAAGTAGGTCCAGCCAGAGCACATTGCACAGGAACGTGTCCAGGAGGGCTTTGAATGTCTCCAGAGATGGAGACTCCATCACCTCTCTGGGCATCTCTTCCAGGCCTCTGCCACCCTCACAGGGAAGAAGTTCCTCCTCATGTTGAGATGGAACTTCCCATGTTCCAGTTTGTGCCCATTTCCTTTTGTCCTCTCACTGGGCACCACTGCAAAAAGCCTGAACCCATCCTCCTGACACCCACTCTTTAAGTATCTAGAGGTGTTATCAGATCCCCCCTCAGCCTTCTCTTCTCCAGACTCAAAAGACCCAAGTCCCTCAGCCTTTCCTCATCAGAGAGATGCTCCAGGCCCCTCATCATCTTTGCATCCCTTTGCTGTCCCTTCTCCAGCAGTCCCCTGTCCTTCTTGAACTGGGGAGCCCAGTTAGAGGCACGACCCTGGCTGGAATCATAAACCACACAGTCAGAACCTGCAGCGCTGTGGATTTGAACGCTGACCAAATAAAGCCGAGAGGATTCTGACCCATATATTATTAAAAGAACATCTCTGCCCTCCTCTGATTTTAATTCCAGGAATATTGTCTTTCTGGTGTGTCAACTTTGTGCAGTGTAGCCCATTCAGAAACAAATTTAGATCTTTATCCTCTTGCAGCGCGTGGGAAGGAGCGATGTTTTCAGTGTTCAGGGTATGGTTGGAAAGCGATTCTCCCAAACTGAGGGGAGTAATTACAAAAATTGGAGGAAGGTAATTAGCGGTAGCGGCTGGGAATTTTGCAGCAAAACATAAATTAAGGCATGTCCTTGAGGATAACATGGAGTTCTTTTGGTGTTGAATTTTTTTTTCTGTTAGAAATCATAGAATCATAGAATGGTTCGAGTTGGAAGGGACCTTAAAGATCATCCATCAAGTTCTAACTCCCTGGCCCTGGACAGGGACACCTCCCACCACACCAGGTTGCTCCAAGCCCCATCCAGCCTGGCCTTGAGCCCCTCCAGGGATGGGGCATCCACAACTTCTTCAGGCAACCTGTTCCAGTGTCTCATCACCCTCACACCAAAGAAGTTCTTTCTAGTATCTTATCTAAATCTCCCCTCTTCCAATTTAAAGCTGTTACCCCTTGTCCTGTCACTCCACTCCCTGAATAAAGAGTCCCTCCTCAGCTCTCCTGTAGCCCCTTCAGATACTGGAAGGGGTTCTAAGGTCTCCCCAGACAAAGGCCCTGGACAGGGACACCTCCCACCACACCAGGTTGCTCCAAGCCCCATCCAGCCTGGCCTTGAAGCCCTCCAGGAATGGGGCATCCACAACTTCTTCAGGCAACCTGTTCCAGTGTCTCATCACCCTCACACCAAAGAAGTTCTTTCTAGTATCTTATCTAAATCTCCCCTCTTCCAATTTAAAGCTGTTACCCCTTGTCCTGTCACTCCACTCCCTGAATAAAGAGTCCCTCCTCAGCTCTCCTGTAGCCCCTTCAGACACTGGAAGGGGCTCTAAGGTCTCCCCAGACAAAGAGTCCCTCCCCAGTTCTCCTGTAGCCCCTTCAGATACTGTTGAGGAAGGTCTGAAGAAGCCCAGGAAGTCTCACATAAAGATAACCAACCATATTATTTTGCCTTTTTGATTTTTTTTTTTATAGGTGATGGGTGATGTTATAAGATGGATGTTTGTAACTCAGGGAAAGGCCTCAATAATTTTATGGTATGTCAAATTCTGCACAGTCAGACACTATTTGGTGCTCGTTTAACATCGTACCTGATGTGATCGGTAAATTTTCACGGTCCTGGGAGGCATCTTGAAGTCATCTGTTTGACTCATAATCTAGGCTGCAGATATCCATCAATGGAAAAGGGGGAATGTTTCCCTCTCCCCCACCACTTCTCCAAGGTTTCTGGTGTCCTACCAAGTTCCCAGGAAACTTCTCACTGGGAGGAAGATGGAAATTCAAGATTTGGAAAGCGGAAACATCTGGCACTGAGAACGTTACGGCCTGAGAGTGTGGAGGGAGGCAGAGATCTGAGAAATGTGTTTGAACACTGATTATTTTGAGGTGGAGAAATGCTGGTTGGAAGGACATCTGGGCTGCACAGGGTAGAGCATGGCTAGGAGGTTGAGGGGGGTCATTCTCCCTCTCTAATCTGCACTGGTGAGGTCACAAGTGGAATACTGCATCCAGTTGTGGGCTCCCCAGCTCAAGAGAGACAGGGAACTACTGGAGAGGGTCCAGCGTAGGGCAACAGAGATGATGGAGGGGTTGGAGCATCTCCCTGATGAGGAAAGACTGAGAGAGCTGGGACTCTTTAGCCTGGAGAAGAGAAGGCTGAAGGGAGACCTTCTTCATGCTCACAAGTATCTGAAGGGTGGGTTGAAGGAGGATGGAGCCAGGATCTTCTCAGTGGTTCCCAGTGACAGGACGAGGGTCAATGGGCACGAGCTGGAACACGGGAAGTTCCATTCAAATATGAGGAAAAACTTCTTTGGGGTGAGGGTGCCAGAGCCCTGACAGAGTCTGCCCAGGGAGGGTGTGGAGTCCCCTTCTCTGGAGACCTTCAAGCCCAGCCTGGATGCAGTCCTGAGTGCTGTGCTCTGGGCAGTCCTGCTTTAGCAGGGGAGTGGGACTGGATGGTTTTTAGAGGTCACTTCCAACTCTGACAATTCTGTGAGTCCACGATCTGGAACTTTTCAATCCCAACTTCATGCTCACAGTGGGGCTTCCACCAGCACCAGGTTGGGTCAACCATGGCTTTGCTTTGACCAGTCCTGAAAACCTCCAGCAAATTTGTGGTCATCCTGGTCCCGTGAAGTTGTACCCACCGAGTGAAAAGGCTTTTCCTGATGGCCAACGTGAATCTCCCAAGGCCTAGTTAGTGGAAAGGAAGGAGCAGAGAGCAGAATCTTCAAACTGCATGTCCTGGGATGTCTTTTCAGCGAAACACAAATGAAGTAGGATTAGGAAGACAAAAGAATGGAGATGATCAGCTGGAGGAGGACGTGGCTCAGTGGGAGAGCAGAATGAGGGCACTGAATACAGGAGTACAGCGGGGTTCATAGAATCATTCAGGTTGTAAGAGACCCCTGGGATCATCAAGTCCAACCATCAGCCCTACTCTACAAGTTCTCCCCTACACCAGATCCCTCAACACCACATCCAATCTACTCTGAAACACAGTCAGGGATGGGGACTCCACCCCCTCCCTGGGCAGCCCATTCCAGGCTCTGACCACTCTTGCTGGGAAGAATTCTTTCCTAATGTCCAGCCTAACCCTACCCTGCTGCAGCTTGCAGCCATTCCCTCTCCTTCTATCACTAATTGCCCGTGAAAAGAGACCGGCACCAACCTCTCTCCAATGCCCTTTCAAGCAGTTGTAGAGAGGGATGAGGTCTCCCCTCAGCCTCCTCTTCCTCAAACTAAACAATCCCAACCTCCTCAATGGTTCCTCATAAGATTTATTCTCCAGGCCTTTCCCCAGCTCCGTGTCCCTCCTCTGCACTCGCTCCAGCCCCTCCAGATCTCTCTTGTGCTGAGGTGCCCAGAACTGGACACAAGACTCAAGGGGTGGCCTCACCAGTGCTGCGCACAGGGGGACAATCACCTCCCTACTGCTGCTGGTCACACTATTCTTGATGCAAGCCAGGATGCCCTTGGCCTTCTTGGCCACCTGGGCACTCTGCTGGCTCATGTTCAGCCCCTTGTCACCCAGCACCCCCAGGTCCTTTTCTGCCAGGCAGCTCCAGCCACACTGCCCCAAGCCTGTAGCCATCCATGGGGTTGTTGTAGCCCAAGTGCAGGACCTGGCCCTTGGCCTCATTGAAGGCCATGCCATTAACATTGGCCCATGGATCCAGTCTATCCAAGTCGATGATGTGGCTGAAAAAGGTGTAAACTGAAAAGGGAGGGGTGAAATGTGGAAAACCCCTTTGTGTCCCTCACGTGTTCAGTCGCAGCGGAGGGTTTTTTTTGGGGGGGGGAGAAAGGGGGGATGTAGCCTTGTATCTTACCTAAATTAACCTTTAGCAGACGAATTGGAAGATAATTTAATTATTGTTTGGTGGATCCCAAGTGAGGGTCAAGCTTCAAATGACTTGAGTGTAAAATTGTCAGAAAATTACTGGAGTTGGAAGGCAGCGGAAGGTCAGGAAGCCTTTCCGTGTTCAAGGCGGCTTTGGCTGAATACTATTAGCATGTGATTTGTATAAAATTAATTTAAAAGAGGTGATGTGCAGATCAAGGGAGAAATGGATCTCTTTTCTTTGCCTTTTTTCTTCCCTCACGCTCCTTCACGTTTGGTTCGGTGCCATCCCGTGGGAAAGAAGTAGTTCTTGGTCCAGATGTTGTCTCTCGGAGGAGAAACCACCACCCTCTTTCCGAAGAGAAGTGTAAGGAACGGGGCTCTCAAAAGCCCTTACCTCCCAGTTTCGCAAAAGATGAGGCAAATCACAGCCTGAACTGTGTGGGAAATGAAAGGGTTGGGCAACACTGACACAAGGACTAATATGGCACTGGAATGGGCTGCCCAGGGAGGTGGTGGAGTCCCCATCCCTGACTGTGTTACAGAGTAGATTGGATGTGGTGTTGAGGGATCTGGTGTAGGGGAGAACTTGTAGAGTAGGGCTGATGGTTGGACTTGATGATCCCAAGGGTCTCTTCCAACCTGAATGATTCTATGATTCTGTGAAACAAGATGGAGAAGTGTCTGTCCTCCAGGAAAGATCACTTTTGTGTTATTTACTATTTCTTTTGCATTTCTATTTAAGCTGAGAGTGGCAATTTAAGCTTTTTGGAAACCTGAGGGATGCACCTCAGTGTCACTCTTTCAAGGACCCTGTAAAATATATTGCTTTCTTCTNGTCAGTGGAATCAGCTGCCCAGGGAGGTGGTGGAGTCCCCATCCCTGACTGTGTTTCAGAGTAGATTGGATGTGGTGTTGAGGGATCTGGTGTAGGGGAGAACTTGTAGAGTAGGGCTGATGGTTGGACTGGATGATCCCAAGGGTCTCTTTCAACCTGAATGATTCTATGATTCTATGATTCTTTCTCTGTTGCTAAATATTTTATTCTTGGTCTGAAAAGAAAATGAAAAAGAACTTCATAGCCTTCCAGAATTTTGCCTGCTGGATTTATTTATTTATTTATTTATTCTTTTCTTTTGGGATTTTAAAAATCCACTTCAATGTCTTCTCTCTTTGCCTCTGCTTCTCTACGGTGGGAGATACCTGTATTTCTGTGTAACGGGGTGGGAGAGGTGTTTTCAGATGCCAGATTCCCCAGTGTGGAATGGACAAATATTGTGTTAAAATCTATTTATGTGTAAAAATTACTGATACCCACCAGTACTTGTGAACTCAAGGCCCGAAGGATTTTGAGAAGCGGTGAAGATGGCTGTGGTGCTTTCAAAGGCACAAAGTAAACTAAAGATAGGGATGAAAAACGGGGTAAGATGTTCCTATTGTCTTGCATCTGTAGTAGGTGGAAGGTGGTGGTGATACCTCTGCTGGTTTCTGGGTGCTTTGAGTGCTCCTGTGGGAAGAGCCAGGTTGGACGGGGCTTTGGGCAATGTGGTCCAGTGGGAGGTGTCCCTGCCCAGGGCAGGGGGTAGGGCTGGATGACCTTCAAGGTCCTTTCCAAATGAAACCCTTCTAAGCAGATGAAGTACTTCACTGTGTAAAGTACTTGTTCTTTGCTACGAGGGTGGTGAGACCCTGGCCCAGGTTGCCCAGAGAAGCTGTGGCTGCCCCATCCCTGGAGGGGTTCAAGGCCAGGCTGGATGGGGCTTGGAGCAACCTGGACTGGTGGGAGGTGTCCCTGCCCAGGGCAGGGGGTTGGAAATAGATGGTCTTTAAGATCCCTTTCAACCCAAACTGTCCTATGATTCTATAATGACATCTTGTGACGTCTCATGCTTTTAGAGGCTTCTTTTGGTGGAGATGTTGACAGTTAGAAATAAAACTAACTACATAATGGTGGAGTCCCCATCCCTGACTGTGTTTCAGAGTAGATTAGATGTGGTGTTGAGGGAGCTGGTGTAGGGGAGAACTTGTAGAGTAGGGCTGATGGTTGGACTGGATGATCCCAAGGGTCTCTTCCAACCAAAATGATTCTATGATTCTATTCTATAATCCATGACTATTGAGTGAGAGCTCAGGAGCAGGTTGGATGTGATGTTTAACTAGGGTAAAAGTGGGTAAAGGCTGAGAGAGCTGGTGGGGTTTATCCTGGAGAAGAGAAGGTTCCAGGGAGACCTTGGAGCCCCTTCCAGTCTCTCAAGGGATTCCAGGAAAGCTGGGGAGGGGCTCTTGATGAGGGAGGGGAGCCATAGGATGAGAGGGAATGGATTGAGACTCAAAGAGGGGAGGTGGAGCTGAGATGTGGGGAAAGACTGCTTTACTGTGAGGGTGGTGAGACCCTAGCCCAGGTTTCCCAGAGAAGCTGTGGCTGCCCCATCCCTGGAGGGGTTCAAGGCCAGGTTGGATGGGGCTTTGAGCAACCTGGTGTGGTGGGAGGTGTCCCTGCCCAGGGCAGGGGGGTTGGAACTGGATGATCTTTCAGGTCCCTTCTAACCCAACCCATTTTGTGATTCTCTGATTCTGTGATTCTAGGTTTTGATTTTCCTGTTGGTCTTCAGAACTCCCATCACACATTCCTGAAGGCGCTGACGTAAATCCATGTCTCCCTGTAGCTTTCTCTTCCAGCTGACTTTATAACCGTGATTTCCTTTGCTTTGAGAATTGCTCCTTCTGTGCTAACTTGGGGGTGGAGGGAAGGCTAATTAATTAAGCAGTAATTGTTGTCAAGTCAATTGGTGCTAACATTTAACATTTGACTTGTTTACTATCCTGAAGTAAAGCGGAAGGAGTTAATGATCTAACAAATTGTGCATCCATCATGAGGGGCTTGTTTGGAAAGAATGGTTTTATTTATGAACTGTAAAATCATACATTTGGTAAAAAAAAAAGAACCACGTTTTGAAGCCAGACTGTTGAGGTTCTCGTGTGAAATTGTCACTCCGTAGTTTTGGAGAAAAATGTCTTTCCTAATAAAGCTTAATGACTGATTTTTCCCATTAATCAGAATTGAGAATGTGCTTCATTAAGATAATTAACTGAGCCAGTTGCTTAACTGACAGTTAGGAGACACGAATTCCCAAGTTACTTGCTTCCCTCTAAATAAAACTCACGAGAAGCTGCCCCGGTGCTGCTTCATCATCTTTATTGGGGAGAGAAACAGAAGGGCTGTTAAAATCTCACTGTTTCCTTCGGTCCATGACTGCATCTCCCCGTCTGGGACAGCGGTGGGTGGCCCTGGGTTCCCTCAGCAGAGGACCCAAGCCTTGGGCTCTGGCTTATTGTAGTCAGCTCAGGCTGAAAAGCTCGCAAATATTTGCCGCTTTCCATCTCGCCGGCAGCAAATGGTCTTTTTTATCTGCTAATTTCTGAAAGGTCAGGTCTTCATTGTGGTTGGTTTTGTCACCCAGGAACTGTTAGCTCCTCCAACGGGGGAGAATTTCCTTGCCTGAATTTGTGGCAAGAAGTGGGGTCATGAGTCCTGAGCCCTCCCGAAGGTAGGGATGTGGAAGATCAATCTTCTCCGGCTGCATTTGTAGGCAGAATACGTTGCGCTGAAGAAGTTTGGGGAATTAACTGAGAGATCCAAAACTTGAATTATTAAATACATTCTCTGGGTGTAAGGTCTGGTTCTAACCCCTTTCCTTCGCAGCTCTCTGTGTCTGGAATCCTAACACGGTACATGCTCTCACGCAGCAGAAGGCTCCTGGCGCACAAGGCGACTCTTGGAGCTCAACGTAAGGTGGTCGTCTCAACTCTGCTTTTCTTTTGTCCTCAGAGTTCCTGGTCTTCCACCATGAACCCCGTTTACAGCCCCGTCCAACCTGGGGCTCCCTATGGAAACCCGAAGAACATGGCCTATACAGGTAGGACCGGTGTTTGGTGGCTCTTCCATGAATGTCCTTACAGAGCGGTGGTGGGAGTGGGTGATCCATTAGTGGGTGGTTAATTCCTTAACGAAGGGAGAAAGACTGGATCCAGGTGGGAAACCTGACTTGCAGGAAAAAACTCTGCAACTAAGCAAACTCAGTGAGGTTGATGAGTAGAATGATGAATGAAGAAGAGGATGCACTGGAAATCCTAAGTAGGATCCCAAAGGATCAAAAAGGTGTTTCTGTAGACAAACAAAAGACCCAAGAAGTTGCTGGGGGAGGGAGGTGGGACCTGGTGGCCTTCCCTCCAGAGCTGAACTGAGCCACTCGGGTGCATGTGCTGGAATAATCCTGCTGTAGAAATGTGGATCCACAGGCAAGAGCCTGTTATTTGGAGACAGTTATTGGTTTAGGGTTTGAATCTACGATATTGACCCATTTTGGTCAGTTGGGTTGAGTTAAGGCTTTGGTTGTGTTAATTGTGTGTTGAACAGGAAGTCTGGTGTCTGAAGTCCGTCTTTAGAAGGGAGTTGTCTAAAAAACGTCGTCTTTAATATTGGAAAAAGGCATTGAAATATGTTTACCATGATGATGTAACTACTGGGAAAGTAAAGTCTACTGGTATGGAAAGAATTTGGCTCAGAGAGAAATTGTGCTTTGGAAAAAGGAAATCTCAGCTGAGGTGTATTGGTGTTTTTCCCCATGGATTACATTGACCAGCAGTTGTTCTCCTGATCCCATATGAGCACCTTGGAAAATCAGCTTGGGAAGACATTTCATTGAACATAACGAGCCATTAAGTGTCACATTGTGTGGAGGCTTCCTCCTTTCTGATTTGCATTGCCAGTTTTGAGGTGTTGACTTTTACCCAATGTGTGAAATTCCTCGGGAAGGTGCTTTTGTGGAGGAGGGTGGCCACCAGCAAATGGAAACCAACACCAAACTGCTGGCTGCTTCATTTACAAAATACCCTCTTGTTGACTTCTGTGGCTCTTTGAGCTGGTAGGTGAGTCAGGGCCAGCTGCTGGGCTTCGAGGAGACCCGTCTGAGAGTTCCCCCAAGGTGCTTTACCCTATTTTTTAATTCACCCTTTCTTTATTTTGTTTCTTTTTCCCCATCAAATTAACGCACGCTGCTTGGTTGGAGATACTGGAGCTCGGGGGAACTTTGCTCTCACAGTCAAAGCAATTAGAGGCTCAGAAAAAAATCCCCCCAAATCTCTGTGAATAGTATTCTCTTCAAAAATATCCCCATTGTAAGAGGGCTGCGGACCCTGGCGGTGCTTGGGTGATAGAATGAGCTCATAAGTGCACGGTTATTTTTCCCACACTAAGAAATAACAGTAATTTTGTGCTTTCCAGCCCAAAGATGGTTTGGACAAGAGGCTACTTTTTGCCCACTTTACTTTTTTCCCTTATTTTTTTTGTCTCCTGGCATGTGTTCAAAGCTCCACCTTAATATCCACGCGATGTAGATCTTCTATATCTGCCTCTGTATGGTCCCAAATGTTTTAGAAGCCGCTTCCTGGCATGCAATAAGGCAGTTCTGTTTAAATATTGAAGTGCAGATCAGATGGCGTTTGGACCTTGACCTTTCTGGAAGGAGAATCCTAGAGGGTGATTTCTGCTTTCGATGAATCGATTCAACAGGACCATATTTGGAATAAGGTCAAATGGCAACGTTAATAGGATGGTGTCTTCTGAAATAACCTGTCTTCTAAAATAACCCGTGCAATTCAATATATTAAACTGTTGTCTGCCTTGGCCAGCTTGTGCCATGGCAAAGTGGCCCCCAGGAGACTGGTCTCACCCAAAACCATTGGACTCCTGGCATTTGGGACTGTTTAGTTGGAGGAAGAGGAGGCTGAGGGGAGACCTCATCACTCTCTCCAACTGCTTGAAAGGGCATTGGAGAGAGGTTGGTGCTGGTCTCTTTTCAAGGGCAATTAGTGATGGAACAAGAGGGAATGGCTTCAAGCTGCAGCAGGGTAGGGTTAGGCTGGACATTGGGAAAGAATTCTTCCCAGCAAGAGTGGTCAGAGCCTGGAATGGGCTGCCCAGGGAGGTGGTGGAGTCCCCATCCCTGACTGTGTTTCAGAGTAGATTGGATGTGGTGTTGAGGGATCTGGTGTAGGGGAGAACTTGTAGAGTAGGGCTGATGGTTGGACTCGATGACCCCAAGGGTCTCTTCCAACCTGAAGGATTCTATGATTCCTCTTCCTGAGTTTGTGGGAAATGAAGAGAAATCGATGGCAGATGTGCAGGATGACATTGGAGGAAAAAAAAACAGTTGAAGGCAGATCAGATTGGGGAAAAAAAAAATATATTTAACGAGGTCCTCAGTTACGTCAATGGAAAACCAGAGATGGGGAGATTCAAGTTGCTGCTTGAACGTGGGGCACCGGAGCAGGGATGGAATGAGGGTGGTGCTGGGTTTTTCCATTGTGCAGCTCTAAGGTAAGGAGTCAGTGGGCTGAATTCTTACAATAAAGTCCCGAAATAGAGGATAGGTTCAAAAGTATTTAAACCGAGAGCTATTTTCTTTCCCAGGCGACTGGGTATTACAAAACCTTTTCTATATGAATTTGTTTGAATATTTAATGAAAGACCTACAGTTATATTGCACAAGAGGGGGCGAAAATTTAAATTCTGTCCTCTGAATAGAGAAGACAGGCTTTTAATAACTCCTCAGGGTTATTAAAAGAATGCTGCTGTGTATCTTGCATTCCAAGTGCCAGGCTCCTTCTATCTAATTCTTGCTTATTATGCTTAGACCTCATTTCCATTGTTTTAACTCAGGTCATTTAGCCACCTGTGGGACTCTAATGTAGCCACAGGCTATTCCAGAGGATATTTAAACTCATAGAGACAAATAAAATAGGCTTTTCACAGGAGAAGCATCAAGTTAGGGCGTTTGGAGATGCTTCCTTCTCAAATTGCTTTGAAAATAATCACTGAAGTGTAGGTAAGTGTCGGGTCCTGCACCTGGGGAGGAATCACCCCCTGCACCAGGACAGGTTGGGGGGGACCTGCTGGAGAGCAGCTCTGAGGATAAAAGACGTGGGAGTCCTGGTGGACAACAGGATGCCCATGAACCAGCAATGGGCCCTGGTGGCCAAGAAGGCCAATGGCATCCTGGGGGGCATCAGGAAGAGTGTGACCAGCAGTCATCTTGCCCCTCTGCTCTGCCCTGGGGAGGCCCCATCTGGAGCACTGGGACCAGTTCTGGGCTCCCCAGATCCAGAAGGACAAGGAACTGCTGGAGAGGGTTCAGCATAGGACCACAGAGATGATGTGGAGCCTGGAGCATCTCTCTGATGAGGAAAGGCTTGAGGGACTTGGGTGTGTTTTGTCTGGAGAAGAGCAGGCTGAGGGGGGATCTGATCAACACCTATAAATCCTTCAAGGGTGGGTGTCAGGAGGATGGGGCCAGGCTTTTTTCAGTGGTGCCCAGTGAGAGGACAAGAGGAAATGGGCACAAACTGGAACATAGGAACTTCCACCTAAACATGAGGAGGAACTTCTTCACTTGGAGGGTGTCAGAGCCCTGGCAGAGGCTGCCCAGAGAGGTGGTGGAGTCTCCTTCTCTGGAGACATTCAAACCTGCCTGGGCATGTTCCTGTGGGACCTGCTCTGGCTGGACCTCCTTTGGGAGGGGGGTTGGACTGGATGATCTCCAGAGGTTCCTTCCAACCTCCTATCATTCTGTGATTCTGTATGACATGGTAGGTCTGGAGAGGAGGTTCACAGCCATCATGTGTGCAAACCCCTTCCATGGCCCCAGGAGCTCGTTACAGCTTTGGGGCTCAATGAGTGTCTCGGCCCTGATCAGGAGCTGGAGGGAAGAGTTTGCTCAGAGCCCCTAATTTGGAGGAGCACGTCAGCAAACCGTTCCCACCATCACTTCATGAGGCAGGAGTGTATGACATCTGTCCCAAAATTTTGCTATGGGATACAATGTAGAATTTCTACAGCAAAAGATGTGATATTTTGTTTTGTTATGGTGCTGGGTTCGTTTGAATATGATCTCACCTTGTGGAACACAACTCAGGTGGGATATCTGAGGAAAGAAATCAAGGATGGTCGTCGGGCTACTGGTGGGATGAATTCTGTGCTCTCCTGGCTTTTTAGTGCTAAATGTGAATGCTTGCTATGGAATAGATTGCTGTTGGCTGAAATCATCATTTTAAATCTGATTTTCTTCTCATTCCCACCTCTTTGGTTTTTTTTCCATGCCTGGTGGGCAGGGGAGAGAGGTCCAAGTCAGAAGGGTTAAATTCATAAGGGAGATGTTTCTCAAAACCTGCCCTTTTGTGAACTAACAGATTTATTAAGCAAAGGTGTTTTTTCATTAAGTCAGTACAACTCATTTTGGGGGCTCTGAGGGCTGAAAGAGGAGAATAAGCAATAAAAAGGTGGCTTTTCTGCTACCAGTGCGTTCTGGCTGCTTGTTGAGGTGGTTGTTGAGCTGAGTTAAGGCGACACAAAGAGAATATTCAGAGCTACGTATGGCCAAGGCTGGGCTTGGGCTCCAGCAAGTCCCAGTTCCTCGTGCTCATCTGCCAATTCCTTCCCTAATTTTTTAATGTTCTATTTTAGAACATTAGCACCAAACAGCGTTTGATTGTTGTTTTCCCTATTTAATTAAAACAGACTGTAATTAACGTGTCTTTTTGTGGAAGCTGCCTTTTTCATCGAGGCCAACTTTAGAATGGATTTAAGGACTCCCACTTGGTTTTCTTTTTAATTGTCTGTAGAATTCACTTTCCCTGCCCCAAAAGTGAGCTGCAGGGCCAAGAAGGCCAAGGGCATCCTGACTTGCATAAAGAATAGTGTGACCAGCAGAAGCAGGGAGGTGATTGTCCCCCTGTGCTCAGCACTGGTGAGGCCACCCCTTGAGTCTGGTGTCCAGTTCTGGGCACCTCAACCCCAGAGAGATCTGGAGGGGCTGGAGCGAGTGCAGAGGAGGGACACGGAGCTGGGGAAGGGCCTGGAGAATAAGGCTTATGAGGATGGATTGAGGGAGTTGGGACTGTTTAGTTTGAGGAAGAGGAGGCTGAGGGGAGACGTCATCACTCTCTACAACTGCTTGAAAGGGCATTGGAGAGAGGTTGGTGCTGGTCTCTTCTCACGGGCAATGAGCGACAGAACCAGAGGGAATGGCTGCAAGCTGCAGCAGGGTAGGGTTAGGCTGGACATGAGGAAAAAGAGAGAGTGGTCAGTCAGTGGAATCAGCTGCCCAGGGAGGTGGTGGAGTCCCCATCCCTGACTGTGTTTCAGAGTAGATTAGATGTGGTGTTGAGGGATCTGGTGTAGGGGAGAACTTGTAGAGTAGGGCTGATGGTTGGACTTGATGATCCCAGGGGTCTCTTCCAACCTAAATGATTCTATGATTCTATGAACCAGGGGTGAAGAATCAGTCTCTCCTGTAGCGTGGTTGACTTCAAGCGTGAAGCTATAGAAGTGTTTATTACAGCTCACATTGTTATCATCTTCCCTACCAGAAGCTGATTAAGATGCTGATAAGATGCTGAGATTCATGAACCTTTGGTAGACTGACTCGGTGTTCATCATCCTTATTGCTAGATAATAAATGATAATGAGAGGCCAGAGATGGGAAACTGGGGAGTAAATTTCCAAGGAGTTTGTGTCACAGTGCTTCGGTCCGTGATGTTTCCCAGGTCATGGACAAAGACCTGCGAGTCCTGGTGGACAACAGGATGCCCATGAACCAGCAATGGGCCCTGGTGGCCAAAAAGTCCAAGGGCATCCTGGGGGGCATCAGGAAGAGTTTGGCCAGCAGGTGGAGGGAGGTCATTCTCCCCCTCTGCTCTGCCCTGGGGAGGCCCCCGCTGGAGCACTGGGACCAGTTCTGGGCTCCCCAGTTCCAGAAGAACAAGGAACTGCTGGAGAGGGTACAGCAGAGGATCACAAAGATGATGAGAGGCCTGGAGCATCCCTCTGATGAGGAAAGGCTGAGGGACTTGGGTCTTTTGAGTCTGGAGAAGAGAAGGCTGAGGGGGGATCTGATCAACATCTATAAATACTTGAAGGGTGGGTGTCAGGAGGATGGGGCCAGGCTTTTTCCAGTGGTGCCCAGTGAGAGGACAAGAGGAAACAGGCACAAACTTGAACATGTTCCATCTGAACATAAGTAGGAACTTCTTCCTTTTGAGGGTGTCAAACCCTGGCAGAGTCAAACCTGCCTGCACACATTTCTGTGGGACCTGCTCTGGGGGGACCTGCTTTGGGAGACGGTTGGACTGGATGATCTCCAGAAGTTCCTTCCAACCTCCTATCATTCTGTGGTTCTGTGATTCTGTCCTGCAGCAAACTGCTCAGGAGCTTCCATGCTCATGATTTTGCTGATGGAAGCTCTTGCTTTGCCTTCAATAACCAGCTCTGTTCAGGCTCTATGTGCCACGAAGCAATTTTTATGTTCCCTCCCAACGTCATTAAAGGCAAAGGAAAAATGCTTTTATTCAATAGGTTATTAGAAATTATAAAGGGAACAGGCCAAGTTCTTTTTTTCTAGTTTCTCACTTTTTATCCATTCAGAAAAATCACTAAACTGTGTGGATATATTGTCTTCTGCTCCTTCTTTGGCCACATATTACTGGTGGTTGTCCCCCTCCACCTTTTCCCCATCCAATACTCCACTTATCTCTGAAAAAAAAAAATCACACTTTTAGTTCAAACTCTCTGATCTTAACTCCCTGCTGTGGAAGTGCCAATACTTTTGTATCTGATGCACACACTGTTGGACCTGCCTGGAGTCACTCCTGGTTACCCAGATTCAGAATTATTTTGCCAGTTTTAGGTACCTTCAGAGTAGATGTGAACAATCCCTTTGAGCTGCTTTAATGGCGAGGGACAAGAGCACCTCCTGTGTGGTCTGTTTGACTTCATGAGCTGTTGGATTGAGTCCTAGAAACACTCATTTTTTCTCTGATACTGAAAGATGATTGATGCCTGACTCAGGTTGTAGAATCATAGAGTGGTTAAAGATCATCTAATTCCACCCTCCTGCCCTGGGCAGGGACACCTTCCACCAGACCAGGTTCCTCAAAGTCCTGTCCAACCTGGCCTTGAACCCCTCCAGGGATGGGGCAGCCACAGCTTCTCTGGGCAACCTGGGCCAGGGTCTCACCACCCTCACAACAAAGAATTTCTTCTCCAGACCTCATCTCCATCTCCCCTCTGTCAGTGTCAAACCCTTCCCCCTCATCCTATGATTTTAAGAGTCCTTCCCCATCTTTCCTGGAGCCCCTTTAGGGACTGGAAGAGGCTCTAAGGCCTTGATGGTCTGGAAGGCCTTCCTGGAGCCTTCTCTTCTCCAGGCTGAAGAACACCAACTCTCTCAGCCTGGCCTCACAGCAGCGGGGGCTCTACCCCTCTGATGGTCTTCATGGCCCTCCTCTGGACCCATTCCAATAGGTCCATGTTTTGTAGACATTGATGCAAAATGGTCTGGCTCTTGGGAGGGAAGGACAAGGTGAACCTTTCTTCAAAGGTGTGGAGCAAGAAAAGATGGCAACTCTCTCCCTAGGCTGGATGCTCTCATCACGTGTAAAACATGGACACCTTGCCCACTGAAGGCCATCTGGGATGGTCATTTCTCAAACATGAGGTTTTCAGCTTTCATTTAATCCCTTCAGCCCATGTCCATCACTATCCTCAAGGCCATCGGATCGTGGTTGTTTGAACTGGTGAGGAGACGCTTGGTCCAAAGCCACATAGGTCACTGGTCTTCCCACCTCTTTGGGTCACTGGTCTTCCCACCTCTTTGGTCTTGCTGAGGAAAGAGTCAGGGTTATGCAGCTTGGTGGCAGCCGAGGACAGTGTGGTAGGAAGCAGCAGCAAGGAGTCCTCAAGAAGGAGGCTCCGGCCCTCAAAAGGAGTATAGAGAAGACAACCAAATCTTTGTTTCTTTCAGTAGATCACAGAGTGTGAATGTGAGCTGCTGTCATCAAGAAGCTTTTGTTGGGTGGCACCACTCAAATGACCTAATTGTCTGGTTTTCATAAATAAAAACATGTGTTTCAGAGGTTTGATATCTAACACACTGGTGCTGTTGGGTAGTTCATTGTCCATGAGCAGCACCACTGCTGCAGGTCTGTAAGGAGTTCTTTTCTCCAAACATGCTTCTCAGTGGGTGCTACTGCGGGGCTCCCCATCTCCAACCTGCCAATTCTTGAGAGATTTCCCCCAGAATGTCTTAGGAGCAATGTCACTTTGTGTGGGACAGTTCATCCATGTAGAAGGCAATGACTAACATCCTTAGAGCTGGCCAGTAACAGTTTGGGAACTCCCAGCTCTTCCATCTCCGTTGCACATCAGGCTTGGGAATCCCAATGGCAGTATCTTAATGTGATGGATATCCTCCTTCTGGTCTCTTCTGGTGTTCTTCTTTGCTTCTCCCAAGGCTCTTTCCTAACCTTGTTTGTTGGGTGATGTCCCCTAGCCTGGAAGGTCACACCCTCCATCACAGCCTTCCCTGGCTTTTTGGGAAAGATGGTCAGTCTTGAAATCTTAGAATGGTCTAGGTTGGAAGGGACCTTTCAGATCATCAAGTCCAAACATCAACCCACCACGGACAAACCCACCACTCACCCATGTCTGTCCAGCTTTGAAATCCCTCCAGGGATGGTGACTCTACCACTTCCCTGGGCAGCCTTGTCCAAGGCGTAATAAGCCCTTCAG
This sequence comes from Jacana jacana, assembly GCA_013400555.1. Classification (NCBI taxonomy): domain Eukaryota; kingdom Metazoa; phylum Chordata; class Aves; order Charadriiformes; family Jacanidae; genus Jacana; species Jacana jacana. Next base: position 68,628 of record VZTM01005733.1, on the reverse strand, counting down.
TGTAAAAAAATTTCCCAATTTCCATCCCAAAATTCCCCTGGAGCAACTTGAGGCTGTTTCCTCTTGTCCTGTCTCCTGTTATTGCGAGAAGAAACCAAATCAGGCCCTTCTGCTGCTCTTCCGCTGCTTCTTGGTGCTCAATGGAGTTCACTCCAGCTGGTGGCCGGTCACAAGTGGTTCCTCAGGGCTCAGTGTTGGGGCCTTTCCTTTTTAATATCTTTATTGACAATGTAGATAGGGACATGGAAAACACTATCAGTGAGTTTGCAGATGACACTAAGTTGGGTGGGAGTGTTGATCTGCTTGAGGGCAGGGATGCTCTACAGAGGGACTGGGATAGACTGGATGGACGGGCCAATGTTAATGGCATGGCCTTCAACAAGGCCAAGTGCCAGGTCCTGCCCTTGGGCCACACCAACCCCATGGATGGCTCCAGGCTTGGGGCAGTGTGGCTGGAGCTGCCTGGCAGAAAAGGACCTGGGGGTGCTGGGTGACAAGGGGCTGAACATGAGCCAGCAGAGTGCCCAGGTGGCCAAGAAGGCCAAGGGCATCCTGGCTCGCATAAAGAATAGTGTGACCAGCAGCAATAGGGAGGTGATTGTCCCCCTGTGCTCAGCACTGGTGAGGCCACCCCTTGAGTCTTGTGTCCAGTTCTGGGCACCTCAGCACAAGAGAGATCTGGAGGGGCTGGAGCGAGTGCAGAGGAGGGACACGGAGCTGGGGAAGGGCCTGGAGAATAAGGCTTATGAGGATCGATTGAGGGAGTTGGGACTGTTTAGTTTGAGGAAGAGGAGGCTGAGGGGAGACCTCATCCCTCTCTACAACTGCTTGAAAGGGCATTGTAGGGAGGTTGGTGCTGGTCTCTTCTCACGGGCAATGAGCGACAGAAGGAGAGGGAATGGCTGCAAGCTGCAGCAGGGTAGGGTTAGGCTGGACCTTAGGAAAGAATTCTTCCCAGCAAGAGTGGTCAGAGCCTGGAATGGGCTGCCCAGGGAGGTAGTGGAGTCCCCATCCCTGACTGTGTTTCAGAGTAGATTGGATGTGGTGTTGAGGGATCTGGTGTGATCTACAAGGGGAGAACTTGTAGAGTGGGGCTGATGGTTGGACTTGATGATCCCAAGGGTCTCTTCCAACCTAAACGATTCTATGATTCTATGATTCTTCTTCTTTCCTTGATCTTTTCCCTGGAGTTTTCACTCCATCCCAGCTATTTTTCCTTCTCTCCTCCAGCCTGTTGGACTGGCCCAGCTGGGAAACACCTGTGTGGGTGTGGGACAGCCGGGCTCATTTCACCAGGAGGAACCTGATGCCTTTTAATAAACGGTCTTTGTGCGACTGGGTTCTGTTCAGCTGCGTCTCCAAAGTGGATTAACCCAGGCTGCCCAGGGGCGCTTTTAGGGGAACCTCTGCAGCAGACAAATGGGAAATAAATATCCAAGGCTCCACGCTCGCCAGGTTTTATCCTGCACAAGATTCACCAAAGTGTTTTGGGGAAGGAGAGGTGTTAACTAAAGCAAAGAAGACTCAGTTTCGCATTTCCAATTCACCTGCGACCTCTCCACGAGATCCAGGACGTTCTTCCTCGAGCAACAAATGCGCCTCCTTCGTTTTAAAGCATGAAATAGTCTTATTTCTGGGGATTTATGGAGATGTCCTGGCTGAGAGCTCTGTCATTTGTATGTAGAAAAGCGTGGTGTCTCCCCGTGTCACTCGTCAACCTGTTTTTTTATGCTGTCTGTGAGGTCTGGGTTCATAGAATCATAGAATCATTCAGGTTGGAAGAGACCCTTGGGATCATCCAGTCCAACCATCAGCCCTACTCTACAAGTTCTCCCCTACACCAGATCCCTCAACACCACATCTAATCTACTCTGAAACACAGTCAGGGATGGGGACTCCACCACCTTCCTGGGCAGCCCATTCCAGGCTCTGACCACTCTTTCTGTTTCCCGATTCAGTTGGTTTTCCTGCTCCTTCCTTGGGATTTTCGAGAGCACTGCAAAAAATATAGAGGACATTAATGTAATTTTAATTTACAGTGTAATGCACACACCCCATGAGAGTTACAGGAATTGGTGACAGAGAGGAGGTGGGGCCAGTAATTACCGGTATTTTATGTTGGTGGAAAGGCATCGGTTTGACATTTCTGAAATCATGGAGATACTTCAGATGGATTCCCCAACGGGTACAGGATTTATATGAGCTGATGTTCTTGCAGTTGTGACCCATACAGGGAGCCTTTGTGGGTTCTGAACCAAATCTTCTGCAGCTGTCAGAGACTTCATTCTTTTGAAATCTCTGTAGAAAGGTGTGAAAATGGAGTGAGCTTCACGGCCATGACTAGGATGAGCAGTGCTGCTTGCTCTTTCATAGAATCATAAAATGGTTTGGGTGGAGAAGGGACCTCTAAAGTCCATCTAGTCCCACCTCCTGCCATGAGCAGGGTCATCTTCAACTAGACCAGGTTGCTCAAACCCCCGTCCAACCTGACCTGGGATGTTTCCAGGGATGGGGCATCTTCTACTTCTCTAAGCAACCAGTTTCCTCTAGGACCCTGCTTTTGCACGTAAGTGAGCCCTGTTCCATCCTCTTTGGATGCTTTGGAGTTGGGGTTGTTCAACCTGGAGAAGAAAAGGCTCTGGGGAGACCTTATAGCAGCCTTCCAGTATCTAAAGGAGGCCTACAGGAGAGATGGGGAGGCACTCTTGATGAGGGAGGGGAGGCATGGGATGAGAGAGAAGGGTTTGACTCTGAAAGAGGGGAGATGGAGATGAGATGTGGGGAAGAACTTCTTTGCTGTGAGGGTGTTGAGACCCTGGCCCAGGTTGCCCAGAGAAGCTGTGGCTGCGCCATCCCTGGAGGGGTTCAAGGCCAGGTTGGACGGGGCTTGGAGCAACTTGGTGTGGTGGGAGGTGTCCCTGCCCAGGGCAAGAGGGTGGGACTGGGTGGTCTTTAAGGTCCCTTCCAACCCAAAACCATTCTGTGATTCTATGACACAGAAAGCTCCTGCACTTCCTCCAGCATGTACGGCTCTCCCACCCGTGATTTGAGTTCCCTCCATAGGATCGCACCTTGAGTCTTGTGTCCAGTTCTGGGCACCTCAGCACAAGAGAGATATCGAGGTGCTGGAGCGAGTACAGAGGAGGGCAACAAAGCTGGTGAGAGGCCTGGAGAACAAGGCTTATGAGGATCGATTGAGGGAGTTGGGATTGTTTAGTCTGAGGAAGAGGAGGCTGAGGGGAGACCTCATCACTCTCTACAACTGCTTGAAAGGGCACTGTAGAGATATTGGTGCTGGTCTCTTCTCACGGGCAATGAGTGACAGGACAAGAGGGAATGGCTGCAAGCTGCAGCAGGGTAGGGTTAGGCTAGACATTAGGAAAAAATTTTTCACGGAGAGAGTGGTCAGTCAGTGGAATGGGCTGCCCAGGGAGGTGGTGGAGTCCCCATCCCTGACTGTGTTTCAGAGTAGATTAGATGTGGTGTTGAGGGATCTAGTGTAGGGGAGAACTTGTAGAGTAGGGCTGATGGTTGGACTTGATGATCCCAGGGGTCTCTTCCAACCTAAATGATTCTATGATTCTATTCTATGATCTCCACACGCTTCAGAACCAGGAAGTTAATCCCTGAGCCAGGCTGCCACACTCCCAAGTTGCAAACTTCCAAGTTTTGTCATTGTTTTTTCCCCCCAGGGTGAAACCACAACATTTGTTGGGACATAATGATTAACAGAGGGAATCGGCGTTGTCCACCCTCCGGCCATTGGTTTTGTTGGTAGGACAGGAGGTGTGGGGTTCTCACCTGTGGTTTTTATCCTGATCCGTGTCATTTCTGTTCGCTGTTGAACCTCAGACACAACTGCACACGTGAGGGATGACCTGATTTACATTTGACTGTTCATCTAATTTACTGGTGTGTTGAAAGCCAGTAACCTCCAATTTTGCAGGAGGCGGAAGGATGTTCTGATAGGATTTCTACAATCGGCTTTTAATCCTCCTTGGCATACTCTTTTGTGGGACAAAGATAATTCCAGGCTTGATTTCAGCCTTTCTTATTAACTCAAAATTAAAATTTGGCTGTTTCATTCTCTGGAAAGGCTGGGCCTTTGATAACAGATTAGTTCTTTGGCCAAGAAACCCGAGTTCTTTCAGAAATGCTGTGTGCAAAGGGGATAAACTTGACTTTTTTTTTTTAATTTCTTTTTCCCCTTTCTTTTTGGCATTCCTCAGCACCTTTGTGGGGAGCGCCGGGGAACGCCGTGCAAATGGCTTTGCTGCTGAAGCAGGCAGGCTTGGGGGGGGTTCTCCTCCTTATTTTCCCTCCCTTTTGTAAGGTCTGCATGCAAATCTGCCCCTGCCATTGATTGGGAAATGCCATTTCTGGATTTAATTAGGTGATCCCGTTGCTTACCGGTTCTGTAAAACAGGGATTTTAAACTGTGTTCAGGGTGTTGAATTGATTTCAGGGTGATTAAAAATGTATGAAGTGGGTACAGTGAATATTTTTTTTTCCTCTGGCGGGTCTTCATGTTTATTAATTGGTGTGTATAGAGCAGAGGGGAAAATCATACTTGACTGGGCGAAGAATGAGCTCTGACTTATGTAGACCCTTGTTATTTTTATGTTTAAATGCATAATTTCCATCCAGGAATACTTCCCAACAACTTGCTGAATGTCTCGGTGTTGGAAGCTGCTTGAGTTGCAGCGCTCTGCTGAGCTGAGCGACGGCGGCTCGTTCACTGTCCTGGTGAGAAACTAATCCGTGGGCTTTCTTGAAGCTGTAAAAAAGCATAAAGCCCCTGAGGAAATAGANTGAGGTGCCCAGAACTGGACACCAGACTCCAGGTGTGGCCTCACCAGTGCTGAGCACAGGGCGACAATCACCTCCCTACTTCTGCTGGTCACACTATTCTTTATGCAAGCCAGGATGCCATTGGCCTTCTTGGCCACCTGGGCACTCTGCTGGGTCATGTTCAGCCCCTTGTCACCCAGCACCCCCAGGTCCTTTTCTGCCAGGCAGCTCCAGCTACACTGCCCCAAGCCTGTAGCCATCCATGGGGTTGGTGTGGCCCAAGGGCAGGACCTGGCCCTTGGCCTCATTGAATGCCATGCCATTAACATTGGGCCATCTATCTAGTCTGTCCCAGTCCCTCTGTAGAGCATCCCTGTCCTCAAGCAGTTCAACACTCCCACCCAACTTAGTGTCATAATCCTCTATGAAGGACAATGTTTGGAGAACATGGGAGAAGGAAGCAGAGGGGTTTGGGGTGAGATGAGGGTTGTTTATGAGGGTGTGCGATAGCTGTAGTCTGTATTTGGGTGGTTTTCCTGCCGATGGCAGCACTGTTGGATGATGGGCATGGAGGTCATAGAATCATAGAAAGGTTAGAGTTGGAAGGGACCTTAAAGATCATTAAGTTCCAAACCCTTGCCATGGGCAGCGACACCTCCCACCAGACCAGGTTGCTCAAAGCCCCATTCATTCAACCTGGCCTTGAACCCCTCCAGGGATGGAGCAGCCACACCATCTCTGGGCAACCTGGGCCAGTATCCACTGCACTCACTCATGGTTGGGCACAGGTTGCTGTGCAAAATAGGTCTTGGTAGACAGAAGTGTGGGTGACTTATACCTGTGTTACAAGGCAAAAGATCTTTCTTTTCAGTGTTAAAAATGGAGGCATGAGTTGGCAACATGCTCTTGCAGGTCAGGAAGCGAACTGTATTGTGGGCTGTGTTAGAAGCGTGGCCAGCAGGGCAAGGGAAGGAATTCTCCCTCTCTACTCTGCTCCTGTGAGACCCCACCTGGAGTACCGTGTCCAGCTTTAGAGTCCTCAGCACAGGAGAGACGTGGACCTGTCGGAACGGGTCCAGCAGAGGGCCACGGAGATGCTGGGAAGGCTGGAGCACCTCTGCTGGGAGGACAGGCTGAGAGAGTTGGGGTCGTTCAGCCTTGAGAAGAGAAGGCTCTAGGAAGACCTTAGAGCCCCTTCTAATATCTGAAGGGGGCCTATAAGAAAGCCGAAAAGGGACTTTTACAAGGGCATGTAGTGATGGAATGAGGGGTAATGGCTTCAAACTGGAAGAGGGAGATTTAGATTAGGTATTAGGTGGAATTTTTTGACTCTGAAGGTGGTGAGACCCTGGTCCAGGTTACCCTGAGAAGCTGTGGCTGCTCCATCCCTGCCAGTGTTCAAGGCCAGGTTGGATGGGGCTTGGAGCAATCTGGTCTGGTAGGAGGTGTCCCTTCCCATGGCAGGGGGGTTGGAACTCGGTGATCTGTAAGATCCCTTCCAACCCAAACCATTCTATGACTCTGTGATGATTCTGTGAAAGCTGCATCGATAAAAACAATTCCTTGAAGAAAACATCTCTTTGCTGGCAGTTGGAGGCTTGCCTGGTTTGGAGATAGGTCCAACTGATGTCAACCTTCCCAAGTGTTTCCCAGAAATTTCGGGGAACATCCTTCACCCCTTGTTTTGTAACGGCTTGTATAAGGATTTAGAATCATAGAATCATAGAATCTTTTAGGTTGGAAGAGACCCTTGGGATCATGGAGTCCAACCATCAGCCCTACTCTACAAGTTCTCCCCTACACCAGATCCCTCAACACCACATCCAATCTACTCTGAAACACAGTCAGATTGACACACTTTTGAGTCCCCCTGTGTTGTAAATAAACTGACGGGGTCTTAGATCTTAAAAGCAAACAAACCTCACGTTATGCTCTCCTCAATGACCCCATTGTGTGCCTTTTAATCCTACATGCTCCGTTGGTACCTGGAACCGGTTTACACTCCACCTCATTTCTTGGCTACAATATCCATTTTGTGGGTTGTTTTTTTTTTTTCCCCTGGTGGAAAAGAAATAAAACCATTCAAGGACGGGGGCTGAAGAGGGCTGGGGAAAACGAGCAGAAGGGAAAGAAGAAAAAAAGAACCTCAGAGGTGGAAAAAAAAAAGAAGAAAAAAGAGGTGGCCTTGAAAAGGCGTTTTGAAGGGGAAAGCACTCCTCCGTTTAAAGAAAGGGGAAGGTGAACAGAGGCTTCTCTGCTGCACTGGTTATTTCTGTGGAGTACTGGCACGTCATCTGAAATTCTTCACTCACTTGGGGCAGAAAGCAGCTTTCTTTTTAAGCACGAGCCTCACAAAAGCTCTGTCTTGTGTAGCCCGTTTATTTCAGTGTGTGCATTCAGTATTTAAATTGGTGAGTGTGGATTTTTTTTTCCCTTGTTTTGATTTTTTGCCTCTATACAGTGTGGAATGAAACTCTTCTTTGGTGGCTTTGTACTTTTTTTGCTGTGTTTCTCAGCCACCTTCTTTGTTTTAGCCGTGGTCTTACTGTTTTACAGCATTTAAAGCCTCTTTTCCTCTCTGTTCCCTTTACTTTGATACTTTTTTCTTGTATGTTGACTTTACTTCTCTGCTGAATTCCAAGGAGCCTCTGTACATGCAGTCAAAGATCATGCTGGTCATCTTGATATCATCTCTGTGGTCCTTCGGTTCTCCATGCCTCTAGGTCTCATTGCCAAGATGTGCTTGATTTGCCAAACATCCAGTCATAGAATCATAGAATGGTTAGAGTTGGAAGGGACCTTAAAGACCGTGCAATTCCAAGCCCCCTGCCCTGGGCAGGGATACTTCCCACCACACCAGGTTGCTTCAAGCCCCATCCAGGGATGGGGCAGCCACAGCTTCTCTGGGCAGCCTGGGCCAGTGTCTAATCACCCTCACTGTAAAATACTTCTTCCTGAGATCTCATCTCCATCTCCCCTCTTCCGGTGTCAAACCCTTCCCCCTCATCCTGTGACTCCCCTCCCTCATCAAGAGTCCCTCCCCAGCTTTCCTGGAGCCCTTGAGGGACTGGAAGGGGCTCCAAGGTCTCCCTGGAGAGTTTTCTTCTCCAGGTTGTTAAACTTACTTTGGCCTCATTGCTTTCCAGCCCCCATAATTATTTCCTCCCTCCCCATAACTATCTCTGGATGTCCAGTTGAGGAAGCTGGAAGCTGTGGGTGATGTTCCTGCTACGAAGCCCCTCTACCAAGAGGTTCTTCTAGTGACCTTCCTCCGTTCATTTCCAATCTTGCACACCCTCTTTCACAAAGCCATAGTGTCTCTCTTCCACAAGCAGGACTTGTGGAAAATTTAAAATGCTTCCTTCTGAGGGTGAAGAGCACCAGCATCCAGAAACCAGGACCAGAAAGTCTGTCAGCCGTGGCTAAATGGGTCAGTGATTCTCTGCAGAGCTTTTTGGGAGCCTCTGCCATGGGCACCGGGGAGCTGGAGCGTGACCTTCTCCTTGTGTGAATTGGGGATGGGGGTTGTTCATAAAACAAACAGCAAATGTCTCCTGTCATTGAACACACCCACCCCCCCCCCAGTCTCGGAACCTCTCTGCCCTAAGTTCAGATCTCACCGAGTCTGAGAGAAATGGCTTTTTTATTATATATATATATATATATAAGAAAAAAAAAATATATTTTTAAAATTTATTCTTTGGGCATATTTTTCTGCCATTCAAAATTCACATCCAATTCGTATCCTCGCTTGTTTTCTGCTCATACTTGCACACCACACATCCAGTACCTCTTAAATCCCCAGGTCCTTCCATTAAATGATTGAAAATAAGCTCCAATACTGCCTCGTGATCCATCAAAAACCCTTAATATTTGCTGCCTTCCTTCTCCTGCCCTTTTTTTTCATTTCTTTCTTTTTTTTTGTCCTCTTTTTTGCCTGGCAGAGCGAAAATACATGGTTAGATAACTTGGGCTTTTCTTTTTTTTATTTTTTTTTTCATTTTTTTTTTCAGTCTGAAGGTAATAAATTAAAATTTTGTGGCTTGGCTCCTGGAAACAACGTTTGTAGATTAAATATTGAATTTTTCTCCTCTCCTGGTGCACAATTAGGGGTGTTTTTTTTTTCACTCTGCGCCGGGAGAGAAACGCGATCCGGGACGGGGTCGTAAAAGCCTTTTCTCAGCTTCAGAAATAGATCCCTGGTTTGTACCAGAGCAGTAAAATTACCCAGCCTGATTTTTCTACTCCGTTTTATACCCCACATCTTCGGTTTGGGGTAATGGGGATGGGTTTTTCCCCTAGTGGGGGTTTGTTAATCTGCCTCGATGTTGGATTTTTCAGGTTTGATTTTTTGATTTTTTAGCCTCATCTGGAACCCAAATGGGGAGTGGCTGATGGGCAAACGCCTTCCTAGACTTATTTTAAAGTGCCTGGGCCTGCCTTTCCCCTCTCCCCGTGCTTGCTGGCGTTCGGCCTCGTTTCATCTCCCGCAGCACTGGGTTAGAATTTTAATGTCTCTGCGGCCGGCGATGATTTATTAGATCCCAAAGCCCTGGCTCGGAGTGCAGGAAGAAAATATTGCATCAGTGAGCTGGCTTGGCACGGCTCGAATAAAGGACTCCTGAAAGACTCTTTAGTGTTACAGCCTTTTTTTTGTTGTTGTTGGTTTGGGTTTTTTTGCCTTTCCCTCCTTCCCCTCCCCTTGTCCCCACCGCTTCTTCCCCCGTCCCCGACCCCCGAGTTTCTGCTGAGGTTGAGAAGGGCTCGTTTTCTTGTTGGAATTGGCATCTCCAGGTCTTTTAATGGGAAAGGCCTTTGTCAACAGCTTCGTTGTATAAAGCCCGTTGAACCCCCTGCCGTTGTGAAGGAGCTGTAATCCTCCAGTTGGGGAAAAAAATGAAGCTTTTGTGGCAGGGCACAAGGTTGGGCTCCTGGTGATGAACTGGTGAGGACGTGTCATAGAATGGTAGAATGGCTGAGGTTGGAAGGGACCTTTCAGATCATGGAGTCCAACCATCAACCCAACACAGACAAACCCACCACTAACCCATGTCTCTCAGCACCACATCTGCCCAGCTTTGAAATCCCTCTGGGGTTGGTGACTCCACCACTGCCTTGGGCAGCCTCTTCCAAAGCTTGACAACCCTTTTGGTGAAGAAATTCTTCCCAATCTCCATCCTAAACCTCCCCTGGTGCAACTTGAGGCCGTTTCCTCTTTGTCCTGTCTCCTTTTCCTTGGGAGAAAAGACTGACCCCCAACTCTCCACAACCTCCTTTCAGGAGTCCTTGTGGTCTTTCTTCTGGCTGGCACATAGTGCCATCAGGTCTATGCTCAGCGCCTCTTTGGGGTGACACACTGCTGGTGTGGCTCACTGTGGCTCGGAGACGGGCCCTTGGGGTGAATATTTTACCTACTTTATGTTTTCAGAGACTGGAAAACAGGGTTTCTCCATTGAGCTTATAGTGTCTCCCAAATCTTTCTTTAGCTCGGAGGAAAATTGTGCTACTGCTCGAAACGTCCCCGCAGGTTGAGACACTATGAGTTACGTGTTACTTGTCACTGCGGGGTTTTTTGTTGTCATAGAATCTTAGAATCATAGAATCATTCAGGTTGGAAGAGACCCCTGGGATCATCTAGTCCAACCATCAGCCCTACTCTACAAGTTCTCCCCTACACCAGATCCCTCAACACCACATCCAATCTACTCTGAAACACAGTCAGGGATGGGGACTCCACCACATCCCTGAGCAGCTGATTCCACTGACTGACCACTGTCTCTGGGAAAAACTTTTTCCTCATGTCCAGCCTAACCCTACCCTGCTGCAGCTTGCAGCCATTCCCTCTTGTTCTATCGCTCATTGCTCGTGAGAAGAGACCAGCACCAGCCTCTCTCCAATGCCCTTTCAAGCAGTTGTAGAGAGTGATGAGGTGTCCCCTCAGCCTCCTCTTCCTCAAACTAAACAATCCCAACTCCCTCAATCTATCCTCATAAGCCTTATTCTCCAGGCCTCTCACCAGCTTCATTGCCCTCCTCTGCACTCGCTCCAGCCCCTCCAGATCTCTCTTGTGTTGAGGTGCTCAGAACTGGACACCAGACTCAAGGGGTGGCCTCACCAGTGCTGAGCACAGGGGGACAATCACCCCCCTACTTCTGCTGGTCACACTATTTTTTATGCAAGCCAAGATGCCCTTGGCCTTCTTGGCCACCTGGGCACTCTGCTGGCTCATGTTCAGCCAAATGTCCTCTTGTATGTGCTGATGGAGAGGTGATGTAATTTTGCAGGTATGTTTTGCTCTCTTCACAGGGCAGGAATGAGAGCAGTAAACATCGATGTTGTTATTGCTCTGCCACTGAAGGGCCTGGATTTTGGCACTTCTGCTGCCAGTGTCACTGTGCTCCCAGCCACCCTACCAATGTGTCACTGTGGTGGGTTCCTCATGGGGTGGCAACTCTACTTGGGAAGTACAAAGGAGCTATTCCTGATGCTTATGGATAAGCTGCTGGTGTTGGTCTTAATGATCATCTTGTGTCATCGGCAGAAGGCATATTTTGGGTGGAGATGGTCAGTCTCCTGTGGACAGAGAGTGATGTGAGAGTTCATAGAATCATAGGTAGGAATAACAGACTGATTGAGGTTGGAAGGGACCTTCCAGATCATGGAGTCCGACCATCAACCCAACACTGACAAACCCACCACTAACCCATGTCCCTCAGCACCACATCTGCCCAGCTTTGAAATCCCTCCAGGGATGGTGACTCCACCACTGCCCTGGGCAGCCTCTGCCAAAGCTTGACAACCCTTTTGGTGAAGAAATTCTTCCCAATCTCCATCCTAAACCTCCCCTGGTGCAACTTGAGGCCGTTTCCTCTTTGTCCTGTCTCCTTTTCCTTGGGAGAAAAGACTGACCCCCAACTCTCCACAATGTCCCATGTCCCCCAGCACCATGTTTGCCCAACATTTAAATCTGTCCAGGGATGGTGACTCCACCGCTGCCTTGGGCAGCCTCTTCCAATGTTACCAGTTAGGTGGACAAATCTGGCCACCATCCACAGCTTGTCTGAAATACTGGGGGCATTTCTCACCTCTGCATGGGAGCCTGTCATGGAATCACAAGATGGTTTGGGTTGGAAGGGACCTTTCAAGATCATCCTGTTAAAGCTGTTGTCCCTTATCCTCTTACTGCAGACCTTTGTAAAAAAGTCTTTTATGGGACACTGGTGAGAGTCCACAAGTGCTTAAATGCTGTACACATGCCAAAGGCAGAGGAAGTAGAGCTGAGAGTTAGGCTGGTATTAAATACAACAATTTAAGATGGATTTCAAGAAGCTACGGGAAAACTGTACCGGATATCAGACGTGAAAAAAATTCCCAAGTACAGCGAAAACCCATTTACTCAAGGTGTGATGAATACAAATGAAATGCCTGTGGAGTCTCAGCCACCTTCAAGAAAGGTTTCCAGGCTGGGGCCCGGCAGCATTAGATATTTCTTCCCAAATATAAACCCGGAGGCAACTAAGTGGAAGAGGGCACAGGATTAGGCACGGGCAGGAGGCTTTGATCTGCTGGGCTGTATGAGGAGCCCCACAGAGAAAACCCAGCCATCCCCACCAAGGGGTGGATCAAACCAACGTCAGCTGCCTAGAGAAATACGAGAAATACTCTTTTCTTTGTGGTTTTTTTTTCAGTCTTTGTGAAAGAATCATGATGTTTGAATCATGTGAATCATTCCTGCGTAGACAACAGTGTGCTGGAGAGTGTCCATTTTTAATAAAATTAACAGAAAGTGCCTAGATGTAAATGAATATGAATTAATCCACAGTGTCACCTCTCTGCAAACACTCTCCAAGGGTGATGCCATCCCAGTTTTGCCCTTTTTTCCCTCCGGATAATCCGTGCTCACACCCAGTGACGAAGCAGCAAGAGAGGGAATACTTGATGAAGAAATAGGAGTTGTTGGTCAGCCTTGCCCAGCTCTGGGGAAACCATCTGATGGATCCAACCTGTTTTTCTGCCATTCCTTCTTATTACTTTTAATTTCTAATTCTGATTGATGAGTCTGGAGAAGAGAAGGATGAGAGGGGACCTGATCAACCCCTATAAATACTTCAAGGGAGGTGTCAGGAGGATGGGGCCAGGCATTTTTCAGTGGTGCCCAGTGAGAGGACAAGAGGGAACGGGCACAAACTTGACCAGAATAAGTTCCATCTCAACATGAGGGGGAACTTCTTCCCTGTGAAGGTTTCATAGACCCCCTGGAAGAGACTGCCCAGAGAGGTGGTGGAGTTTCCATCTCTGGAGACATTCAAACCCCACCTGGACACGTTCCTGTGGGACCTGCTCTGGGATGGGGTTGGACTGGATGATCTCCAGAGGTCCCTTCCAACCCCATAGCATTCTGTGACACTCCCGTAGACCACGTGAACTGGCTACTGGGGGAGCAAGTAAAGGCATAGGGAAAAGGGTGGTTCACAAAGTAGTTTTATTTCCTTTTATAATTTAAATAATTTGCAGTATTGCTTAATGATAAGCTAGTAATTTTTCAGCTGATTGAGCAAATCAGCTCCAGTAAAACTTCCTTGATAAACTGTTAGAAACATAGAGAAAACTTATCTCTCTGCAATTTTTTTCTCCCCAAAACATCTAGAAAGCGACTAAAAACAACTAGTCCTGTTCAAGGCCTTCTATAGCTTTATTTTTTTCCCCATTGTAGGTTTTTTTTTTTTCTCTGGTGTCCTGTGCACGGTCTGAAGTTTTCAGACAGAATTTAATGCAGAAAAAAACCGGGGTCGTATGCAAAGGGGGATACAGGTGCTCGGACAATACAGCGAATGTAAATGTTAAAAATCACACAGGAGAAGATAATGAAAGCAAAAGAAGCGCATATAATCCAACAAAGCAGTAGAAAAGAGTGTTCTACAGACCATTCTCGCAAGGGCTGGCGGAGGGATCGGTTGACCTCGGAGGTCTCTGCCTTTACTGACTTACATCCTTCTGGGAGGCTCATTAAAGCCTCCCAGCACAAAGCATCAAACACTTCAAGTGAAAGTTGGTCTCCATGGGAATAGAGGACAAACTAAAAATAACTAGAAGACGGCATTTTAACAATTTTGCAGGAGATTGTCATGGCAATGGAGAGAGTTGTAACCTGTTGTCATGATAACCAAAGTTTGAAATTAATGGGAAAGCATTCCGCTTCCACTTCATCTTTATTCATAACGGGTCTAACATCCACGATGGGAGAATTACACATCACTGCCTTGGAGGAGCCAGACTGCTGGGGAGATGCAAGGGAGGGAGAACACACTGAGTGGTTAAAAAATGAAGTTTAAAAACTCCACAGCCAGACTGAAGCACCGACGGGATAGAAAAGAACCCAGAGATGAAAATCCCCGAGGAGATGGTTTTCCTCTGTGCTCAGATAACATCATCTTTGTTGTTCCCCATCCCTGGAAGTGTTCAAGGCCAGGGAGGATGGACTGTTGTCGGCCCAAGCAAACCTCATGAAGTTCAACCAGGCCAGGTGCAAGGTCCTACAAACTGGGTGGGATAAACCCAAGAATAAATATAGGCTGGCTGGAGAGCAGCCCTGAGGCGAAGGACTTGGGGGTGTTGGTGCATGAGTCGCTCAACATGAGCCAGCAATGTGCAATGGCAGCCCAGAAAGCCCCCCACATCCTGGGCTGCATCCCCAGCAGCGTGGAGAGCAGGGTGAGGGGGGGGGGGATTCTGCTCCTGTGCTCCACTCTGGGGAGGAATCCTGCCCTGCCCCACCAGTACTGCCTCCAGCTCTGGGGCCTCAGCACAGGAGAGACATGGACCTGTTGGAGTGGGGCCAGAGGAGGCCCCGGGGATGCTGGGAGGGTTGGAGGCTCTNCACGGGGATGCTGGGAGGGTTGGAGCCCCTCTGCTAGGAAGACAGGCTGAGAGAGTTGGGGTTGTTCAGCCTGGAGAAGAGAAGGCTCTGGGGAGATCTTAGAGCAGCCTTCCAGTATCTGAAGGGACCTACAGGAGAGCTGGGGAGGGACTCTGACAGGGAGTGGAGTCTTTACATTGCACTCCAGTGGCTTTTCACAGAATCCTGTGGGGTTGGAAGGGACCTCTGGAGATCATCCAGTCCAACCCCCTCCCAAAGCAGGTTCACCCAGAGCAGGTCCCAAAGGAACATGTCCAGGTGGGGTTTGAATGTCTCCAGAGAAGGAGACTCCACCACCTCTCTCGGCAGCCTCTGCCAGGGCTCTGACACCCTCAAAGTGAAGAAGTTCCTCCTTATGTTTGGATGGAACTTCTGATATTGCATTCTGTGCCCATTTCCTTTTGTCCTGTCACTGGGCACCACTGGAAAAAGCCTGGCCCCATCCTCTTGACACCCCACCTTGAAGTATTTCTAGGTGTTGATCAGACCCCCCCTCAGCCTTCTCTTCTCCAGACTAAACACACCCAAGTCCCTCAGCCTGGTCTCATAAGAGAGTTGCTCCAGGCCTACAAAGACTTCGAGGTAAAAAAAGCTGTGTTACATCTCGAGGAGATTTTCTCTCTGTGATTACACGCTCGCTCCAGAAAGCACTGACAACTCCTTGGAGAATGGGCTTGGAAAGATTTTACAGAAATGTAAGCTCTCTGCGGCTATTTCCAATATTTCTTGTTAAGGAAGAAAAAAAAAACCCACCTCACGAGTCCATGTAAGAGCTTCATTCTGTCAGTAAACGCAAACAGCGAACGGCAAACAGCTCCAGGCAGCTGCTGCATTTTTTCCTTGGATACTGAAGAAGTCAGCCCAAACAGGAATCTGTTGTTAAATATTTCTTTTTACTATAATAAACAAATCTTTGAAGAATCCTTGAGATCAAGGAGCAAGCAATAATCTCGAGCAATAACTTACAAAAACATGATGTTGTTTGTGTCCCTCTAAAACATTGCTGGTATTTCTTATAATTAATCTTGTGATAACATGGGGATTTTTTTTTTTTCCCTCTTAACCGTGGCCACCTTCTGTTGCTCGTTGGGCTCCTGGCGTCTTCTCAACTGGGACAATTTTAGGACCTCCCTGCGCTCCACTGCTGGAGCGAGTGCAGAGGAGGGACACGAAGCTGGGGAAGGGCCTGGGGCATAAATCTTATAGAGAGTGTTTGAAGGAGCTGGGACTGTTTAGTTTGTGGAAGAGGAGACTGAGGGGAGACCTCATCACACTCTACAACTGCTTGGAAGGGCATTGGAGAGAGGTTGGTGCTGGTCTCTTCTCACAGGCAATTAGCAATAGAACAAGTGGAAATGGCTTCAAGCTGCAGCAGGGTAGGGTTAGGCTGGCCATGAGGAAAGAATTCTTCCCAGAAAGAGTGGTCAGACACTGGAATGGGCTGCCCAGGGAGGTGGTGGAGTCCCCATCCCTGACTGTGTTTAAGAGTAGATTGGATGTGGTGTTGAGGGATCTGGTGTAGGGGAGAACTTGTAGAGTAGGGCTGATGGTTGGTCTCGATGATCCCAAGGGTCTCTTCCAACCTGAATGATTCTATGATAAGGGCATTTTATTGTCCTCTGGTTTGAAAATATATCAAGTATCAAGATGGGTCTTGAGTTCAGAGCCTTAAATTTCCTCTCCTCAAGCGCTAAATCTATTTTTTTTACAGGGTAAATGCCCAGCCCTGAATTATCAGGAATATTTATCTCCTGGGCCTGCATCTGAGCTCCTTTCTAGTGTGGCAACTGCTCCTCATCTACTGAATCACCTCAACCAAATTTCATAGAATTAAAGAATGATTTGGGTTGAAGGCACCTTTAAAGTCCAGCTCATCCAGCTCCCCTGCCACAGAATCACAGAATCCCTGCCATGAGCAGGGGTCTCTTAACCAGACCAGGTTGCTCAAACCCCCGTCCAACCTGGCCTGGAATGTTTGATGTGCACCTTCTCCATTGACCTAGGAGGCTTTGTCACCTCTTCCAAGGTTCTACTTTGTCCAGCTTTCTTTTTTTCATCTTTGAATCAAAAATTTGGGGAAGTTCCTTTCCTCTTTCTTCTTGATCACTACAAAACCTGACCTTTCTTGTCTCCATTCTATTGTGTCTGGAGCTCAGAATCATAGAATGTTCAAGGTTGGAAGGGACCTTCCAGATCATGGAGTCGAACCAACACTGACAAACCCACCACTAACCCCTGTCCCACAGCACCACGTCTGCCCGGCTTTGAAATCCCTCCAGGGATGGTGACTCCACCACAGCCCTGGGCAGCCTCTGCCAAGGCTTGATGACCCTTTCAGTGAAGACATTTTTGTTAATATCCATCCTAAAGCTCCCCTGGTGCAACTTGAGGCCGTTTCTTCTTGTCCTATCTGAATATTTCTTGTCCTAAGTTGGAAAGGACCTGCAAAGATCATCTAGTCCAGCTGCCTGACTACTTCAATGCTGACCAAAAATTAAAGCAAATTATTAAGGGCATTGTCCAAATCCCTCTTAAATGCAGACAGGCTTGGGGCATCAACCACCTTTCAAGGAAGCCTCTTCCAGTGTTTGACCAGCTTAAATGAAAGATCTGTGGTTTTCTCACCATTTTGGTATTTTAGGAAAATTACAATAGATCAAATTTCTAGCTTGAGCAGGCATTTCCCATCCTTGGTTTTAACTGAATTTGAGATAAGGTCTCCCAGAGCTTCCAGAAGNTATTCTCCAGGCCCTTCCCCAGCTCCGTGTCCCTCCTCTGCACTCGCTCCAGCCCCTCCAGATCTCTCTTGTGCTGAGGTGCCCAGAACTGGACACCAGACTCAAGGGGTGGCCTCCCCAGTGCTGAGCACAGGGGGACAATCACCTCCCTACTGCTGCTGGTCACACTATTCTTTATGCAAGCCAGGATGCCCTTGGCCTTCTTGGCCACCTGGGCACTCTGCTGGCTCATGTTCAGCCCCTTGTCACCCAGCACCCCCAGGTCCTTTTCTGCCAGGCAGCTCCAGTCACACTGCCCCAAGCCTGTAGCCATCCATGGGGTTGGTGTGGCCCAAGTGCAGGACCTGGCACTTTGGCCTCGTTGAAGGCCATGCCATTAACATTGACCCATCTATCTAGTCTGTCCAAGTCAAATCAGAGGTAAAATCTTAGAATCAGAGGTAAAATTTTCTACTGTATTTTTAGAGGGGGAAGTTACATCTTGCAGTGGGGAGGTACAAGCTGGTCTTAATGGCCATGTGTGTTCTTCCTGGTGTAGTGTTTTGATGAGATGATCGAGGGCGGCTCACACAGCCTTGGGGTCCTTAGTTCTAAAAACGGAGCTGGAGAAGTAGGTGCGAGAGCTCTGATGGGAGATGAAGATATTCAGCTCTACATCATCGGTTCAGCTGCCATCCAGGCAACTGCTGGGACGTGGGGACTGTCAGACGAGTGGTTGTTGCCCCGTCTGAACTGAGTGGGTGGTGAGTGAAGCTTCTACAGGGTTTTTTTTTTGGACTAAAGCAGGATAGGACCTTGTATTTACGCGAAAGATGTATTGAGCATCGGAGCCTGGTGTAAAAGAGCAAAGGGAACTGGGGTGAGAGGCTGGTATGAAGCAAGCAAAGGGAAATTCAGGAGGCTTTTGCCATAATGTCGGTAGCAAATGCTGCCAACCACCGACTTGGCGAACACGCTGCAATTGATGGACTCAGCCGCTCCTTCTCTGACGGTAAGCAATAGTTAAATCATCCCTAGAAGTCCCGGGGGCTTCCTTGACTAATTGACCACTCAAGGTGGTCCAGGTGGTTCTCTGCAGGTCCATCTGTCAGCAACTTGATCCCATCTGGCCCTGCTTTGGCCTCGGAGAAACCTTTTCCTGCTTCCCCCCTGGGAAGTTTACCTCAAAGTCTTTGCTTTCAGAAGGGTTTAAGAAACAAAGGAAGGTACTGCAGTTAACGAGGAACTCCTGTCTGTTGGTTATTATGGGGCAGGTATCAGCAATAATGTGGTGAGTAGGACTAGGGCAGTGATTGCCCCCTGGACTGGGCAGTGTTGAGCCCCCACTTCGAGGGCTGGGTCCAGTTTTGGGCCCCTCCCAACAGGAAAGACCTGGAGGGCCTGGAGCATTTGCAGAGAAGGGCTACAGAGCTGGTGAGGGGTCTGGAGCACAAGAGGAGCAGATGAGGGAGCTGGGGGTGTTCAGCTTGGAGAAAAGGAGGCTGAGGGTAGACCTTCTCACTCTCTCCAATTCCCTGCAAGAAGGGTGCAGCCAGTGGTGGTCAGTATCTTCTCCCAAGGAACAGGCCATGGGACAAGTGGGAATGGCCTCAAGTGGCACCAGAGGAAGTTTAGGATGGAGATTGTGCAAAAATTTCCTCCCCAGAAGGATTTAAAAGCTGTGGAAGAAGCTGCCCAGGGCAGTGGTGGAGTCACCATCCCTGGAGGGATTTCAAAGCTGGGCAGACATGGTGCTGAGGGACATGGGTTAGTGGTGGGTTTGTCAGTGTTGGGTTGATGATTGGACTTGATAGTCATACAGGTACCTTCTAACCTGGATAATTCTATGATTCTATGAGTAGAACTGGGGCAGTGGCCATCCTCCTGGAACGGGCACTGGCGAGGCCTCACCTCGAGGGCAGTGTCCAACCTTGGGCCTCTCCTGACATGAAAGACATTATTGGGCCAAAAGGTGTCCAGAGAAGAGCAACGGAGCTGGTGAGGGGTCTGGTGCACTAGTGTTTTGAGGAGCAGCTGAGGGAGCTGGGGTTGTGTGGTCTGGAGGAGGCTGAGGGTAGAACTTCTTGCTCACTCCAACTCTCTGAAAGGAGGATGTAGCTGGGGTGTGTGTATGTGTGGTGGTGTCGTTCTCTTCTCCCAGGGAATAGGGACAAGAGGAAATGGCCTCAAGTGGCACCAGGGGAGGTTTAGGATGGATATTGCAGAAAAATTTCATCCCCAGAAGGGTCATCAAGCCATGGAAGAGGCTGCCCAGGGCAGTGGTGGAGCCACCATCCCTGGAGATATTTGAAATCTGGGCAGACGTGGTGCTGAGGGACACAGGTTAGTGGTGGGTTTGTCAGTGTTGGGTTGATGGTGGGACTCCATGATCTGAAATGTCCCTTCCAACCTCAACTGTTCTGTGATTCTGTGACTTTTCCTGCTGTGCAAGAAAGAGCGGGAGCAAATGCCATCTAATGGGAGATCCCAACTCAGATATATTTAAGAAGAGCAACGTGTCATCCTGTGAATTATGAATGTTAAAGCTTTTGGCCTATCAGTCTAAAGCAACTCTCCAAAGTGAATGTGAATCTGGGCAGCTCCAAACAGCAGGGGCACATCATCCTGCATTTCCATGTCCACCCTCTCCAGGCGGGAGGACTTGGCATTCACCGGGATGGGGACATTCGGTAGATAGCGTGACCTTTGGGTGCTGTTGGCAGATAGTACAGGTTAAATTGTATTTGGCAATGTTAGATTCTTTTTATTCCTTATTTTTCAATCAATTTTGGGGTTTGCTCTTGCTCCTGGGCTTCCTTTAGGGGGTGGGTGGTGTCTCTGCAGATACTCTCCTGCCCTGCATCTACACGCAGCCAAACTCTGCACCATCGATGTCATAGAATCATAGAATCATTCAGGTTGGAAGAGACCCTTGGGATCATCAAGTCCAACCATCAGCCCTACTCTACAAGTTCTCCCCTACACCAGATCCCTCAACACCACATCCAATCTACTCTGAAACACAGTCAGGGATGGGGACTCCACCACCTCCCTGGGCAGCTGATTCCACTGACTGACCACTCTCTCTGTGAAAAACTTTTTCCTCATGTCCAGCCTAACCCTACCCTGCTGCAGCTTGCAGCTATTCCCTCTTGTTCTATTGCTAATTGCCCGTGAGAAGAGACCAGCACCAACCTCTCTCCAATGTGCTTTCAAGCAGTTGTAGAGAGTGATGAGGTCTCCCCTCAGCCTCCTCTTCCTCAAAATAAACAATCCCATCTCCTTCAATCCATCCTCATAAGCCTTATTCTCCAGGCCCTTCCCCAGCTCCGTGTCCTTCCTCTGCACTCGCTCCAGCCCCTCCAGATCTCTCTTGTGTTGAGGTGCCCAGAACTGGACACCAGACTCAAGGTGTGGCCTCACCAGTGCTGAGCACAGGGGGACAATCACCTCCCTACTGCTGCTGGTCACACTATTCTTGATGCAAGCCAGGATGCCCTTGGCTTTCTTGACCACCTGGGCACTCTGCTGGCTCATGTTCAGCCCCTTGTCACCCAGCACCCCCAGGTCCTTTTCTGCCAGGCAGCTCCAGCCACACTGCCCCAAGCCTGTAGCCATCCATGGGGTTGGTGTGGCCCAATGTCCTTGCGATACGTATTCCATTACTAAATACGAGCCTTTGCTTTCCTGCTCTGTCGATCCAATGCCTTTATCAGCCCAATGAAGGTCCTTACAGTCCTTCAGGTGACTGCAGGAGACCTGCCCGCTTTTTAAAATCAATACTGGTGGTGAGATTATTGTTAGAGAGGGAAGGTCAAGCCCTGAACACCTCACAGGGGTGGCAGAGATCGGGTTTAGCACCTGCCTTTGCTGCCCGGGGGACTGGGATGATGCTCTCCCGTGTGGTGCCCGACGTTAACCCACTGGTTTGCCTTCCAGCATCGCTCTGGTGGTGCCCCAGTCCCTTTGGGGAAGGCCTCCAGAAAGCAGATTTGTGCAGCTCATTTGGTGCCCCCTGCCTAATCGTTCTTAGCCCTGTATCAATGTGCTGAGCAAGGAAAAAACTAGTTAATGAGAGCAGGAGAAAGGGATCTTTTGGGGTGGTTATTTTTTTTAGGTCTAATGCTCTTGTTCCTGGAAGCGGAGGGGAGTAATTAGCATTCCAGCTGAGGAACCAGTTACTATGGCAGTGCCTATTGATGAAACGCGGTTGATACAAGTGAGCTAATTCAAACCAGCCCAAGGCCATATGTTTAGATCTGTCTTTGTTACAGAAGGGGTTCTGAGGTCTTAAAAAAATAGATATATATATATATGTAAAACAATTAATTCTGAGCAGAAACGACCTTCAAGGAATGGTTGAAATAAGAAAACCGACGTCCCTTTTGTTACCGGCACGGAAGCTCGTTAGTTTCATAAACAGGACCAAGGTTTTTAATCTCCTTTTGAGGTTATTTCCATATTTATTGAGACTTACCCTGCCTTTTTATTTGGGATCCCACTGATCCAAAAGTGGAGGACACACAGGGCTGCAAACCCCACCAGGTTACTCTGGAATTCCTACCAAGCTCAGGTGATTAGTCCTTGAGGTGGGACAATAAGGCAGAATTCAGTTTTTCTGTGAAATCAATAAGCCAGGAATTTCTGGGTATTTCTATGCAATTTCTTTTTTTGTTGACTCTCTGATCTTTAGCTTATTATCTTTTTGCTGTATTCTTTGTGGCTTTTTAAAAGGAGGAAATCTTTGGGACATTGAAATTCATTTTATTACAGGGAAGAAAATGCAGGAATTCAGCCTTGCTGAGTGGCAAGTGACCGTCATCATTAATCAACAAAAACGATGTCTCAAAGTGCTCTATTGAGGCAAATAGACTCCAGCTCTGGAGTCCTCAACATAAAAAGGACGTGGACCTGTTGGAACAGGTCCAGCAGAGGGCCATGAAGATGATCAGGTGGCTGGAGTACCTCTGATAGCACCTCTGATACCTCTACCACCTGTAGACAGGCTCAGAGAGCTGGGCTTCTTCAGCCTGGAGAAGAGAAGGCTCCAGGGAGACCTTATAGCAGCCTTCCAGTATCTGAAGAGAGTTACAGGAGAGCTGGGGAGGGACTCTTGGTGAGGGAGGGGAGCCATAGGTCAAGAGGGAATGGTTTGACACTGAAAGAGGGGAGATGGAGATGAGATGTGGGGAAGAACTTCTTTGCTGTGAGGGTGGTGAGACCCTGGCCCAGGTTGCCCAGAGAAGCTGTGGCTGCCCCATCCCTGGAGGAGTTCAAGGCCAGGTTGGATGGGGCTTTGAGCAACCTGGTGTGATGGGAGGTGTCCCTGCCAAGGGCAGGGGGTTGGAACTGGTCCCATTCGACTTTAACCATTCTGTGATTCTGTGAAATATATCTTCACACTCCGAGAAGGGGTTTGGTGAAGTGGAATTTCATTTTGCCCCTTGCTTTATCATTAACACCATTGAGAGATGTCCCCACTCTACTGTTCTCCAGTGGTGCTGGTTCTCCTTGCCCATCCTGGATGGAGTCAGTGTGTACATAGTACCGGTTTTGAACACTCTGGTTCATATAGCCAAGTCCTTATAGTTATATCACAGCCTTACACATCACCTTGTGCATGTGGAAATAGAATCACAGAATGGTGTGAGTTGGAAGGGAGCTTTCAAGGTGATCTACTCTAGCTCCCTGACATCTTGGTCGTCCAGCTAATTGTGGCTTCTGAAAGTCCTATTAAAGAAACAAAAAAAAAAACAACAAACCAAAGGAACCCAAAATATATTTTGTTAACTACATATTGCCAGGATGGGAATTCAATACATGGGAATTCAGCTACGTGTTGCTGAAGGTGCTCTGGGCAAGAAGGGGTGTAATAATTAAATTGCACTTGAACGTGGGCTAATGCGGTGATTAATTTTCAATGCTGTCCTGTAATTATAATCAAACCATATTCTCTGCAGAAACCTTTGTGCTCAAGCAGCGAGGAGCTGTTCTGCATTATTGACTTCGGAGGAGCTGGAAGAAATTCAAAACATCTTCATATAAATTACAGTTTGGTCATGGTCTGCTCCTCCGCCCGGGCTCTGCAGGCACAAGCTCCCCCTCCTCGAGTGCGGCTCCGGGCTCTAACGGCATCTTTCTGCCTCCCTGCCCCATTTTCTCACAGCACATTTTCTGTTTTCCTCATCCCAAAAAGAAGATTTCCTCCAGGACATCAGCTCTGCTCTTGGGGTTCTTCACCCTTAACCCCATTTAGATCCCACCAGAGATGCATCCATTGCATGCTCTCCAGGAGCACCCAGCCTCAGGACCCTAAATTCAGGAAAAAACTCTTTCCACCCTGTGAGGGTGGGCCTGTGAGACACTGGTTTGGGTTGGAAGGGACCTTAAAGATCACAGAGTTCCCCCTGGGACACCTCCCACCACACCAGGTTGTTCACAGCTTTGAACCCCTCCAGGGATGGGGCAGCCACAGCTTCTCTGGGCAACCTGGGCCAGGGTCTCACCACCCTCACACCAAAGAAGTTCTTCCCCACATCTCAGCTCCATCTCCCCTCTTTCAGTGTCAGATCCTTCCCCCTCCTTCTATGGCTCCCCTCCCTGATCAAGAATCCCTCCCCAGCTTTCCTGGAGCCCCTTGAGGAACTGGAAAGGGATCTAAGGTCTCCCTGGAGCCTTCTCTTCTCCAGGCTGAACCCCCTCAACTCTCTCAGCCTGTCCTCATAGCAGAGAGGCTCCAGCCCTCCCAGCATCACTATGACCTCCTCTGGCCTCGCTCCAACAGGTCCATGTCTCTCCTGTGCTGAGGCCCCAGAGCTGGAGGCAGCACTGGGGCAGTGGGTGGTGGTGGTTCTCAGCAGAATGCACCCCCTCACCCTGCTGGCCATGGCTAGCCCATCTCCATTCTTCTCTTCCTGTGTCTTACACTGGTACTGGGATCATCCCAGCATCCCAGTGCCACTTCCAGTTCTTGCTGAACCATCCCCGCCTGTTTATGGAGTACCTTTGTCATCCTTGAGATTTTTTCTTTCTTGTTTCCTTTAGGGAAGAAAAAGGAACTGGTGCAGGGTCTACCATGTGTTGATCTGGGCAAGTGTTCCTCATCAAAGAGACGTAACATCGGGCTCTTTGACGGGTGAAATGGTGGCCTGCCCACTTTTACGAGCTCTGCTGGGCTCCTCATCACAGAAAATCCATCCTCGTTTAATGGGTGGCCATAAAGAGCCCTTTATGGAGAGGGGCTTTTTATAGGTTATTCCTCCCTCTTTATGTAGAATCCCCTTGAGAATCCGGGAGCTTTTTGCTTATTCAACCATTCTTGGCTCTTTTCCTCATCAGAGGACCAGTCTTTTTTCGATGGTGCCCAGTGAGAGGAGAAGAGGAAATGGGTGAAAATCAGAACATAAGTTCCACCTAAACATGAGGAGAAACTTCTTCATTTTGAGGGTATCAGAGACCTGGCAGAGGCTGCCCAGAGAGGTGGTGGAGTCTCCATCTCTGGAGACATTCAAACACCACCTGGACCCAGTCCTGTGGGCCCTGCTCTGGGTGGTGCTGCTTTGGGAGGGGGTTGGACTGGATGATCTCCAGAGGTCCATTCCAACCCTCTATCATTCTCTGATTCTGTATTACAAGATATTTAATATTTATCTATTTGATGAGCATCTCCAGCACCTTTGCTGGTGTAAAAACATCCTCTGCCTTGTTGCAGCAGCTTGGTGGTGCCGGTGGATGAATGTGGCTGTGGTGAGGTTTTGTAGGTGGGGAGGGAGTTGGGGAGGGTTGTCCTACCTTAAAAGTCCTACCCCTTGAAAGTGTTAAACCACAATTTAAGTTTCCTCCTCTTTAGCAGGTCTTGCTTTTTGGTGCTCCAGGACTTCGCTGCACCGGGCAGAGGATCAGATGGAAGCTCTGCCATTCATGTGTGCCCTGCACAACGCATTTTAACAGTTTTTTAATAAAAGCCCACACTTCTTTTACGTACAGACCGTATTAATTTGCTTTCGGGAGATGTTTGCCAGACTCTTAAATGTTTTCCTCTTTGTTTTTTTAATCAGTGGCCAATTTATGGCAGAAGTTTAAGTCGATGTGGGAGCTGTGTTTGATTGAAAGCAGGCTCGCAAACTCGGAGCATACCAGAAAAAAAGTATATATATATAAAAATGAGCTGTTTATAGGTCCTGTTTGACTGCAAAAACAGCTGGCTTCACGGGGCAGACACGTGCTGTGCCCAAACCCAAGGCTTTCGAGAGAAAACGTGACACTGGGATGCCTGAGTAACCTCACAGGGGGATGCTGCTGCGATAAGATAACAGGCTTCTTAGCTGTGGTTATTATTGTTGGTAGGAGGAGGGACCTTGCAGGGCAGAGGCTGCCAAAAGCACATGATAAAGTCCTGCAGACGGGGCATCCATGGGTCCTGTCCCGTTGGCACGTCCCAGCCTTTTTCTGTGTGCATCAAAACATAAATTAATGTTTCTAATTGCTGGCAAGGCAAGGCAAGGCAAGCCAAACCAAGCCAAGCCAAGCCAAGGAAGAAGGGAAGATATCCATGAGCCAGCAATGGGCCCTTGTGGCCAAGAAGGCCAAGGGCATCCTGGGGGGCATCAGGCAGAGTGTGACCGGCAGGTGGAGGGAGGTCATCCTGCCCCTCTGCTCTTCCCTGGGGAGGCCCCAGCTGGAGCACTGGGTCCAGTTCTGGGCTCCCCAGTTCCAAAAGGACAGGGAACTGCTGGAGAGGGGACAGCAGAGGACCACAAAGATGGTGCAGGGCCTGGAGCATCTCTGTGAGAAGGAAAGGCTGAGGGACTTGGGCCTTTTTAGTCTGGAGAAGATTAGGCTGATATAAATACTATAAATCCTTCAAGGGTGGGTGTCAGGAGGATGGGGCCAGGCTGTTTTCAGTGGTGCCCAGTGAGAGAACAAGAGGAAATGGGCACAAATGTGAGCATAAGAAGTTCCATCTGAACATGAGGAGGAACTTCTTCACTTGGAGGGTGTCAGAGCCCTGGCAGAGGCTGCCCAGAGAGGTGGTGGAGTCTCAATCTCTGGAGACATTCAAACCCTGCCTGAAGACATTCTTGTGGGCCCTGCTCTGGGTGGTGCTGCTTTGGGAGGGGGTTGGACTGGATGATCTCCAGAGGTCCCTTCCAATCCCTTATTGTTCTGTGATTCTGTGAAAAAACAAAGGTGAGAAACTTTATCATAAATTTGGTTCGTTCAATTTCGGGCACTCCCAGGGGAGCAACTTTCTTCAAGGGCAGGTGGGGAGGGTTTATTTTTGCTTCCTTGGCCATCAATTAGTGATTTCAGGAATTCAACTGGACCTCTTATTTAATGGGACAACACACATTCCCGTCCCTTCTTCTAGCAGCAGCACCTAGAGAGCAGTTTCAGGGGGAGTAGCCATCCCTTCTCCCTTGCAGGCATTATTCCATCCAGCATCATGCCTTTGCTACCAGATTGACAACCTCTTTGTCTTTGAATTCTGTAGACTGATTTTTTTTCCCCCTTTCTCTGCTTTTCTATTTACCTGACCCTTCATAAATTTCATAGAAAACACAACATTTTTTTCTGCTTGAACAAATGGTCAGGATTCTATTAAAGAACAGAGCACGACATGGTTGTAAAAATTAAATAGATCTTTATAAATTACCTTTCTTCCTTTAAAAACATTACAGGTGGATTCACTGGGATGGGGAAAACCAGCGAAAATACATGAAAAGAAAGACAAATCTTTCAGTCATGATGATTTTGGTGGAGGGAAGAAAAGATAACTTGATTTGGGCAACTAAAGTGTTTTTTCTTCCAGTTTGGGCATAACCAAATTGTGTCTCTGGAGTGGCACGGACCTGTCAGTTGGTATCAGGTACCTCCTTGCTTGGTTTGTGCCATATGAGTATGAGAGGCCGTGCCAGATGCTATGTGTCTCCTGGTCCTAGCTGCTTGCACTGCACCACCCTGACACCATGAGAACTTGGATAGCCAGTGTCTGCACCCATTCTGCTCAAAGTGCTTCAGAAAATCATAGAATCATAGAATGGTTAGAGTTGGAAGGGACCTTAAAGATCACTGAGTTCCAACCCCCTGCCCTGGGCAGGGACACCTCCCACCAGACCAGGTTGCTCAAAGTCCCATCCAACCTGGCCTTGAACCTCTCCAGGGATGGGGCAGCCACAGCTTCTCTGGGCAACCTGGGCCAGGGTCTCACCACCCTCATCATAACACGTTTCCATTTTAGATCTAGTCTGAATCTCCCCTGTTTTGGTTTAAAACCATTACCCCTTGTCCCATCTCTACAGGCCCTAAAAAGTCTATCCCAGTCTCTCTTACGACCCCCCTTTAGGGACTGGAAGGAGCTTGAAGGTCTCCCTGGAGCCTTCTCTTCTTCAGGCTGAACCCCCCAACTCTACTCTCTCAGCCTGTCCTCACATCTGAGGGGCTCCAGTCCTCTCAGCATCTCCGTGGCCTCCTCTGTACCTGTTCTGACAGGTCCATATTCTTCTTATCTTGGAGGCAGCACTGGGGGGGGGGTGTCTCCCCAGAGTGGAGCAGAGGGCTTTTCCCAGGTCCTGCTGGATGGGATTGTGTCCTTCAGGCATGTCAAGTGCACCACTCAGCTTGCTGTGGTGATCCCACTGTCTGTTTCATTGATACTAAACAGTGCTGGTCCCGGTATGGTCTCCTGAGGGATGTCACTCATCACTGATTTCCATGTGAGCATTGAGCTCTTGACAACCAAGCACTGCTTCAGCACCTTTCCCAGGGCTTCTTCCAGGTTTGGGGCTCTGCCCCAGGCTTGGGTTCCTTCACCAACCCCGTTTTGTCCCCATTCTTCACTCCCAGTTCTGCCTCCTTCTTTTTCCTGCCTCCGCAGCCCGAGCTGTGATCGTGGTGTTATGTTTAATTTGGCCAACAAACCGAAAACACAAAAAACAATTCCATTCAGTTTGAGTAATAATTAATATTTATTCTTCTCCAAACACTCCAGCTGCCTGCCAGCCAGGCTGCTCGCCGCGAACACAAATTACTTCCTTCAACCCAAAATACTTCATTTCAATCATTTACGAGGAAATTAAAGGGAACAAAAGAGCGGAGAGAGGTGCTAATTTTCCCCTTCAACCCAGTAGTCCCAGGGTTAGGGTTTTTTTTTGGGGGGGTTCTGGAAGAGCCAGTGTCACTTCTGTCTGAGTAGGTTGAAAGCTGTATGCTCTCTCTTCGAGAGCGACCACAAGGTTTAAGGATATTTTGGGAGGCTTTTCCTATTTATTTATAATCCTTTTCCATTTTGCTTTAACGCTGGAACGGGACCAGGGTCCAAGTGAATGTCATAACGAGCAGGTCCAGTCCTTTTTCCAGTTGAAGTTGTCCCATAAATTTGAGAGGGAGTCACTGAATAATTCAGGTTGGAAAGAACTTCTGGAAGTCATCAGCTTGAGTCAGGTTGCTCAGAGCCTTGTCCAGTTGACAGGAGTTAATGAAATAGTTTCAGATGATTGAAGCCACATGCTTTGGCAGGTTTGCAACTGTGGCTGAAAAAAAAACCAACCAACATAGGTTCTCCTGACTGTTGCCAGGTTTTGAAAGGACAGGACCTTCAAAAAGATCCAGGATGTTGTAAAACACTCATTCCTTCAAACTGGAAAGATGACAGAGCTTTGAGTGAGCGTAGGTCAAGGGAGAGATGGGGAACAGGAAAGCTGAAGGACACGTGCACTTTTGTATATCCCAGCTGGCATGTGTGATACTTATGGCACGTGCAAGATGCCTGGCCAAAATGAGCCTCCACTTCTGGGGTCAAGGCTGGCTGGAGGCTCTCGCCGTAGAATCACAGAGGGGTCAAGTGGTCAAGGTTGGAAGAGACCTTTCAGATCAAGTCCAACAAATCAATCCAACACTGACAAACCCACCACTAACCCATGCCCATCAGGATGCTGGTGGCCTTCTTGGCCACCTGGGCACACTGCTGGCTGAGGTTCAGCCCACAGTCAACCAACAACCCCAGGTCCTTTTCTGCCAGGCAGCTCCAGCCACTTTTCCTCCAGCCTGGAGTGTCCATGGCGTTGGTGTGACCCAAGTGCAGGATCTGGCATTTGGCCTCCTTGAACCTCATCCCATTGCCTCAGCCCATCCAGCCAGCCTGTCCAGATCCCTCTGCAAAGCCTTTCTGCCCTCCAGCAGGTTAACACTCCTACCTAGTTTAGTGTCATTTCCAAACTTACTGAGGGTGCACTTGATCCCCTCGTCCAAATCATTGATAAAGATGTTAAAAGGAACCAACCTCAGTACTGAGCCCTGTGGGACACCACTCCTGACCGGCCACCAACTGGATTTAACTCCATTCCTCACCACTCTCTGGGCCCAGCCTTCCCAGCAGGTTTTATCCCAGTGGAGAATACTCCCATCCAAGCCATGGGCAGCCAGTTTCTCCAGGAGGATCCTACAGGAGACTGTTATCAAAGGCCTTGCTAAAGTCAAGCTAAAGAACATCCACAGCCTTTCCCACATCCACCAAGTGGGTCACTTTGTCACAGAAGGCACATTTTATGGTTATTAAGACACATTTTACGGTTGTTAAGGTAAATATAAATCAATTAGCAAAAGTTCATCTCAGTTTTCTTCCTGGAAGGCTGGCTTGGTCTGGAAGTTGAGCTCATCTGTACTTTAATTTACCCCATCCCTGGAGGTCTTCAGGGCCAGGTTGGACAGGCCTTGGAGCAACCTGGTGTGGTGAGAGGTGTCCCTGTCTGTGGCAGGTGGGTTGGAATTCGATGATCTTTAAGGTCCCTTCCAACTCTAACTCTAATTCTGTGTTTCTGTGATAATTTCCTAATTAAAAGGCTTTCTTCATAGGAAGCAAATTGTGAATCAAAGCAAGCAGGTGATGGTATCTTCACCCGGTAGTGTCTGTCCCAAGTCCAAGGCTAAAGCAGAGCAGTGTGATATTCTGTCTTGCATTAAACGTTGCACAAATTAAGAAGAATAATTAGGAAGTGCCATCTGCTTGTCTTAAAACTACATACTCTGAGCAGAGAACGTGACCCTGTCAGGCCATAGTTTTTCCTTCCTTTGCTGGGCACCTTCCCATTATTTGCTCACTCTATTTTAACGAGGTAAAATGGAAAAGGTAATTAAAAAGAAAGGTCTGATTTCACCCCAGAACAAATGTCCACTGGTGGGATCTTTGGTTTTCTGACCAGACTTCTGCCATGTATTCAGTTTATTGCATGAGTTCGACTCGACCTTTGGGAAGCAAAGACCTTCATGAATATTCATGGAAGAAGTCCTTCTAACGTCCTGAGCTTTCATACTCAATCAGGTGATATATTTACTTCCTTAATGCCCTGTCACCTCCTTCCACATGCAAATTAGACAATTTGAAAGCAGACACTGCAGCACCAGGTAGGAGATCCCGGCTGATTACTCTTACAGTAATTGCAGGGCCTCTTCCCCAAAATTTCTTGGAAAAATCCTCCACCTTAAGTCTCCCTTGGCTGCGCTGGGCCCTTCACCACTCAGAAATGAGTTGTTTCTGTTTCCTTTGAAAGGAACCTGCCTCTGAATTTTCTTTATAATCTCCTGAAAGCCTGCAGGAATGACACCAAAAGGCTTTCTGGAAAATTGCTTGAAGTTGCTTACTTGCTTTATTCAGCAGGTAAAATACCGACCCGGGATCAAGCTAATCTCTTGGAGCTCTTTCCTGTTCATTCTTTTGTGAAGCATGAAGGGACTGTTCCAGTAAGTCTCCCTAATTCCATTGTTTGTTTAATATGAACAAATCATAGACTCACAGAATGGTTAGAGTTGGAAGGGACCTTAAAGATCATCGAGTTCTAACACCCTGCCCTGGGCAGGGACACCTCCCACCACACCAGGTTGCTCCAAGCCCCATCCAACCTGGCCTTGAACACCTCCAGGGATGGGGCAGCCACAGCTTCTCTGGGCAACCTGTTTCAGGGTCTCACCACCCTCACAGGAAAGAATTTCTTTCTGGTATCTAATCTAATCTCCCCTCTTTCCATTTAAAGCCATTACCCTTTGTCCTGTCACTCCACTTCCTGACAAAGAGTCCCTCTCCAGCTCTCCTGTAGCTCCTTGGAAGGAGCCTTCTCTTCTCCAGGCTGAACAAGCCCAACTCTCTCAGCCCGTCCTCACAGCAGAGGTGCTCCAGCCCTCTCATTATCTTGATGCCCCTCNGATCAAGTCCAACAAATCAATCCAACACTGACAAACCCACCACTAACCCATGCCCATCAGGATGCTGGTGGCCTTCTTGGCCACCTGGGCACACTGCTGGCTGAGGTTCAGCCCACAGTCAACCAACAACCCCAGGTCCTTTTCTGCCAGGCAGCTCCAGCCACTTTTCCTCCAGCCTGGAGTGTCCATGGCGTTGGTGTGACCCAAGTGCAGGATCTGGCATTTGGCCTCCTTGAACCTCATCCCATTGCCTCAGCCCATCCAGCCAGCCTGTCCAGATCCCTCTGCAAAGCCTTTCTGCCCTCCAGCAGGTTAACACTCCTACCTAGTTTAGTGTCATTTCCAAACTTACTGAGGGTGCACTTGATCCCCTCGTCCAAATCATTGATAAAGATGTTAAAAGGAACCAACCTCAGTACTGAGCCCTGTGGGACACCACTCCTGACCGGCCACCAACTGGATTTAACTCCATTCCTCACCACTCTCTGGGCCCAGCCTTCCCAGCAGGTTTTATCCCAGTGGAGAATACTCCCATCCAAGCCATGGGCAGCCAGTTTCTCCAGGAGGATCCTACAGGAGACTGTTATCAAAGGCCTTGCTAAAGTCAAGCTAAAGAACATCCACAGCCTTTCCCACATCCACCAAGTGGGTCACTTTGTCACAGAAGGCACATTTTATGGTTATTAAGACACATTTTACGGTTGTTAAGGTAAATATAAATCAATTAGCAAAAGTTCATCTCAGTTTTCTTCCTGGAAGGCTGGCTTGGTCTGGAAGTTGAGCTCATCTGTACTTTAATTTACCCCATCCCTGGAGGTCTTCAGGGCCAGGTTGGACAGGCCTTGGAGCAACCTGGTGTGGTGAGAGGTGTCCCTGTCTGTGGCAGGTGGGTTGGAATTCGATGATCTTTAAGGTCCCTTCCAACTCTAACTCTAATTCTGTGTTTCTGTGATAATTTCCTAATTAAAAGGCTTTCTTCATAGGAAGCAAATTGTGAATCAAAGCAAGCAGGTGATGGTATCTTCACCCGGTAGTGTCTGTCCCAAGTCCAAGGCTAAAGCAGAGCAGTGTGATATTCTGTCTTGCATTAAACGTTGCACAAATTAAGAAGAATAATTAGGAAGTGCCATCTGCTTGTCTTAAAACTACATACTCTGAGCAGAGAACGTGACCCTGTCAGGCCATAGTTTTTCCTTCCTTTGCTGGGCACCTTCCCATTATTTGCTCACTCTATTTTAACGAGGTAAAATGGAAAAGGTAATTAAAAAGAAAGGTCTGATTTCACCCCAGAACAAATGTCCACTGGTGGGATCTTTGGTTTTCTGACCAGACTTCTGCCATGTATTCAGTTTATTGCATGAGTTCGACTCGACCTTTGGGAAGCAAAGACCTTCATGAATATTCATGGAAGAAGTCCTTCTAACGTCCTGAGCTTTCATACTCAATCAGGTGATATATTTACTTCCTTAATGCCCTGTCACCTCCTTCCACATGCAAATTAGACAATTTGAAAGCAGACACTGCAGCACCAGGTAGGAGATCCCGGCTGATTACTCTTACAGTAATTGCAGGGCCTCTTCCCCAAAATTTCTTGGAAAAATCCTCCACCTTAAGTCTCCCTTGGCTGCGCTGGGCCCTTCACCACTCAGAAATGAGTTGTTTCTGTTTCCTTTGAAAGGAACCTGCCTCTGAATTTTCTTTATAATCTCCTGAAAGCCTGCAGGAATGACACCAAAAGGCTTTCTGGAAAATTGCTTGAAGTTGCTTACTTGCTTTATTCAGCAGGTAAAATACCGACCCGGGATCAAGCTAATCTCTTGGAGCTCTTTCCTGTTCATTCTTTTGTGAAGCATGAAGGGACTGTTCCAGTAAGTCTCCCTAATTCCATTGTTTGTTTAATATGAACAAATCATAGACTCACAGAATGGTTAGAGTTGGAAGGGACCTTAAAGATCATCGAGTTCTAACACCCTGCCCTGGGCAGGGACACCTCCCACCACACCAGGTTGCTCCAAGCCCCATCCAACCTGGCCTTGAACACCTCCAGGGATGGGGCAGCCACAGCTTCTCTGGGCAACCTGTTTCAGGGTCTCACCACCCTCACAGGAAAGAATTTCTTTCTGGTATCTAATCTAATCTCCCCTCTTTCCATTTAAAGCCATTACCCTTTGTCCTGTCACTCCACTTCCTGACAAAGAGTCCCTCTCCAGCTCTCCTGTAGCTCCTTGGAAGGAGCCTTCTCTTCTCCAGGCTGAACAAGCCCAACTCTCTCAGCCCGTCCTCACAGCAGAGGTGCTCCAGCCCTCTCATTATCTTGATGCCCCTCTGCTGGACCTGTTCAAACAAGTCCATGTCCTTCCTGTGCTGAGGACTCCAGAGCTGGACACAGTACTCCAGGTGGGGTCTCAGCAGAGCAGAGTAGAGGGGTAGAATCACCTCCCATGACCTGCTGGCCACACTTATTTTGATGCAGCCCAGGATGGGGTTGGTTTTCTGGGCTGCCGGTGCTCACTGCTGGCTCATGTTGAGCTTCTCATCCACCATCACTCCCAAGTCTTTCTCCTCATGGCTCTCCAGCCATTCTCCTTCCAACCTGGATTTGTGCCTGGGATTGCCATGGCATTCCTTGTATGCAAGGAAATGTAGTTGAGGTGGAGGAAGGGTCTCAGAAGCAAACGGGTTTTGAAGGTTGTAGTGATGAGAGCATGAATAACAATAAGAGTGAAAGATGCCATCAGTGCCTTTTCTGAACTTCTGGTTTATTCTGTGGCTTTAAAATCAAAATTATGGTGATATTCTTCAGGGTGGATTTTATTCAAACAGCACTGACTGTGGTTTGCATCTGTTCTGGTCTTAATACAGCTTGGTTTGTTAATTTTGGGTGGTTGGGGAGCTGTGGGTTTTGGAGAAGACCTGTCATTTTGTCTTGCATCGATCTTATCCAGACACATTCAAGCAAATGCTGCAAATGCATCCCTATTCAGGAAAAAATGCAGCATAGGCTTAAGTGTTTGGCCATTAAATGCTTAACCCGTGGAAACATTCCAGGTCAGGTTGGACGAGGCTCTGAGGAACATGGCCAGATGGAAGTGGAAGATGTCCCTGCTCGTGGGGCAGGGAGGTCCCAGAGATAAGAGGACAGCCCGCAGCTGATTTTCATCCCCGTTCTGTTTCCTGCCTTCCACTTGTGTCTTGTTTAATGCTGCTTTTGGATATGAACAGAACTGGCAACCAGGCTGGTGGATCTTCCCTGGTCCTTCCCAGCATTTACACGATGATGGAGCAGTTGGCTGAAGAATGGCCAGCTCTTGGTTTTCACCACCCTTTCTGCTGGATGTCATACTCGTCACAAAGTGCTGGGCTCCATGTCATTCCTCAAAGGAAACTTAAAAATTAAAATATCTGCCCAAAATCATGGTAAACATATATTCAGCTTAGTGTCTTGCGAATCAATTGGTGAAAAAGGGCCAAAATTGTGTCAGATAAGGAGCTGGATTCATCTCACCTGCCTTCAGGGGTGTCACAATAGAGAGTCTACACATGAGCCCCTCACCACAGGCTCTCCCTGGAGAGAAACAGGGAGCTCTTGAGTTTTATCCATCTCAGCAAACGTAGAACTAATTGCAATTAATCCCTTCCTCGGTAATTAACTAGTAACTAACGCACGTTCTCTCAACTGTAGTGGAGATGGAGGTGTGTGAGCCTGACTGTAGACCTCCAGATCATCATATTTAACTTGGCAACCCCTGTTCCCCAGTGCTAATTTCAATAAGCAAGAATTAAAATGGATAAATCGATAAAAAATTATAAATAAAGATGCAGAGGAGATAAAATAGTTGTGGGGCGCTCGACACATGGTGGGATTTGGACTGAAAATGCCACGTCTCCAGCTGCTTCAGGCAAGTTTTTTGCTGTCATGGAAAATGAATTGGGCACCCACCCTGATTTTATTATACACTCCAACAAGAGAGGTTCTGGAGTTGTCTCTGTAGAAGACAGATAGTGTGGGAAGTACAGTGCTCTCTGCTTTTTCCCTCTGACGAGTGGAAATTTCAAGCTAGAATGACGTTTCGATGCCCTTAATCGTGAGAATATGGTGGAACCTTTGCAGCTTCTTGCTCGGCCGAGATGTAAGTAAGAGCTCCAGTAAGGAACTGAAATATTTTACTACTTAATATGTGAGCATTGGTCTTTTTCAGTAAGGAACTGAAATATTTAGCAAGCTTGATGTTGCACTTTCGAGTGTCAGGGATGCAGGAGAGATGAAGAGTCTGGGGGCTTTGGGGAAGACCATTCTCAAACGGCCTGGAGAAACCTTGTTGTCCCCTTCCAGTACTTAAATGGGGCTTAGAAGAAAGATGGGGACGAATTTTTGAGTAGGGCCTGTAGCAATAGGACAAGGAGTGATGGTTTTAAACTTAAAAGATTTAGGGTGGATATAAAGGAGAAATGCTTCATGCTGAGGGTGGTGGGACTCTGGACCAGGTTGCCCGGAGAAGTGGGAGATGCCCCATCCCTGGAAACATTCCAGGCCAGGTTGAATAGGGCTCTGAGCAACATGATGTAGTTGAAGATGTCCCTGCTCGTGGCAGGGGGCTGGACTAGATGGGCTTTAAAGGTCCCTTCCCACCCAAAACATTCTGTGATTCTGGGGTTCAAAGAGATGTACCAAGAGACTACTCATTTCAATGCACCAGAAACAATTACCCAGAAATTAGTCAAGTGCATGATGGGTAAAAGAAATGTTTGCTGATTTGTCAGCCCTTGTGAAATTGGGGTGGAAATCATAGAATCATAGAACAGTTTCGGTTGGAAGGGACCTTAAAGGTCATCCAGTTCAACCCCCCCTGCCCTGGGTAAGGACATCTTCCACTAGACCAGTCTGCTCCAACCTGGCTTTGAACACCTCCAGGGATGGGGCAGCCACAGCTTCTCTGGGCAACCTGGGCCAGGGTCTCACCACCCTCACAACGAGGAAGTTCTTGCCCACATCTCATCTCTTTCTCCCCTCTTTCAATGTAAAATCAAGAGACATGTCAACAAGTTAGGTGGAAACCTTGGGGAAGGAGGTGTGTGTAGTTTGAGGATGAAAAGAGCCAGGTAGGTGTCACATTCAGTTCTGTAATGAAAGGTCCAGTTCTGGACCTTAGCAAAGCATTTGACACTGTCCCCCACCATATTCTCACAGAAAAACTGGCTGCTCATGGCCTGGAGGAGCGTAGCATCTGCTGGATCCAGCACTGGCTGGAAGGACAATCCCAAAGGGTGGTGCTCAATGGAGTTCANTGTGTCCAGTTCTGGGCACCTCAACACAAGAGAGATATCGAGGTGCTGGAGCGAGTACAGAGGAGGGCAACGGAGCTGATGAGAGGCCTGGAGAATAAGGCTTATGAGGATCGATTGAGGGAGTTGGGGTTGTTTGGTTTGAGGAAGAGGAGGCTGAGGGGAGACCTCATCACTCTCTACAAGTGCTTGAAAGGGCATTGGAGAGAGGTTGGTGCCGGTCTCTGCTCACGGGCAATGAGTGACAGGACAAGAGGGAATGGCTGCAAGCTGCAGCAGGGTAGGGTTAGGCTGGACATGAGGAAAAAGTTTTTCACAGAGAGAGTGGTCAGTCAGTGGAATCAACTGCCCAGGGAGGTGGTGGAGTCCCCATCCCTGAGTGTGATTAGGAGTTGTTGAGATGTGGTGTTGAGGGCTCTGGTGTAGGGGAGAACTTGTAGAGTAGGGCTGATGGTTGGACTTGATGATCCCAGGGGTCTCTTCCAACCTAAATGATTCTATGATTCTATGAAAGAAAAAGATATAGAAAAGAAGAGCTTTAAGCAAAAATATGAAGACTGACACCTCACTAGTAGCTTTCAGGATCATGTTTCTCACTCTGGTCAATCAGTGAAATCTTGTGTGCGTAAGGCACATTACACGTGACCAAGAACCCAAGTGCTGCATGGTTTGCAGCGATACGTTCTCCAGCTCTGCCTGGAAGTGCATTACAAGGCACATAAACCACCATTCAGGTGGAATGTGGGATGGAAGTTTGGAAGGAAGACAAAGCCCTGAAATTTCAAAAACCTAAATGAGGTGGTTTTGTGCCATTTATAAAACTTCTGTGCTGTTGCAGTAGTTTCAGGAGGACTTTTTCATTCTGCTGAAGCTCTTCAGATCTTCACTTTCATGTTCTTTTTCATAATCTCTTTATCTTTTGATATCCCAACACCAAAAAGATCCTGCCAAACTGTCTAAAACTATAAAAAACCAGAAGTTGCCCTGTTTGTTGACCTCTGCTTGAAAGCTGGAAACCATACTTCCCTTTTATAGATGTTTTCCTCATTTCACCTCCTATTTCATTATAATCCTCTGCCTTTCAAGCATAGGACATGCTGAGAGAGCCTAAGAATTGCCTGTCTGGAGCAGGTCCTCATGGTGCACCTGGTTCCTTCTCTTTGTAGCAGGAACAGGATTAGGTGCTGCAGAGAAGTTCAAGACCTTCCAACGAGAAGACAAGGAGGATTCCTCCTTTCTCCTCTCCACGTGCAGGGGTGTTAAGTCCCATTAACAGCTCTGTTAGTTTGGTTTAAGCTCTCTGGTATGAAATCTCCCAACCTGCTATTCTGGGTGTATTCATAGAATCATAGCATTGTCGAGGCTGGAAGGAACCCTTCAGACTGTGGAGTCCAACCATTGACCTTAAAACTGACAACCCCACTACTAAACCATGTCCCTCAGCACCACATCTGCCTCAGCCTTTCCTCCTCTGGGAGATGCTCCACTCCCTTCATCATCTTGGTAGCCCTGCCCTGGACTCTCTCCAGCAGTTCCCTGTCCTTCTGGAACTGAGGGGCCCACAACTGGACACCATATTCCAGATGGGGTCTCACCAGGGCAGAGTAGACGGGGAGGAGAACCTCTCTCCACCTACTAACCACCCCCCTTCTACTATACCCCAGGATGCCATTGGCCTTCTTGGCCATGAGGGCACAGTGCTGGCTCATGGTCACCCTGCTGTCCACTCTGGTGGTCCTCTCTAGTCTGGTTGGTGGAGTTAATCTGTTTTCTGGCAGGTTTGGGTTTTTTTCTCCTCACTTTAGTACATATATCACACGATTGTTCACAGATTTTTTGTTTGTTTCTCTCTTTCTTTTCTGCTGGAAGCACTAAAGGCGTGGATTAATGCCAAATAAATTTATAGAGGCTCCTCCACAAGCCAGAGGAGCTGGTGGGGAGTAATTTTACCTTCCCCAAGTCGCACGAGCCAACCCTCAGGGCAGCGTGTGGGTTTTAACCTGCATCATTGCTGGCTTTTTCTGAAGGGCTGCCACCTCCCCCGAGGTGTCCCTGGCCGCTGTCACCGAATCAGGACAACGAGACCCAACGTCCTTTCTTGGCTGTTTAACGCTGGCCCTTATCGAGGCCTGTATCACCGAGCAAATGGGCTCCAGTGGGAGACAGAAAGAACACCCTGTCCAGGACACCGAGGCTGGGTCACTTCAGGCAACCAGCCTTTTCCCCACCTCGTTTAAACTTGGCAGCGAGCTGCTATCTGTTAATTGAAGTGCCAGCGATAGCAGCAGCCTCTGTGCTGGAACATTTGGTGGCTGGACCCTCCGGGAGAGGGTGAGGATGAGGATGCTGCCGAGGGCAGATGCTCACGCCTGCGCTGAGCGTTTATCCCTTCGGAGTCAAACTCTTCTACCCTTGTTTTGTGTGTGTCTCTCCTTTATCCCCGGCCAGAGGATTTATTTCAATCCGTTCTCATTTCACTATCTTTTGAAATCTTTCTTTCTTCCTGCCAGACTGTCTCTACTCGATTTGCAGTTCTTTTTCCAGAGTGTGTGTGGCCTCTCGGATGGGGAGAGAAAAACTCTTCTGATGTACGAGTCTCGTGGTGAACCCGAAAGCTCCGTCCCCCGTCATTTTTCTGGTGGATGTAATTCGCTGTGGGAATAATGTTTGTGGTTAAGAGCCTGGGGGCTAAGGCAGGTCTTTGCTATCAATCAATCCTGGTAAGATCCCATCTGGAATATGGTGTCCAGTTCTGGGCTCCTCAGTTCCAGAAGGACAGGGAACTGCTGGAGAGAGTCCAGGGCAGGGCTACCAAGATGATGAAGGGAGTGGAGCATCTCCCAGAGGAGGAAAGGCTGAGGGAGCTGGGTCTCTTGAGCTTGGAGAAGAGGAGACTGAGGGGTGACCTCATGAATGTTGATAACTCTGTAAAGGGTGAGTGTCAGGAGGATGGAGCCAGGCTCTTCTCAGTGACACCCAATGATAGGACAAGGGGCAATGGGTGAAAGCTGGAACAGAGGAGATTCCAGTTAAATATGAGGAGGAACTTCTTGATGGTGAGGGTGAGGGAACACTGGCAGGGGCTGCCCAGGGAGGGTGTGAAGTCTCCTTCTCTGGAGACATTCCAACCCCGCCTGGAGGCGTTCCTGTGTGACCTGCTCTGGGTGTTCCTGCTCCAGCAGGGGGATTGGACTGGAGGAGCTTTCAAGGTCCCTTCCAATCCCTGAAATTCTGTGATTCTGTGATTCTGTGCATCATTAGCAAACACATTGATGCTGGACGTCTGATGGACGGCGCAGGCAACGTA
Organism: Jacana jacana; assembly: GCA_013400555.1. NCBI lineage: Eukaryota > Metazoa > Chordata > Aves > Charadriiformes > Jacanidae > Jacana > Jacana jacana. Next base: position 28,418 of record VZTM01005733.1, on the reverse strand, counting down.
CGTCATTACTCCACTCCTTTTTTTTTACCTTTTTCATTAAACTCAGGTGTAGAACTGCCCATGTTAAAAAATAAAATAAAACAGTAAATTAGCTTCAACGGGAATGAGTAAAGCTATTACCACATTGAAATTTATCACCTATTACCAGCCAAATGAGCACACGCTGACTTTGTGCTCTCTCCCTCCGCTGTGCTCCTCGTTGCCAGCGTCGCTTCTAATAACAGAAGGTACTTGACAGCACTTAGAGCACAGTCTCTGAAATGAACACACCACCTCTTAGCATCCAAATTCAGGTGAAAAATAGGGCTGCTCTCTCATGCATATTTCAAATACAGCCCTGCTTGTGGTAATTCCTTCATGGGAAGGACATGGACCTGTTGGAACAGGTTCAGCGGAGGGCCACAAAGATGATCAGAGTGATGGAGAACCTCTGCTATGAGGACTGGCTGAGGGAGCTGGGCTTGTTCAGCCTGGAGAAGGCTCCAGGGAGACCTTATACAGTATCTGTGGGGAGCTACAGGAGAGCTGGAGAGGGACTCTTTGTCAGGAAATATAGTGACAGGACAAGGGGTAATATCTTTATATTAGAAGAGGGGAGATTTAGATTAGGTACCAGAAAGAAATTCTATGCTGTGAGGGTGGTGAGACACCAAGAAGTTGCCCCAAGAAGTTGTGGCTGTCCCATCCTGTTACCTGAACCCTGGAGGGTCAGGTTGGATGGAGCTTGGAGCAACCTGGTGTGGTGGGAGGTGTCCCTGCCCAGGACAGGGGGTGGGAACTCGATGAGTTTTAAGGTTTTATGATTCTAAGAGTTGCAAGTAAGGAACAAAAAGATACCATTTCAGGGGAGAGAAGGCAGGAGAAGCAGGAACTAAAGTGCAGGAGGGGAATAGGGAATGCCTAAAATAGCAATTATTAAATAATTCTGTGTCAGAAACTCTCTGGCTAATATATTAAATCCTAGAATAATTTAGTTTGGAAGGGCTCTCTGCAGATCTTTTTTCCTCAGCCCCTGGCTCAAATCAAAGCCAACTTCAAAGTTAGAAGTAGAGTCACATCCAAATGAGTTTCAAGTTTAGCCAAGAAGGGATGTTTCCATCCCCTCTCTAGGCCCCAGTTCCATGCTCCCTTTGGATGTGTTTTCTCCCAGTATTAAGCTGAATTTTCTTGCAGGAACTTGCACTCGTTGTGCATCGTGTTTTTGCTGTGCACCTCCAAGGGGAGCATGACATCCTAACCCTCCAGCAGGTAGCACCAGATGGCATTAAGGTCTCCAACTCACCTTCTCTTCTTCTCACTGAGCAAACCCAGCTCCTCTCCTCCACATGTTTTACGTTCCAGGCCTTAGGACTGCCAGTCTGACTACAAATCACTGACCATTACTCTTCCAGTCGGATGATCCAGCTGATTTTCCACCCACCTTGTAGCCCACCCATGCAGTCCTTAATTCCCCAGTTGTGAGGGAGGTCATGCTGAGAGCAGTGCAGTGGTCAGGGTAGACAACATTTGTGGCTTTCTCATCATCTGCTGAGCCAGTCATCTCACTGATGAAGGCAGTCAGAGTAGCTGGTCATGAATTGTGCTTCACAAATCATAGAATCATAGAATGGTTTGGGTTGGAAGGGACCTTAAAGATTACCCAGTTCCACCCCCTGCCCTGGGCAGGAACACCTCCCACCACACCAGGTTGCTCCAAGCCCCATCCAACCTGTCCTTGAACCCCTCCAGGGATGGGGCACCCACAGCTTCCCTGTGAAACCTGGGCCAAGGTCTCACCACCCTCACAGCAAAGAAGTTCTTCCCGAGATCTCATCTCAATCTCCTCTCTTTCAGTGTCAAACCTTTTCCCTTCATCCTGTTGCTCCATTTTCTGATGAAGAGTCCATGGTGGCTGTTCCAAGTCACCTTTTATTCCTCCATGTTCTCGGTTATGGTTTCCAGAAGGATTTGCTTCATGAACTTCTGGGTAGTAGGGAGGTGAGGCTGACTGCGCTGGTATTCCTGTCTTTGCCCTTTTTGCAGGTGTGAAGTTTCCCTTTTCTCCAGCCATCAGGGACTGTCACCTTGTCTGTTGCCATCCAGAGATGACAGAGAGTGGCAGTGACATTAGCCAGCTCCTGTGGCACCCTGGGATATATCTCGTCTGGCACGATGGACCTGTGTATGTCCAAGGTTGCTTAAGCGGTGTGTAACTCAACTGTCCCCTATCAACCAGTTGTGCTTCACTCCTTCAGACTCTGCCAGGACACCCCGCTCTTGGGCACATGGGAACGGAGTGAGGTGAGAAAGATAAAGCAAAGAAGGAGCTGAATTACAGAATCACCAAGTGATATGGGGTTGCCAGGGACCTCTGGAGATCATCCAGTCCAACCCCCCTGCCAAAGCAGGGTCACCCACAGCAGGTTGCACAGGAATATGTCCAGGTGGGGTTTGAATGTCTCCAGAGAAAGAGACTCTCTGGGCAGCCTCTTCCAGGGCTCTGACAGCCTCAAAGTCAAGTTTAGATGGAATTTCCTGTGCTCCAATATGTGCCCGTTGCCCCCGTGTCCTGTCACCAGGCAGCACTGAGAAGAGTCTGGCCCCAACCTGTTGCCACCCTCCCTTTAACTATTGCTCAGCATCCATGAGGTCCCCTCTCAGTCTGCTCTTCTCCAGATGAACAGCCCCAGGACTCTTTCCTCAGCAGGTTCTCCATCATCTTTGCAGCCTCTGCTGGACTCTCCAGAGGTTCCTTGTTCCTCTTGAACTGGGGAGCCCAGAACTGGTTCCAGTGCTCCAGCTGGGGCCTCCCCAAGGCAGAGCAGAGGGGGAGGATGACCTCCCTCCACCTGCTGGCCAGACTTTTCTGTGTCCTTTGCTGCTAGGTCTCTTACCTCCATCTTCAGTGGAGTCCACATTTCCCTTGGTTCTCCTTTTGCTGCCAGTGTGTCTGCAGAAGATCTTCTTGACAATATCATCTCCAGCAAAGCATTGACTTTTCTGATGCCAGCTCTCATGGAGCCGTTAAGGACACCATCCCATGGGATCCCACTGACCAGATCCCTGAACAAACCAAACTCAGCTGAAGTGTAAATCCCCATATTTCTCATTTTTCTTAACTGTTTTGGGATGGGTTGACCCTGGCTGGACACCAGGTGCCCACCAAAAGCTGTTCTATCACTCCCCTCCTTGGCTGAACAGAGGAGAGGAAATATATCAAGAGGTTGATGGGTCGAGATAAGGGCAGGGAGATCACTCAGCAATTACTGTCTCAGGCAGAACAGGCTCAACTCGGGGAATTAATTCTATGTCCTGACAATCAAACCAGAGTAGGACAATGAGAAATAAAAACTAAATCTTAAAACACCTTCCCTCCACCTCTCCCTTCTTCCCAAGCCCAACTTCACTCCTGATTTCTCCACCTCCACCCCCCAAATGGCGTGGTGGGATGGCAGATGGGGGTTGTGGTCAGTTCACCACACGTTGTCTCCATGTGTCCTTCATAGAATCATTTAGGTTGGAAGAGACCTTTGGGAGCCCCTCCTCAGGGGGAGGACTTCTCACACTCTTGCCCTACTCCAGCATGGGGTCCCTTCTACAGGACAGTGTCCTCCATGAGCTTCTCCAACGTGAGTCTTTCCCACAGGGTGTAGTTCTTCATGAGCTGCTCCAGCTTGGGTCTCTTCTGTGGGGTGCAGTCCTTCAGGAACAGGCTCCAGTGTGGGCTCCTCACTCTATGGGGCCACAGGTCCTGCCAGAAGCCTGCTACAGTGCAGGCTCTCCACCAGGTCATATCCTCCACCTGCTCCCACATGGGGTCCTCCATGGGCTGCAGGTGAATATCTGCTCCATCATGGATCTCCATGGGCTGTAGAAGGACAGCCTGCCTGGTCTTCAGCATGCAAGGGAATTTCTGCTCCAGCACCTGGAGCACCTCTTCCCTCTCCTCCTTCACTGACCTTGGTGTCTATAGAGTTGTTGCTCTCACATCTTCTCACTCTTCTCTCCTGCTGCTGTTCACAGCAGGTTTTTTTCCCCCTTCTCAAATATGTTATCACAAAGGTGCTTCCATTGTCACTGATGGGCTCAGCCTTGGCCAGTGGCTCTCTCGGACACGGGGGAAGCTCCTAGCAGCTTCTCACAGAAGCCACCCCTGGAGCTCCTTTGCTACCAAAACATTGCCACGCAAACCCAATCCTTGTGCCTTCTCCCCTACCTTTGCCTTCCTCCTTTTTCTCATAGTCAGTCCTATAGTGTTGCCTACATCATCAAGTAACTTGACCCTTCTAGTTCTCCTCCAAGTTCTCCTGTGGGTTCTCCTCCAGGTCCATGTTATCCATGCAGCCTGCATGGGACATTAAAGTGTCATGGGATGTGTGCTGCTGACCCTGGAAAAGCTCTGGCATAGATGCACCGTTGGTATGTCTCCATACTCTTTGGGGTCATAGATTTGTTGGCTTTCCTGCTCCCTACGGTGTCTGTCTTCTGCCCTTTTGACTCTGGAGGTGTCACAAGAACGTGGCCAGGAAAGGTGTTTGGTCCCATGAGAGAGGACATCAGGGAAAGCATTCAAGATGGGCAGGAAGAGAAGATGGATAAAGAAAGCGAGCATGAAATTGCGTGAGGGATGAACAGGCTGAGAATGACACCCATCCAGACGTCGGTGGGGAGGATTCTAGTAATGCAAAACATGCAAGTTTGGGTGAAGTTGATGGGAGGACGTGGTGGAGCTTGGCCAGAAAATAGCTATTGACAGAAAAAGCTCATCGGGGCTATTTAAAGCTGCAGGTTGGCTCATCCGTTTTTTTCACTGGTTTGTGGTGTTTAGATTTGTTGTACTGTTGAAGCCTGCCTGATGTCTCGCAACTCCTACTCTGGGAGACTCTAAAATGAGTAAAATGAGTTCCAAGCAGGATCTGTTCAACGGAGATGTGCAGTATTGGGGTGTACGTGCAATAAATCTCAAGATGGACGCGTGCTGGTCTGGTGCCATTGAGGAATATCTTTTCCTTGGTGCTTCTCTACACGTGTGAAGCTTCAGATTCTTCGCTGAATTTGGGGGTTTGCTTTGGGTTTTTATTTCCTTCTTTCATAAGAAAACTCTCCAGCAATAAAGCACAGAAGAACATGGCCTGTCACGAGAGGGGTCCCACAGGGCTCGGTGTTGGGGTTGGTTCTTTTTAACATCTTTATCTATGATTTGGATGAGGGGATCGAGTGCACCCTCAGTAAGTTTGGAGATGACACTAAACTAGGTAGGAGTGTCGACCTGCTGGAGGGCAGAAAGGCTTTGCAGAGGGATCTGGACAGGCTGGCTGGATGGGCCGAGGCCAATGGGATGAGGTTCAAGGAGGCCAAGTACCGGGCCCTGCACTTGAGTCATACCAGCCCCATGGACACTCTAGGCTGTGGGGAAGAGTGGCTGGAGCTGCCTGGCAGAAAAGGACCTGGGGTTGTTAGTTGACTGTGGGCTGAACCTCAGCCAGCAGTGTGCCCAGGTGGCCAAGAAGGCCACAGGCATCCTGGCCTGGATCAGGAACAGTGTGGCGAGTAGGACTTAGGACGTGATCAACCCCCTCTACTCAGCACTGGTGAGGCACCACCTCAAGTTCTGTGTCCAGTTTTGGGCTCCTTCCCACAAAAAAGATGTTGAGGTGCTGGTGTGTGTCCAAAGGAGGGCAACAAAGCTGATGAAGGGTCTGGAGCACAAGTCTTGTGAGGAGTGGCTGAGGGAGCTGGGGGTGTTCAGCCTGGATAAAAGGAGGCTGAGGGGAGACCTTCTTGTTCTCTCCAACTCCCTGAAAGGAGGGTGTAGCCAAGGGTGGTAGGTCTCTTCTCCCAAAGAACAGGCAATAGGACAAGAGGAAATGGCCTCACCTTTGAAGTGCTGGAGCGAGTGCAGAGGAGGGCAATGAAGTTGGTGAAGGGCCTGGAGAATAAATCTTATGAGGAACAATTGAGGGAGCTGGGACTGTTATTTTGAGGAAGAGGAGGCTGAGGGGAGACCTCATCCCTCTCTACAACTGCTTGAAAGGGCATTGGAGAGAGGTTGGTGCTGGTGTCTTCTCACGGGCAATGAGCGATAGAAGGAGAGGGAATGGCTGCAAGCTGCAGCAGGGTAGGGTTAGGCTGGACATGAGGAAAAAGTTCTTCCCAGCTAGGGTAGTCAGAACCTGGAATGGGCTCTGGAGGGAGGTGGTGGAGTCCCCATCCCTGACTGTGTTTCAGAGTAGATTGGATGTGGTGTTGAGGGATTTGGTGTAGGGGAGAACTTTGTAGAGTAGGGCTGATGGTTGGACTTGATGACCCCAAAGGTCTCTTCCAACCTAAATGATTCTATGATTCTCAAGTTGTACCAGGGGAGGTTCAGATTGGGTACTGGGAAAAATTTGTCCAGGGAAATTTTTTATCAAGCCTTGGAATGGGCTGCCCAGGGCAGTGGTTGAGGCCCCATCAGGTTGACATAGTGCTCGGGGACATGATTTAGTGATGGTTTTTTATCAGAGTTAGTTTGATGGTTGGACTAGATGATCTAAAAGGTCCTTTCCAACCTGGACAATTCTATGTTTCTATGATTCTAACGAAGAAGAGGGATTGCTGCATTCAGTTCATTTACTGAAAACAGCTGGGAGCCATTTAGGAGAAGGGGAGAAATACTGCAACTTCTGTCAAGGCTGAAAGTAAACACATGATTAAGGCCGAATTGACACCTCCTGTTTCATCACCGACTCTCTGTCATCGCGCTTTGGCGAGCGGCGTCGAGAGGCAAAGACATTGTTATGATGTGGATATTGGTATTATTTATTCGCGCTGGCGCAGAGAGGCTTCCTCTGCCTGCTTGAAAAATACGGCCAGATGAATCCTGGCTGCCATTTAACTCTTTCTCAGCCGGGTTCTTCCCGAGAATTGTCCAATTAAAATTGAAAAATGTAATTGTATAATCTTTCTGGACCGGGGGATGAGGGGAATAAGCAGTTTATTGGTTCTACTTGCAGGGTAATGTAGGGTTTTATAAGACATTGACATGCCCACTCCGCTCCCCGTTGTCTTGTAAAACCCTAGCAGCGTTTCCTTTCTATAAAGCAGGAGTTCAAATCAGTGGTTTTGAAAAAAGTGGACTTTTCAAAACCCCAGAAAAGCTCTGAAATGCTCTTTGTTTTGTCTTAGCAAGAGGCCTTTCCGCACAGAGCGAGCCGGTGGCTTCCCTTTGCATTGCCTGGCTCTTCGGAGTTGTAAATTAAGACTTAATGTGGCATCTGGTACCTATTAACATTTTTTTCATACCAACAGAAAATTGATCTCATCCAAAGATATTTTTTTTGGGGGGAGAAATCCTGATTATTATTGTTTGGGGCTGTTTTTTTTCAAGAAAACATCCCTGCCAGAGTCCGTAAAATGTTGTAGGCCGCCCCGTGGGCTTTGTTTCAAGAAACCTTGCCTTTCTAAGCTGTGTTTATCCTAAACAAGCCCTGGGGTGAAGTATGGATTGGGATTTTGGGTGGTTTTTTTTTCCCTTCTGAGAGAGCAGTTGGGAGGTTGAGCTGCCTGCCAACGTTCACAAGCCGCCAACCCCTCTCAATAGCGAAGGTCCTGACCATCAAAGAGGGAGCTGTGAGACGCCCGTGTCTTCCACGATGGAGAATAATCTCACAGATGGGGGGAAGGCTGGAAGTGAGATGAAAAATTACAGTATTACCTTTTTTTTTTCCTTCTTCTTAATTCTGAAGGACGATGGGACTTCATTATCCAATATGCTTAAAATTGAGCGACCTAATGAAATTTCACACCCGCTAAATTTAATCATGGATTACTCACCTGGGATTTGAATCAGATCAAAAGGATGCTGCAGATATTTGGTAGCGCTCGCAGAAGGTAATGAAAAAAATCTGCAGCCTCCTTTGTCCTTTTTGGCCAAAGTGAGTTGCTTGACCTACTTTTCTTTTCTTTTCTTTTCTTTTCTTCTTCTTTTTTTTTTATTTGGCATGCGTGAACCTGACCCCAGCTTCCTCCTGGGCACTGGGGAGCAGTCAGTCCCACACTCACCTATAAAGCAGAGGGATCTCGGGAGTTGCTCCCTCCTGGGTGTTGATGGCTGGTGGATTATGGCTTCTGCTGCAGGAGATTGAAGCTGGGAAAANAATCAGCTGCCCAGGGAGGTGGTGGAGTCCCCATCCCTGACTGTGTTTAAGACCAGATTAGATGTGGTGTTGAGGGATCTAGTGTAGGGGAGAACTTGTAGAGTAGGGCTGATGGTTGGACTTGATGATCCCAGGGGTCTCTTCCAACCTAAATGATTCTATGATTCTATGAAAAGAAATAAATATCCTAGCTTGTGCACAAAAAGGGCCTTGCTGATAAGAAGACGTCATTGGGAGGGGGTGAGGGTGGATGCTGGACTAAGGTTCTGCTCAGGGCTTTCTTTGAGACTGCGGAAGGATCTTTTGCAGATCACTTTACCCCTCCAGACCTTTTGTGTGTGGACTTAGATGATGGTAGAGCCCCCAGGAGCTTAGGGCACCTCAGGGTTCAACCCTGAGACAACACGTGCTCTGTGCTCACAACCTGGGGTTTGCTCTCAGTCTCTGTGTTTCATGATTTGTTGCCACTTGTGTAAGTCTTAGTTCTGGTAGAAACTCAAGCTTCTGACAGCCGGCTGCATAGGAGCCAGCAGTGTGCCCAGGTGGCCAAGAAGGCCACCAGCATCCTGGCCTGTATTAGGAGCAATGTGGCCAGCAGGACTGGGGCAGTGACCATCCCCCTGGACTGGGCACTGGTGAGGCCTCACCTCAAGTGCTGTGTCCAGTTTTGGGTCCCTCCCAATAGGAAGGACCTTGAGGGGCTGAAGTGTGTCCAGAGAAGGGCAGCGGAGCTGGTGAGGGGTCTGGAGCACAAGTCTTGTGAGGAGCAGCTGAGGGAGCTGGGGGTGTTCAGCCTGGAGAGAAGGAGGCTGAGGGGAGACCTTCTCACTCTCTCCAAGTCCCTGAAAGGAGGGTGTAGCCGGGGTGTGTGCCAAGATATGAGATGATATGGCTGCTCAGAGTGACAGGGTAGGCTATGCTTTAAGCACAGTGTGTCCAGTTCTGGGCTCCCCAGTTCCAGAAGGACAGGGAACTGCTGGAGAGGGTACAGCAAAGGGCTACAAAGATAATGAGGGGCCTGAAACATCTCTCTCAGGAGGAAAGGCTGAGGGACTTGGGTCTCCTTAGTCTGGAGAAGAGAAGGCTGAGGGGGGATCTGATCAACACCTATAAATACTTCAAGGGTGGGTGTCAGGAGGATGGGGCCAGTCTTTTTCCAGTGGTGCCCAGTGAGAGGATAAGAGGGAATGGGCACAAACTGGATCATAAGAAATTCCATCTCAACATAAGGAGGAACTTCTTTCCTGTGAAGATATCAGAGCCCCTGGCAGAGGCTGCCCAGAGAGGTGGTGGAGTCTCCTTCTTTGGAGACATTTGAACCTCACCTGGACACGTTCCTGTGCAACATGCTCTGGGTAGACCTGGTTTGGCAGGAGACTGGACTGAATGATCTCCAGAGGTCCCTTCCAACCCCATAGCACTCTCTGAATCTGTGAATTTTGAACTTCCACCAAACATCCACCAAGTTTGATGCAGACAAGTTGCAGCTGAAGAGAATGATGAAGTTACGAGCGTGAGTGACAGGGAAGACCCTGGGCTCAGTCGATACAGAAGCAACTGTAAGAACTTGTGGAGAAAGCTCATGTACTTCTGCTCTTTAAGAGCCTTGGCTGATGGGTCAGCATCCTTGACCTCCGTGAAGAGATGTCAAGCTGAAATGTTATTTGGACAGGAGGAGTCAGGTTTACAGGAGCCAGCACTTGAGTTTTGTGTATGGGAGTTAAGAGCTTTAAATTCCCTTTCAGGAAGAGCTGAAGTTGAAGAAGGCAACAGTCTTCACTTTTTTGACAGATGAGGAGCCTGGCTGTCCACAGTTGGTAGATGGACGTCTCAAGATGGAGAGAGAAACGGCCTTTGTTGTCACATCTTTTCTGCTGTTGGCAGAACAATTATTTCCAAGCTTGCATGCTCTCTGCCTGGTGTCCACTGGGTGCCCTTCATCTTCAAAAAGAAAAAGAGAAAGAAGAAGCTTCTGCCTTGCACACAGAAATATAAAAGGCTCCATCAGCAAACCGACCAGCAGCTTCAAATGTTTCATCAAGGAATATGAAATCTCATCACAGCTGGATTACCCACAAGCTTCAAAGTTCTTTAAGGTCAAAAAGTAGTTAAGTTGTATAGAACAGCGTGAAACAAGAGCGCTGAGGCTTCCTCTGGAGGCACAGAGGAGCTGCTTGTTTTGAGTGCTGTCTTCAACACTCGGCCTGCTACCTTTTTTTTCCCCCTCTAATCCCTTCCTCCTGGAGTTTTCTAGGTTTGTAGGGTTGTTTTTTTTTTTGCCAATCTTTTCACACTGCCCAAATTAAGGGAAGGGAATTTTCCGTCGAGTGGAGGCGAAGGTGCCTTTCAATTATAAAAGGTGTTCTTTAGCAGTTGCACATACTTTGATCTGCCTTTAGGGTGGTAAGAGCTGTCACCACTATTATCTCTCACGCTGCAGGACGATGCCATGTTTTGTTGTAACAGAGAACTGTAATTTTTATTGACCTCTCTATGTGCGTGTCTGGAAATGGCGGCCTTGGTAGGCAGGAGGGCTTTCTGGTTGTGTTTATCCTGAGGTGTGCATCTCCTGCCACAGCAGATTGCTAGTAGGTGACTTCCATCACACTGTCAAGGATCTGGAGTGCCCATGAGGTCAAGTTGGATGGGGCTTTGAGCAACGTGGTCTAGTGAGAGGTGTCCCTGCCCACGGCAGAGAGGCTGGAACTAGATGATCCCTTCCAACCCAAACCACTCTATGAACCAAATGCAATGTGTTTGGATCCCTTCACTGCTACCAATGACAACAGATCTCCTTTGCAGCCAGTTTCTTGGGGAAAAAAATATCAATAGCAATAGTTTATATCAGGTTGGTGCCTGTCAGAGATTTTTACAATCTGTACAAAAAATCCATGGAAGGCCAAGGAGTAAAGGTTCCTCAGGGTTCAGTGTTGGGGCCATTCCTGTTTAATATCTTTATTGATGATGTTGATAGGGATATAGAGAGCACCATCAGTGAGTTTGCAGATGACACCAAGTTGGGTTGGAGTGTTGATCTGCTTGAGGGCAGGGAAGCTCTACAGAGAAACTTGGATAGACTGGATAGATGGGCCAATGTTCATGGCATGGGCTTCAACGAGGCCAAGTGCCAGGTCCTGCACTTGGGCCACACCAACCCCATGGATGGCTCCAGGCTTGGGGCAGTGTGGCTGGAGCTGCCTGGCAGAAAAAGGACCTGGGGGTGCTGGGTGACAAGGGGCTGAACATGAGCCAGCAGAGTGCCCAGGTGTCCAAGAAGGCCAAGGGCATCCTGGCTTGCATAGAAAACAGTGTGACCAGCAGCAGTAGGGAGGTGATTGTCCCCCTGTGCTCAGCCCTGGTGAGGCCACCCCTTGAGTCTTGTGTCCAGTTCTGGGCACCTCAACCCAAGAGAGATATCAAGGTGCTGGAGCGAGTACAGAGGAGGGCAACGAAACTGGTGAGAGGCCTGGAGAATAAGGCTTATGAGGATCGATTGAGGAAGCTGGGAGTGTTTAGTTTGAGGAAGAGGAGGCTGAGGGGAGACCTCATCACTCTCTACAACTGCTTGAAAGGGCATTGGAGAGAGGTTGGTACTGGTTTCTTCTCAAGGGCAATTAGCAATAGAACAAGAGGGAATGGCTTCAAGCTGCAGCAGGGTAGGGTTAGGCTGACCATTAGGAAAGAATTCTTCCCAGAAAGAGTGGTCAGTCAGTGGAATCAGCTGCCCAGGGAGGTGGTGGAGTCCCCAACCCTGACTGTGATTCAGAGTAGATTAGATGTGGTGTTGAGGGATCTGGTGTAGGGGAGAACTTGTAGAGTAGGGCTGATGGTTGGACTCTCTGATCCCAGGGGTCTCTTCCAACCTGAATGATTCTATGATTCTATGATTCTAAATGCAGTGATGGATCACAGGCAGCTGAGAACAACAACTCAAGAAGTTGTTGTTGATGCCAGATACAGGGGAGTTTTTTCCTCCTTTTTGGGTCTCTTGCTAACACACACACTTGCTTCACCTGCAGAGGAGATCTCCCTATTCTTAGGAGACACAATTGTCCTCTCTTGTCATCCGCTGCAGCGTTAAAGCCCTAAGTTTATCCTTTAATACATAAGAAAGTATATGATTTCAAGCCTGTGTCTGCCTGGATGGAATGCACATTGTTTGAATAATGTGGTGTACAAAGCGTGTTAACACACGGGCAGAGCTGCAGGTCTGAGGAGCAGGGAGCTGGGAAATGGCAGAGGTGAGATGGTGGGGTGCTCAGGGCTGTTAGGGACATCTCTTCTGTGTTGTTTCCTATCCCTCAACATCATCACTCTACTCATTTTGGGTTTTTCCAAGAAGTTTCCTTCAAAAGGGGGTTGAAAACTGTCCTGAGAACTCGTCATTCTACTCATTTTGAGTTTCTCCAAGAATTGTCCTTCAAAAGGGGGTTGAAAACTGTCCTGAGAGCTCATCATTCTACCCATTTTGGGTTTTTCCAAGAAGTTTCCTTCAAAAGGGGGTTGAAAACTGTCCTGAGAACTCGTCATTCTACTCATTTTGAGTTTCTCCAAGAATTGTCCTTCAAAAGGGGGTTGAAAACTGTCCTGAGAGCTCATCATTCTACCCATTTTGGGTTTCTCCAAGAATTGTCCTTCCAAAGGGGGTTGAAAACTGTCCTGAGAACTCGTCATTCTACTCATTCTGAGTTTCTCCAAGAATTGTCCTTCAAAAGGGGGTTGAAAACTGTCCTGAGAACTCGTCATTTTACTCATTTTGGGTTTCTCCAAGAATTGTCCTTCAAGAGGGGGTTGTCCTGAGAGCTTGAACCATTGTGAAAAATTCGAATTAGGGTGTAGGGGAAATGACGTGGAATGTTAAAAGCCGGGGGTGAGTGGTGGAAGGAGGAACACCAGGAGCTATGGAAGGAGGAGAGCGACTGGTCTGCTGGAGGGGGATGGAGAAAGCAGCAACGACACTTTGAATGGGTGTTTTGAAATATGCTCTGCATGAATTTTATCCAGAAGGATTTGACATGTATTTAGATTTTGGAATCTGCGTTTGCTCATTACCCAGCGACTGATGAATGCCAAATCAGTTCATTACTTCTGGAGTGGTGTTTTATCTTGTCCCATTAACGGGGGTTGCTCAGATCCTGTTCATTCACAAGTTGCCTTTTTCTGCATGTAATTGGGCTTGGGAGAGCGAGATACTAAACGAAGTGTTGATAACGAGAAGGATTGTTCTAGCTTTCCAAAGATAGCTTAAGGTTATTCCCCCCCCCCCCCCACACACACACCCTTTCTCTCAGTCATGGCGTGTTGAGGGCTGTTCAGCAGTAATTCTTCCGAGCTCTGTGCCTTCAGATGTGTTTCATCACTGTCAGTACTGACTGTACCCTCGCTGCTGGAGCACACGATCTGTAGGAATTCGCCCGCGGAGCTGAAGTATTTTCTCTCTCTGGTACGAGGGCTCAGCGAGCGCTCGGTGGCGGAGCGGCGAAATGACCTTAATACCTTTGAAAAAGTTAACTACCGTGTTTAACTCAATAACACAAGAGAGGAAATTGGTTTCCCTTCCTAAAAACGTCTCCTCTCCTCCTGAAGGAATGGATGAGGTCTCCCATTTATCATCGCAGCTGAGATCAACAGGAAAATGTTACCGCGTTCCTGCGGCGCTTTTAATAGAATGAGGAGGCAATGCCCTTTAGCTGTTCCTTACCCAAACAAAATGTTTGGTGAGCCTTGTTAATCTATCCTGGCAGGACCAGAGCCACCCAGCAGCAGGAAATGTCATCAGAGCCAGCTGCTCAAAAAAAAAAATAATTAGAATGGTATCGTTTGCATTCCCGTGGGAGAACTCAGGAAGCGAAGCTCTACTGGAAATGGAGAAAAGTAATGGAGAATGGAGACCTTGCATGGTGTCTTCAAGACTTTTTCCTGTGAAAAAGGAAGATGTGTATTTCCCCTCCCCAAAATTGCACAGTGAATACAGTTAGTAAAAAGAACACGCTGTGACGGGGATGTGTCGATGGAATTACGAAATGTTTAAAATAAAGAAACCACCCCAATCCAACCTTCCTGCGAAATCTTCACACAATTCAACACAAGAGAGATCTGGGGGGGCTGGAGCGAGTGCAGAGGAGGGACACGGAGCTGGGGAAGGGCCTGGAGAATAAATCTTATGAGGATCGATTGAGGGAGTTGGGAGTGTTTAGTTTGAGGAAGAGGAGGCTGAGGGGAGACCTCATCCCTCTCTACAACTGCTTGAAAGGGCATTGGAGAGAGGTTGGTGCTGGTCTCTTCTCAAGGGCAATTAGTGATAGAACAAGAGGGAATGGCTGCAAGCTGCAGCAGGGTAGGGTTAGGCTGGACATGAGGCAAGAATTCTTCCCAGCAAGAGTGGTCAGAGCCTGGACTGGGCTGCCCAGGGAGGTGGTGGAGTCCCCATCCCTGACTGTGTTTCAGAGTAGATTGGATGTGGTGTTGAGGGCTCTGGTGTAGGGGAGAACTTGTAGAGTAGGGCTGATGGTTGGACTGGACGATCCCAAGGGTCTCTTCCAACCTGAATGATTCTATGATTCTATGATCTTACGTGGAAAGGGATGTGAGAAGAACAAGTGAGAAGGAAAAGGCAAGAGGTGTCTTGCACTTTCGTAAGGGGCTCTCTCTGTGAATGGATTTTATGCTGCTCGTCACCATCAGCAGATTTTAGAGCTTTGCCCATTGCCTTTTCTACAGCAGCATTTCCAGTTTGAACCCAGTACATCTCAAGGTACCAGAGTAAATATATATATGTATATAACCAGTATAGGACTGGATACACCCACAGAACCTGAAGGTATCAGCATGTTGGTTTGTTTCTTTTTATTATTCTCTGGCACACACGGAGCCAAACCTCTGACTTCGCAAGACTTCGACGTTTCCCCACATATTAAATCGATTTTTAACATCCCCAGGTCTCATGCTCCGGCACTGGGTCTTTATACTAAACCAGCCTGCTCCCACATCAAGTCATTTTGAAACACCAGGGCTTGGCCCAAGCGGTCCTTGAGGGCTCTCTGTCTTTACACAGAGCTATTTGATTCCTGTCTTTGTTTGAAAGCGTTTGAGGGCTGTCAAGGTAAAATACAGGTGTCTCCTTTTCACTCCTCTGCAGTAGTCGTAGTAAATGCCTTTCTTTCCAGGTGGAGCCGAAGCACTACAATTCCATTTGAAAATCCCATTAATCTCATGCACCCAGCGATAAAAATAGTACAATATATGGCTCCTCTTCTACAGGCCTCCTATTATTCAGCATCCACCTATGGTGCTGTCAGAGCAGGGCTTCATAAGCACTTCAGAGAGAAATGGAGCAAAATTTCCCAGGCTGAAGCTTGCCAGGATGTACCTTTTTGTACTCCTTCCAAATCATCTCCTGTCTCCTGCTCTCGTACTCGCTCTTGGTAGGAAGATGGGACTGCTGGCGTGGCTTTTACTCTTTATCCCTCATCTCCAGGCTTAGAGTCACAGAATGGGTTGGGTTGGAAGGGACCTTCAAAGATCATCCTGTCCAACAGGGACACCTCCCACCAGACCAGGTTGCTCAATGCCCCATCCAGCCTGGACTTGAACCCCTCCAGGGATGGTGGCAGCCGAGGAAGTGTTACATGACCTCCAACTTGAGTCAAAGTTTTAATCCCATGTGTGGCCAGAGGTGGGCTCAGATCAGGTGGGTTAAATCATAGAATCATAGATTTGTCTAGGTTGGAAGGGACCTTTGAGATCATCTAGTCCAACCATCAATCTAACTCTGATAAAAAACAGCCCATCACTAAACCATGTCACTAAGCACTATGTCAACCTGGCTTTTAAATGCTTCCAGGGATGGTGCCTCAACCCCTTCCCTGGGCAGAACATTCCAAGGCTTAAGAACCCTTGCCTGTTTCCTCTTGTCCCATGGCCTGTTCTTTGGGAGAAGAGACCAACCCCACCTGGCTACACCCTCCTTTCAGAGAGTTGGAGAGGCCGAGAAGGTCTCTCCTCAGCCTCCTTTTCTCCAGGCTCAACACCCCCAGCTCCCTCAGCCGCTCCTCACAAGACTTATGCTCCAGACTCCTCACCCCTCATCTCCATTGCCCTTCTCTGGACACACTCCAGCACCTAAATGTCTTTTTTGTGGGAAGAGGCCCAAAACTGGACCCAGCGCTCGAGATGGGGCCTCAATAGTGCTGAGTAGAGAGGGCAGATCACCTCCCAAGTCCAGCTCACCACGCTGTTCCTGATACAGGCCAGGATGCTGGTGGCCTTCTTGACCACCTGGGCACTTTGATGGCAAATGTCCTGGTTTGGGGTGAAGCTGAGCCAGACTTTCGTTCAGTGGGAGAGGCTCTTGCTTATACTTGTGGCCATGGTGACCAGAGTCATCTTAATGGGTTGTTTTACCCCATGAAGAGGTTGAACCTCTGGGAAGGAGTGGACAGGTCAGGTGACCCAAACTGACCAATAGGGTGTTTCATCTCGTCAGCCATGTTCAGTATAAAAGCTGAGGGACCAAAGAGGTCACACTGGATCCTCTTCAATGGCTGTTGTTCTTTAAGGACTGAAGAGTCAAGGTTCTAAGGAAGGCCCTGCTGGTGAGTTCTGGAATCTAGATCCCATTTGTCACTGAGGCCAGTCTGGAAGAATTCCAGTGCCTGTCAGTGACATTTTTCTGGGAACTTGACACAGTTCTGTATATATTTATATATATTTTGTTTACTATATTATTTTCTTTTTAATTTAGTATTAATATTTCATTGAAGTAATTTACTTTTCTCCTGAACTCATCGATCTCTTTATCCCTTTTCTTCCTCTCCTTGGAGTGAGAGGTGGGGGAGAGGCATCTGTCTTGTTGTCATTGGCCCACCCAGCCAAAGCCATGACAGATTTATTGGCTCCCAACAAGGGGCACAAGCTTCCAGTTTGTCAGGGAACATCCTCCCTAAGCAAAATGCCATATTACGACTTTAGATATGAGCTTTGTTTGAAGTTAATAGATAAAAAATGGCTTCTTTACGGTGACTGAACACTGGCAGGGGCTGCCCAGGGAGGGTGTGGAGTCTCCTTCTCTGGAGACATTCCAACCCCGCCTGGAGGTGTTCCTGTGTGACCTGCTCTGGGTGTTCCTGCTCCAGCAGGGGGATTGGACTGGATGATCTTCCAAGGTCCCTTCCAATCCCTGAGATTCTGTGGTTCTGTGATTCTCCATCCAGAATAGCTTGGGATTTATCTCCAAATTCTCCCCATCACACAAGCAGGAGGAGCTGGATACTACCATATTCCTCATATTTTCATCCATCAGAAATTCAGCTGAAGGTTCATGGGGGGAAAATCTGAATTTAAGCAAGAATAGGTTTGGACTGGGAATAAATTTAACCATCAGACTTTGCTCTCTTTGCAGCGTATGGTCTCATTACCTTTTTTCTTTCAGATAAACTGATGTTCACTGTTCTGTGGGGGGTTAACTTTCTTTGTCTTCAGTTCCCTTTCTTAACTATATTAATCTCATCTTCCCACCAGCATAGATGTTTAGATATAGTTAAGCACCTTTTGCACAGGTTGGAAGACTCAGCGAGCTGCCAGCTCTCTCTTGTTACTCTTTAGATTTGTAATTCCCCGAAGATAAAGTAGTATTAGGAACAGTCCCCGGTTTGCTCTCAAAAGTCATTTCTGATTTCCATATTAATCAAAAATAGCTTTACCTTCGTACTGCCCTAATCCTAGGAACAACACGGAAAGAAGATTACATTCTGTAGATGTCAGAAAAGCAATTAAAATTTGCACACAAGAGTGGGAGGGGGNNNGGGGGGGGGGGGGGGGGGGGGGGGGGGGGGGGGGGATGAATATCACCTCTTTATTTTGTGAGCCCAACAGGGAAATACCCTGACCTCAAATTATTTGTTTCTTCTTGGCGCCTTTCCTTGTGAAGTGCGTGATGGAGCAGTCTTGAATATTCAATGGTTAAAATACTGGCATTTCAGTAGAATGAGAGGGTTATATGGGATGGGAAGGGACATTTTGAGGTCAGAATGGCGAGGCTGTGGTGGTCAACCTAGAGAAAAAGGGTCCACAGTAGGGAAGGTGGCAGATGAGGCACGTGCCTGCGTAGCTGGATGGAGAAGGCTGTGGTTTAGAGGTGTTGAACAGCAAGAACTGGGAAGTTTTGGGTATAGCCTGGAGAAGCTGGTGGACATCAAGCTGTGTGGAGCGGTCGACAGGCTGGAAGGGATGCCATCCAGAGGGACATGGACAAGATGGAAAGGTGGGGTCTGTGCGAACGTCATGGAGTTCCACAAGACCAAGTGCAAGGCCCTGCACATGGGTCACAAGTGGTTCCTCAGGGCTCAGTGTTGGGGCCTTTCCTTTTTAATATCTTCATTGATGATGTCGATAGGGACATAGAAAACACTATCAGTGAGTTTGCAGATGACACCAAGTTGGGTGGGAGTGTTGATCTGCTTGAGGACAGGGATGCTCTACAGAGGGACTGGGATAGACTGGATAGATCGGACAANCGACAGGACAAGAGGGACTGGCTGCAAGCTGCAGCAGGGTAGGGTTAGGCTGGACATGAGGAAAGAATTCTTCCCAGCAAGAGTGGTCAGAGCCTGGAATGGGCTGCCCAGGGAGGGGATGGAGTTCGCATCCCTGACTGTGTTTCAGAGTAGATGAGATGTGGTGTTGAGGGATCTGATGTAGGGGAGAACTTGTAGAGTAGGGCTGATGGTTGGACTTGATGATCCCAAGGGTCTCTTCCAACCTAAATGATTCTATGAATCCAGGCTGGGTGGAGAATGGGTTGAGAGCAGCTCTGAGGAGAAGGACTTCAGGGTGTTGGTGAAAAGCTCAACATGAGCCTACATGTGCTGGCTGCCCAGAAAGCCCCCCATGTCCTGGGCTGCATCTCCAGTAGCACAGCAGCAGGGTGAGTCAGGGGGGGTTCTGCCTCTCTGCTCTGGGGAGACCCCCTTGCAGCACTGCCACCAGCCCTGGGGCTTCAGCACAGGAGAGACATGGACCTGTTGGAGCGGGGCCAGAGGAGGCCACAGAGATGCTGGGAGGGCTGGAGCCCCTCTGCTGTGAGGATGGTTTGCGAGAGTTGGGGAGGTTCAGCCTGGACAAGGGAAGGCTCTGGGGAGGCCTTTGAGACCATTCTAGTCCCCCAGGGGGCTCCAGAAAAGCTGGGGAGAGACTCTTGATGGGGGAGGGGAGCCATAGGATGAGGGGGAAGAGTTTGAGACTGAAAGAGGGGAGATGGAGATGAGATGTGGTGAAGCAAATTCTTTGCAGTGAGGGTGGTGAGACCCTGGCCCAGGTTGCCCAGAGAAGCTGTGGCTGCCCTACCCCTGGAGGGGTTCAAGGCCAGGCTGGATGGGGCTTTTTGGCAACCTAGTCTGGTGGGAGGTGTCCCTTCCCATGGCAGTTGGAACTGGATGATCTTTAATGTCCCTTCCAACTCTTAACAGTTCCATGATTCTGAGTGAGACCTGTCCTAGCTGAGGGGGACAGTTGGATCATGGTGACCTGCAGAGTCACGTGGAAAAAATGTGGTGGGAATGGCTTTTGTGTAGGTGAGGTGGAGCTATGCTTGAACGTAGTGTCCTCATCATTTATCAGGTGCCAGCCCTTTGGGTATGCTCAGGGTATTCTGTGGACAGTCATAGGTTTGGAAGGTGGGTGTGATCTGCACAGAAGTGGCATATACAGCTGTGCTGCTAGATCAGGTTGTACTAGATAAAGGCTTAGAAGTTGAAGAGAGAAGAGAAAGCAATGGTGGTGTCCATGGAAGGCCTGTGGAAGATGCAAGCTTGGGAGTGGGAAAGGAGTAGGTAACTAAATATTGCTGTGGTGTGGACTCTATGTGTGTGTGTGTGTGTGTGTGTGTGTGTGAGAAGTGTCTTCTCAGGACGTTGCTCTTGACCTCTGAGAAGAGAGGAGTTTCCTGTAGCTATTCTCATGAATGTGTTTTGTTCTCCAGTTGTTCAGGTTACTGATGACTATACACTGAATGTGCCCTGTATATCTCATGTAGTACCTGACATGGCAAGATGCTGCAGATTTCATTTTATAATTACTGAACCCTTTGAATTGAACCCAATTTGCAGTTGGACCAGAAGATCGTTGTAGGTCCCTCCCAGCTGAGCTGTTTTACTGGATTATTTTAATGAACGTGTATAAGTAGTCTCTGGAATGTGTAACATCCTATACATTATAATTCTCTTCCTGATATGCTTCTGCTGTTAAATAGACCCATTGTGGGAGCTGGTTTCTTCCATCTGGCTAATAACCTTGGGCCAGTCCAAGACCATTATCAAACCTTCATTTTGGATCCCAGAGGGTTCCTGCCTGTGAATGATGTGTCTTTATTCAAATAAATGTCTCCATGAACTTGCTGTGTGCCCGGTGAGCACACCCACACCCAACACCTTCAGAACCTTTACTTCTGCTTTCCCCACGCACCACAACTAGTAATAACACACTAAGAGCAGAAAAAGCATCCGATTTCCTCCTGCCCTGTCCCAGCACTGGTCTCCCAATGGCATTCCCAGGGCTTGCTGCTCACTGCGGGAGAGCAGTCTGCAGAAGAACTGGTAAACACAGTTTCACAGAATCACAGAATATCGGGGATTGGAAGGGACCTTGAAAGATCACCCAGTCCAATCCCCCTGCTGGAGCAGGAACACCCAGAGCAGGTCACACAGGAACGCCTCCAGGCAGGGTTGGAATGTCTCCAGAGAAGGAGACGCCACAACCTCCCTGGGCAGCCCCTGCCAGTGTTCCCTCACCACCACCCTGAAGAAGTTCCTCCTCCTATTGAAGTGGAACCTCCTCTGTTCCAGCTTGCACCCATTGCCCCTTGTCCTGTCATTGGATGTCACTGAGAAGAGCCTGGCTCCATCCTCCTGACACTCACCCTTTCCAGATTCATCAACATCCAGGAGGTCACCCCTCAGTCTCCTCCAAGCTCAAGAGACCCAGCTCCCTCAGCCTTTCCTCCTCTGGGAGATGCTCCACTCCCTCCATCATCTTGGCAGCCCTGCCCTGGACTCTCTCCAGCAGTTCCCTGTCCTTCTGGAACTGAGGGGCCCACAACTGGACACCATATTCCAGATAGGGTCTCACCAGGGTAGAGTAGAGGAGGAGGAGAACCTCTCTCCACCTACTGACCACCCCTCTTCTACTACACCCCAGGATGCCATTGGCCTTCTTGGCCATGAGGGCACAGTGCTGGCTCATGGGCATCCTGCTGCCCACCAGGACCCCCAGCTCCCTTTCCCCTATGCTGCTCCTCTCCAACAGGTCATTTCCCAACCTCTACTGGTCCCTGGGGTTGTTCTTGCCCAGATGCCAGACTCTACACTTGTCCTTGTTCTATTTCATTCAATTTCTCCCCACCCAACTCTCCAGCCTGTCCAGGTCCCGCTGAATGGCAGCACGGCCTTCTGGTGTGTCAGCCACTCCTCCCAGTTTGGTGCCATCAGCAAACTGGCTGACAGTGCACTCTGTTCCCTCATCCAAGTCATTGATGAATATATTGAACAGTACTGGTCCCAGTACTGATCCCTGAGGGACTCCACTAGACACAAGCCTCCAAGTAGAAGCTGTCCCATTCACCACCACTCTCTGGCTTCTCTCCTCCATCCAGTTCCCAATCCAGTTCCATCTATTCGAAGCAGCTACATCCCTATGAACACTGCCCTGCAGCCTGCACTGGCATTTTTCTTGTTTTAATCGTGCAAAAGGCAGCTTATTCTGGAAGGAAGCTGGCTCTCTAAATTATCTTCCAAATTTACCCTGTTGGAAATAAAAATCTCCTTTTGCACCAAACATTCTGCTAGGAAGCTCTGCTTCCTGTTTTGAAAGCATTTTTAATTGTGACTGATTGGAAATCTGGTTTAGATTGCAAGTGTGAAGGTGTTATGGCTTAGTTTATTTTGCTTCGGAGAAAATCCTGCAAGAAGAGGAGGATGGTCTCCATCCATTTTTGACTCTGCTTTGGCAGGAGGCTGCTGGGAGGAAAAGTTAAAACTCATTCAACCAGAGCTGTGACAGTGACAAACTGGCCTCGGGTCATCTCTTCTCCTTGACATTTGCAAGTCAGCCAGTTGAGGCGCTTTAGATATCTTTACTGAGCTCCCTTGCCTTGAAACCACCTTGTAGGAGGACTTGAGATTTCACCTTTTTGGTCTTCCTGTCTCGAAGGTCTGATTTTCCTGGTTCATTTTGTGTTGTTTCCCCATGAAAGTGTGTTTGTTCTTGCTCATGAGCGTGTGTGAAATGCATCCATGAGATGCTCATGTTGTCTCAGTCACTCTGAAGCCTCCCCAGCTCGTTTAAATATGGATTTAATGTGTGGGAACCAGCTTGGAAGGTGGAGCGTGTGATGGTCCCACCAGTACTGTGGGAATCGGCGAAGGCACGCGTCCATCTTTCCCATTGGGATGGAGATATCAACTGGACAGCAGCTCCAACACCGTTTTTCTGGTTGACAGAGGCAGCCCTAAGCTGCACAACTTGAACTTTGCTGGATTTGGAGACCATGATCAGCATTTGGTTCTCAGGGCTTCACAACGCTCATGTTTTTAAACAGAAACCTTAATTCTGAAGGAATTTGGTGCTACAACACCCGCTTATTTTGCATGTGTAGGTGTGGATAAAATCAATGCTTGTCTTTCCTTTGCCCAGAAGAACTTCATAGAACAGAATTATCTAGGTTGGAAGGGACCTTTAAGATCATCTAGTCCAATCATCAACCTAACTCAGATAAAAAACAACAACAACCCATCACTAAACCATGTCACTCAGCACTATGTCAACCCAGCTTTTGGATACCTCCAGGGATGGTGCCTCAACTGCTTCCCTGGGCAGAACATCCCAAGGCTGAAGAACCGTTTCAGTGTCAAATTTTTTCTTAATATCCAACCTGAACCTCCCCTGGCGCAACTTGTGGCCCTTTCCTCTTGTCCCATCTCCTGTGACTTGGGAGAAGAGACTGATCCCTGCTTCTTCACAGCCTCCCTTTGGGTAGCTGTAGAGAGTGGATTCTCTTCCTCCCAGGGTCTGCTGGATGGGAAGATCCTTCTACTCAAATGTGAAAGTGTCTTAACAGCAATAACAACTTGCATCCAGAAATGGTGTTGGTGTGAGCTTTGGCTGTTTAAAACCAGGTTGGACAACGTAGGGTTTAGCATTGCCAAAAATACGTAAATACGTGCAAGAACATTTGTAAAATTGGCAGAAAAATAGCTTTTAGCTTCTCTTGGTTTCCCTTACTTTCTTTCAAGGCCACAGCCAACTCTAAGGGAAAACAACAGCAAGTTGAAGAAACCCAGAAGTTAATGGTTCTGCAGGATGGAGGAGCTCCTTGAGCTGGATCCAGCTGTGGTTTTATTCAGCCCAGGTGGCAACTTCCTTCTGGACTTCACACAGCTGGTTCTTGAGCAACATTTCTATCATCAGGGAGAAGTAAATCCAGAATAATTCTATTTTTTCATAAAAGTCTGTCTCTTTTTGTTTGCAGTCAATGACCCTGTTGTGGACCCTTTGCCTATAGATGGTGGATCCATCTTGATATACCAAAAGCCATGCCAAGCTCTGGGCAAAGCTAAAAAGACACATCAGTGGTGTAGGGCCAGTGGGAATGTCTTCAGCCCTTTCCCTCTGCCCTTTTTCCTATGGAAGAAGCTAAAGGGATTATTAGATCTTTGGGGGTGGGTGAGGGATGGTGGTGGGGGTGTTGAAGTTCTTCCTAAAACGGGATCGCCAAGGCTTTGGGCTTTATCAACTTTTCTGTGGTTTATCTACTGAAATCACTTAGTTGTAGTTTCTGTCCCCTGGGGGGTGATGGACCCTACCAGGGGTTTCTCCTGCTGTGCAGCTGATACTTATATGAGAGTCCAATAGCTGGGAATGAGGATGGCTCCTAAGGTGGTGGATGGTCTTTCCACTCTTGCTTCATTCCCAGGACACCTAAGCTGGGATCTGCTCTGCTCACAAGGTACCAGGTAGGAAACTCATGAGGGAAGATACTTTCCATCGTCTCTGAGAAGGCACCCTATCATCAGCACCAGATTTGCTTGAATTCACTTCAACCATGAAGTGAACAGAACAGTTCACAAAGCACAGGTGTGATTTCTGGGTTAGAATACTAGCAATTTCTGTCTTGTAGTGATCTGAAGTTTTCTAATTGTCCCATGATGTAGCCAGTCTTGGCACTTGTGCTTCAAGGACTTGGGGACTTCTGCCTTTGCTTGAGACAATCTCCCCTCTTTTTTTGCCTTTATACTCAAAATTTGCCTCTGGATTTGTTCATTCAGTAAGGATGTAGGTTTGGGACTTTCACCAAATAAAATCAGAGGGCTGGAGCCCCTCTGCTGTGAGGAGAGGTTGAGAAAGTTGGGGTGTTCAGCCTGGAGAAGAGAGGGCTCCAGGGAGAACTTATTGCAAGCCTTTCAGTTTACAAAAGGAGCTTGGAGGAGATTTTCTACCAAGGCCTGTGTGACAGGAAAAGGGGGGCAGCCCCTTTGAATTGAAAGAGAGCAGCTTTAGCTTGGACATAAGGAAGAAATGTTTTACACTGAGGGTGGTGAAACCCTGGCCCAGGTTGCCCAGAGAAGCTGTGGCTGCCCCATCCCTGGAGGGGTTCAAGGCCAGGTTAGAGAAACCTGGTTCAGTGGAAGATGTCCTTGCCCAGGGCAGGGGGGTTGGACTAGGTGATCTCTGAAGGTCCCTTCCAGCATAAACCATTCCATGATTCCATGACTCTATTATTCCATGATTCCATGCTTCTATGACTCTTTTGAAGCAGTGCTGGATGTGAGGTGGCCACAAATGCTAGGGACACTCGTAGGGAGTGCCTGGATGGCCACAGCTTCTGGTGGATGCTGGTTGCAGAATGGTGGATAGTAATGATCCGAGCATTGAAGGGTTCTTCACTTGGGTCTTAGTACGAGTTCAGCTGTACCAGTCTAAGCTCAAGCAGGTTGATGGCTGGGCAGAAAACCCAGTCATTGATAGCAATGGAAGGGCTCCTCATTGATAGCAATGGTAGGGCTCCTCTTGACTTCAGCTGTATTTTGGATCTCAGAGCTTTTCTCAGTGTTTTAAAACCTAATTTTGTTATATTCTGGTACAAAAGCCTAGATTTGACTCGTTGCTGACATGAGGCAGGGGATGGGTCTTACATTTAGAGTTTCAGCTAGAAAATGAAGCTATTATTCAGTTGTGGTTTTCCCTACAATTGCTTGCTGCAAGGAGATGACTCAGTATAAATTAATTCTACCACATTGATTTTCTACCTCTAAACCTACAGAAGTTCATTAGTATTGAACAGGACTGTAGTAGCCCCGGGTGCCTGGTGGTTATTTGACCAAAGTGTAGTCAGCTTGGACCAGCAAGGACACTCCAGACATCACTGCACACCAAGAACAGCCTCTGCACGTGACCACCTTGGCCTTTGCCAAGTGACCTGGAATTGGCATTTGTCTGTGCTTAAGAGAGGGAGCAAAATATCTTAAGAGTGTTTCATAGAATCATAGAATCATTCAGGCTGGAAGAGACCCTTGGGATCATGGAGTCCAACCATCAGCCCTACTCTACAAGTTCTCCCCTACAACATATCCCTCAACACCACATCTAATCTACTCTGAAACACAGTCAGGGATGGGGACTCCACCACCTCCCTGGGCAGCCCAGTCCAGGCTCTGACCACTCTTGCTGGGAAGAATTCTTTCCTAAAGTTCAGCCTAACCCTACCCTGCTGCAGCTTGAAGCCATTCCCTCTTGTTCTGTCATTATTCTCTGTGAGAAGAGACCAGCACCAACCTCTCTACAATGTCCTTTCAAGCAGTTGTAGAGAGTGATGAGGTCTCCTCTCAGCCTCCTCTTCCTCAAACTAAACAATCCCAACTCCCTCAATGGTTCCTCATAAGCCTTATTCTCCAGGCCCTTCCCCAGCTCCGTGTCCCTCCTCTGCACTTGCTCCAGCCCCTCCAGATCTCTCTTGTGCTGAGGTGCTCAGAACTGGACAC
>VZTM01005732.1:185450-200830 GCA_013400555.1 Jacana jacana | reverse complement strand
ACATGTCCCCAGGCTTCTGACAAAGCAGTCAGGCATTGTACAGAAAGTTCAGCCCAATAAAACATAGAAAAATGCATAAGAATATGTCTTTTATATGACACAGCACTTGCAGCATGGGCAGTGTACTGGTTCCAGGAGGGGTAGTGTTAATTCTCCCTTGACTTTAGCAGGAGCACAGGTATTCCATCCCCTGTGAGCCATGACCAGGGGGAAAGGGACAGAAGTTGGTGGTGGCATGTGGTTGGTGAGCAGTCAGTATCATAATCATGTTTATCCATGTTACTGTTACTGTTTTGTTTTTCTGTTAAACTGCCTTTGTCCCAGTCCAGGAGTTTTGCCTCTTTCTTCTGATTTTCCACTCCCAGCTGTGGAGGGGCTCAATAGAGAACAGCTGCCACCTGGTTCTTTGTTGCTGTCTGAAGCTAAACCACAACAGGCAATCGGTACTCTGGGGGAATGGACCACACTCCTTAATACACAGGATCCACCACTCACAGCCTGCTGGCTGAGTCAGCATTCACATAGATGACGATAAAGATGCAAAAAACCTCAAACTCTCTGAAGACTGTGAAAATCACCAGAAGAAAAACATCATGGGAGTGTAAATCATCAACTAACAGCCTGAGAACATTATGCTGTCTGTAGCCGTACAAAGTAAAAGCGGTCATCTCCTCCAAGAACACGCATAACGAAAAAGAAGATGCTTCTAAGAAGGCCATTAAATAGGTATGGTCCTGCTCCCATGTTCAAGTTTCTCACAAGAATATTGGTGACACTTTCACACACTAGCTCCCTGCTATGGAAAAACACTTCTTCAGAGTCTGGAAAATGCTGTTTGATCTCAGTAAATTACATCTCACTGCTTGTCGGTTTCTGATTGATGGTGTAACTTAGGGAACAATATCTGTGTGTGGAATACTGTCTGGAGAAGCAGTCAGGGATTATTGAAAATACAGTATTTATGCAGTTTAAAAATCAGTGGCACATTACACACAACTTTTTTCTAGAGTGATGAAAAATTACTGAAGTGCATTTGGGAAAAAAGGGTATAAGGTCTTTTGACTATTTGTAAGAACACTCAACTGGTAAGACTTCTTAGTGAGTTAGTAGTGATGGATGCAAGAAAAAGTGTCAACTGCAGCTGAGCATAAAGCCAACTGCTTCTCCAACCAATGAGCAGAAAGGAAGGCGTCACTGTTCAGTGGTGGTCAGAGAAGAGGACTGAAAATAAAACTAAGGAAAAGAGCAGGAAAATGAGCCAAGGAACACTAATTTCTCTCAGCCATTTAAAACTACTGGAGAAGGAGGAAAAGTCTACGGACTCATCATACCATGTGTTGTTTCTTCATCTATCTGATACGTCACAATTAGTTGGAAGTCTTTCAGAAAAAAGCCACTTTGAAAGACCAGCCACTTCCTCAGCATAAATCATTCTGGTGTTACTGAACTCAAGAATTCAGTGCTGATTTACACCAGCCACAGACTTTATATACATCTCACCTTCCAAAACTTCTTTTGAGTCCTTAAGGTCCTGTCATGACACAACGATGATATTTTTCACCACAACACAGATGCAACAGACACCAGGACATCTGCCACAGAAAGGCCATGAATGAAAACAATTATGGAACCTACACAACGTACATACTTCCATCAGACATGAAAAGGAGAAGATCAGATTAATCCCAATGTGTAAGTGTATCAGAGAAGCAGATGAGGATGGATGGTGTTGCCAGTGGTTGTGACTCTTTGCAAAAAATAATAAAAAAACCCACAAAAATTTGGGAGATGT
Source organism: Jacana jacana (assembly GCA_013400555.1). Classification (NCBI taxonomy): domain Eukaryota; kingdom Metazoa; phylum Chordata; class Aves; order Charadriiformes; family Jacanidae; genus Jacana; species Jacana jacana. The sequence goes on along the minus strand of VZTM01005732.1, from coordinate 199,038 downwards.
AAAGGAAATGAAAAGTACTTCCTACAGACCATACAAAACTAAATTGCCAAATTCATTAATTGCTACAGAGAAACAAAAAGTGTGAAAAGCTTAGGGAAGGGTTAGTTCAATTCATGGAGTGCAAGTCTGCCACTGGTAACTGAAGAGATGTTTCAGAGGCAATCGACAGCCAAGGGCACCTATGAATGCTGTAGAAGTGTGAGGATTTGGGACACACAAAGCAGGATCACCCTACTCTTTCTGTGTTTCTCTTCCTGTTTTTCTAGCATCAGTTGCTGTCCTGTTCCAGGGACAGGGAAGCAGCTCAATGGAGTTGGTCTACTCCAGCAGGGCCATGTTAACACCTGTGTGCACTCTACTGGAGCAAGGGAACAAGGAATTAAAAGAAACATTATCGAAAACACAGGGTAAAATCACCAACACCTTCCTGGAAATAACTGCACATTACAGTAATCCTTAAGAGAGCAAATCAATACCAGATATGAAAAGAAAAAATTATCTGCAATAGATTTAAATGCAGTAACAGAGTGTGGTGAGTTTGAAAGCAGACAAGGAAACAAGTCTGGAAAGGGCTTCACAACATGATTGAGATGAAGAATAGTTCCCATGTGGTTCAGAAAGAAAAGGACAACAAAGGCTTGGTGGGAAATTTGTGGAAAATATCATTAAGACTATTTCTGCGAATAAAAACCAGGAAAGATAATTCTGTGGCCAGGGCAAAGCCAATTTTTATTCCTGTGAGGTAGCCAGTTGATGAGCACTGAAGATGGCACCTCAAGTGACTGTACAACTTAGAGACAAGCACTGGAGTAGAAATGTATGACTAACTGCGCTCCTGACCCATGAAACCTCTGAAGTACAAGCATGCATTACTGTACAGTAACGGCCCTACACTGTCCCCCTTTTACAAGCCTTCCAGAAAACATCCACCATAGAAACATATAGAATCACTGAATGGTTTGCGTTGGAAGGGACCTTAAAGATCATCTAATTCCAACCCCTCTGACATGGGCAGGGACACCTCCTACTAGACCGTCTTGTAAACACCTACTTTCTGACAGCTAGCTTCCTTCCCAGCAGCAACCCACACCTCCCAGGTGCCTGCCATAAGGCGAGGCTGTCCTAGATGCTCTGGTGGGCACACTTACCTCTCGCTTTTGCCTCCGAGTAGGAGGGGATGTTCTCAGAAGTCACGATTTCAGGGAGGCAGGTGGGAGCATCGACCCCCTGTCCCAAGTAGGAAGCAGGTGGGTAATAGGAACACAAGCGGTACTGGGAGCTGACGGCGTGACGACTCTCCATGCCCTTAACCTGTCGGAGAGAAAGCCACAAAATAATAAAGGTTTGGAAGGGACCTCTGGAGATCTACTACTAGATCGTTCAACTCCTCTGCCAGAGCAGGTGCACCTAGAGCAGGTTGCACAGGAACGTGACCAGGCGGGTTTTGAATGTCCCCAGAGATGGAGACACCACAGTATCCCTGGGAAGCCTGTGCCAGTGCTCTGCCACCCAAGCACAAAAGCAGTCTGTGAAAGCTGAGCCCCAGCTCCAGCCTGCTGTCCCACAGTCATATGGCTTCAAAGGAGCCCATGGTGGGGTGGGTGGAAAGTAAAATCCTGACAGGCTGGCACTGGGTTTTTGCTTTGGGTGGCTCCTGGAATGACCACTCTGCTCAGCTAAAGGTGAGCTGGCGTGGCATGCGATGTCACCCAGCAGCAGCAGCAGCACTGGCATCCCTATGGCTGGTTTATCTTACCCCAGGGGAAGCTGCGTCTGGCACACAAGCATGTACCATTCACTGCAAGGAGATTCCTGGAAGCCCCCACTTATGGCATAGACAACACGACAGGAAGCTTTTCAGACCTCTTCAACTGCACACACTCTGCCAATGTCAGAGGTAAAGCATCCATCCAGTCCCCACACCTCCCCAGATGCTAAGCCATCTCAGACTGGTGGTAACTTCTCTGCCAGGGACCTAACAGGGTGACTAAGAAGGACAGTCCTACTGACCCAGCTTACTTGGGACACACTCCCCGGTGTCTGAGCAGTGACACAGACACACAAACACAACACTTTTCCTATCACCCAGTGAGATGGAAAAATATTTTCCTGATTTACCAGCTGGACATCAGCCAGCAGGTCTACTCTGTCAGCACAGTGTCCACCAGACAATTCCTTCGCCTTCCCACAGCCTGCAACAAAGTTGGCAGCACTCAGAAATCAAAATTTATTCTGCTCCAAGGCCCTGAAATCCTCCAAGCTGATCTTCTCAGAATCAGCAATGCCTTTTCATATTTTCGTTTTGCAAAAGAACTACCATCTACTATTATTTGTTCCAAAGCTCTACAGTGGAATGTGGCTACAGTACTCCAAAAAAATGCAGCCAAACACTTCACAGGACTAGGATTTTCAACAGGAAAAGTAAGACTAGCTGGTCTCCCTAAGGCTGCTGAGGAGTGAGTGACCATAAGATGGAAAGCTTCTGGGCAGAATAGTTTTGTAGCAGTTATTGAAGGCAGCAGTGCCAACATCTGCACATCCCCAGCTATGCCATTAGACATTATGTCCACAAGAAGCACCTGACAGCCTTTTCAGCCCCATCTCACTTCAGTTAGAGGAGCTCTACCTGCCACTGCGGTCCCCTCAGGCCCTAGCCAGCCATGCATGGAACCCTGCTCCTCAACCCTCCCCAGGCTGTGACGCTTAGACCTGGGGGAACAGTGGAGGCAGAGGGCAAACCTGCTGTCCCAGATGGCTTCCCCACACCAGCAGATTCCTAAGCTCTGATCGGGGCAGAAGGAGCCATTGGCACCTCTCAGCAAAGCAGCCAGAATGCAGGAACTGTTTGTTTCCCAGGGCTACCACCTTAATAATTCAATATTCATTTTAATATGCCTAGCTGGACATAAGGTGGCCCAAGTGACATAAAATCCTGCTTGTGCTCTCTGAGGCAGAGGGCAACATCCCCCTTTCCAGCTGGAGGCACGTTTGCAGTAAGATTCAATGCTGAGAGAGAGCAGAGTACATCTCTGCCCATCTTCTGATCGCAGTGCAGTCACATGTATTTGCATGTGTACTGAGGGATCTGCAGGACAGGCTTCTAGCCTGTGAAAGTAAGAGTTCTTACTTAAAAGGTAAGAACCATTTGCACCTTATGCATGCAGATAGATGACAACAGGCACCAAGGTTTCATCCATGACAAATAGCAAATTGCTCTTAAAAAACCGAGTTTGTTATCCCAAGGAATCCTGAACTCAAAGGAGATACTGATGTCTCCTCTGCTGTTCTGAAAGAGGACAGTTTCTTCCTAGAAGCAGACATCTGTGCTTTGCACAGACTCCCTCAACAAAATCCAGGCTACCTGTGCCCTGAAATTACGGATTTGCAATACGCAAAAGCTCAGTCCAAAGGCCAGTGTTGAACCTGCACATCTGCAAAGCTCAACACCTTTTTAGGAAAGAATTTTTCATAGAAAGAGTGGTCAGTCAGTGGAAGGGGCTGTCCAGGGAGGTGGCTGAGTCACCATCCCTGAATGCATTTAAGAGTAGATTAGATGTGGTGTTGAGGGACATGGTGTAGGGGAGAACACTGTAGAGTAGGGCCGATGGTTGGACTTGATGATCCCAAGGGTCTCTTCCAACCTGAATGATTCTATGATTCTATGATCTCTAGAAGTACTGGGGAAAACAGCTGGCAAACTCCCCTCTGCCTGCTGTTTTGCACCCATCTTCTTCCTTCCATTGGTGGGGCAGCATCCGTGGTCCTCACATCTCCACCTCTCCCTTGTGCAACTGCACTTGTGCAACTGAGAAAAGGTTTTCTGCAGCTGACAGCATTATCTCAGCTGTAACAAAATGGAGGGATCACTCCCTGGCACTGAGACAATCACATGCATGCTTCCTGTCCCTGTAGAGTGGATGCAGTGACCTGTTTCCTTTCAAACCTCTTTTTAGGGCTTTTCTCCATTTCTTAAAAAAACAACTCACCTAAAATCTCTGGATGCAATGAATTATTACCACTATTATTATTAGTGTGTGGTAGCTGGCTAGCAAGAGACATGTTTTATAATCTTATTACCCACACCAAGCCTATGAACCACAGTTCGACCGACAGCCAAAGCCTTGGCTCTGAAAAGAATATGCTGTGTATTAACTGTTGAAGAAAATCTAAAAGCTTTTGGTTTTGTTTTATTAAACTGTTTAGAATACACAATGCAGTAAATTTGAACCATAAGGTTTCCTTTTTATAGTGCTTAGCAATACTATTTTACAGTAACAATAAAAAAACAACCAGTCATAAAAATTCTTGACCTTAGCACTGCATTAAGAAGGGGGCTTAGGAGATCATTACCCCATGAGAAGGGGCATTTGCTCTGTATTAACTCCTGCAGCTCTGAAGAGTCCTTGCACATTTCTGGGTACCACAAGGGGTGATAAAAACAACTGTGGGGCGGCCCTGGAATATTCAGATTATTTCTAATGCAAGGCAGTCCAGCCTTCCAAATGTTGCAGCCAGGTTTGGGATTCCTCCCTAGGTCCTGTCCTGGGGGATTGCTGGGGGCACGGAGGGATCAAAGGAGGAGATGCCCATTGCTGCGGTGTCTCCTCCTGCCTCCCTCACCCCTTCCAGCCCTACGGTGTGGCCAAAACAAGCAAGGGCTAGGACAGTCCCACAAACCACCCTGGCTTTTATGACTGCGGGTTACATGCCATAAGAACAAGACATGCTTTAGGTGAGGAGGTGCTCTGGAAGGGAAGACCACACACTTGCTCTTTGCAGAGCTCCTGAGACGAACACCTGAGTTTCTGACTTGCAGTGCATACCCTTCCAGCCACACATCACTTATGCCCTGCCCCAGCTGCAGGATTGATTCACCAAGTACCTCACGGGCTTCAGGAGGAGACATGGATAAGCAGAAACCCACGTTTGGCTTATTCAACTTACAGGTTCCCCTAAATGGTGCAACATAGTACACACTGTAACTTTTTAAAGGACATACTGCAAGTAACTGTGGGATGCTTATAAACCAAGAACAAACAAATATGGCCTGATTAAAAGACCATGCATGCAGTGAAAATTCTTCCCTTGTTCCCTTCTAAAGCCAATATGGGGAATCAAGAGGCAGCTACAGCTCATCCTCAAGCAGGTAAGCTGGAAGCAGAATTTGTCCGTCACTGAGGACAACAGTCAGTGCCTCCCTATGGCAGTCTCCAACAGTGACAGAATATGTAGCAAAAGCCAGGGAAGCATCAAGAAAATGCTCTTGCATCAGTTCAGACCCTTCCTGCAATAAAGCTTTCTCAACAGCTGGTGGAAGAGCAATGCACAGCCTAGGTCGTCCTTCCAAGCTCCTGGCAGCATCTGCATAACCTCTCCACACCTTTTTCATGAAAGAAGAGACAAGGAGAAGAAATGGCCAAACAAGAGAGGAAAGAGGCTAAACGGACCCAAGTGGTGGCTCATTTTTTCTTCCAGCCTCAGAGACTAAAATATGGTCCTGCCCTCCCTGGATGATTTATTCAGACAAAATGTCACCCAGGATTTGCAGACGTTGCCAGGGGCAAAGAGTGGTCAGGCACTGGAATTGGCTGCCCAGGGGAGTGGTGGAGTCACCACCCCTGACTGTGTTTAAGAGTAAATTAGATGTGGTGTTGAGGGATCTGGTGTAGGGGAGAACTTGTAGAGTAGGGCTGATGGTTGGACTTGATGATCCCAAGGGTCTCTTCCAACCTAAATGATTCTGTGATTCTAACAGGCACCAGAGTGGAAACCCAGACATCAGGAATCTCTGCTTTTTCACTTGTGGGCTCTGTGACCATGGCTACTTTATTTAACTCTTCCCTGACTCAGTTTCCCCAGGTGCAAACAAGTGCTGCCACTACTCTCCCACCTTGCAAGACTACTGCCCACAAGCTGACCCCTCACAACTACTGCTGCACTCATGCTGCCCAAGGTGGCTTTGTTTCCTTCCTAAAACCAGCTAAGCATATTTTCCAGCATGAGGAAAAAACAAGTGTATGGTACTCCGCCTTGACTTTGATTCTAGCACAGAAAATACAAGAGACATCTATATCTGTCCCTCCTTGATAGACAAACTTAATTAACCTTTGCTATTCTGTTCCAACCTATTCTTTTAGACAAAGGCAGTGACCCATAAACAATATGTTACCATCAGAATCTCAACTGCAGTGACACCTAGAGATATAGCCCTATCAGCAGTATCGGAAAATAAACCACTTAGATTAGCTCCTCCAAGAAATATGGATTGCATTCATGTCACACATGAGCTGTCAGAAACATTAGGATACTTTTAGCATAAATCTGTAGTGTGAAGGGTATGTTATGAATACAGTATATAATACACTGCTTACACATAAAATTGGGATTGTGTCAGGTGACTTGTACAATGTGCATATATTTACACATAAACACACAGAGAAATGAATATATTTTACACATTTTACACCTTTTTTCTGGACAGTCACAGTAAGAAGTTATTTTTTCTGTAAAAAGGTCAGGCTTATTGGAGGAAAAAGTATGCCAGAAACTAGAAACAGGTTGTGGAAGCTGGAAAGAGCAATTCTTTTTACTATCAAGCAGCTATTCTTAAGAGTTCTAACTGCTAGCTGTCCTATTACAGTCACACTTTTCTGGATTTAGTAAAAGACAGATTTCTATGTTTGTTACTTCTTAAGAAGTAAGAAAGATTTAGTAAAAGACAGATTTCTATGTTTGTTACTTCTTAAGAAATCCTTAAAACCCAATTTCCTATCTCAGCAATGTTAAATATTTCAGTTCCACATGGTAAATATAATCCCCATATTAAAAAATTAAGGTAAAATTTCTCACTCGGTCTGAGTCTCACCAATGCTTATTGCAGGTTTTGCTCTTAACTACTGCTTTAAGGAAAGAACAAAAAAAGATGAGGTTCTGGAATTGTAATACTGGGTTTCCAAGCTGGAGGAATAAAAAAAAAAAGGAGAAAACCACCTTGGAGCAGAAATTGCATGAAATTCTGAAATCTGAATTTGTCCAAAACCTCTTGGCCAGCTTTAACCTTCCTCCAAAGAAGGATGCCTGGAGTTACCAAAGTAACAAAGAAAACTCAGTCACTGGTCCCCAGATGCGGGGCACATTCTGTATTTTGCAGATTTTTAATAGTACAGCTGTAGGAACAGCTGTTCCTACACTAGAACAGTTCTAACAGTTCTTGGGGAGAATGCTGACTCATGAGGAGTCCTAATTATCCTTGTGCTATGGGTCACATGACAGCAGTTTCATTGCCAGCTTGGAGAACTATACCTCATTAGATTCAGACATGTCCATCTCTGTATTACTTATGTTGTGGTAGAAGAGACTGCAGTAGATGGAACACCATTTTCCAGTTGCTGTCCCTAAGTTAGTCACAGTAAGACCAGTTTGAAAAGTACCAGCTTCCACTGAACGCCAACATGATCCAACTTGAAGTACTGATGTTGTTGAATTCAGTTAACTGTTAATTGCATTGAATGCACAGAAATTCCTGTTGTAATGAACAATGATGAGACCTGCAAGGGAGAGTTTAGATGCTCACACAGAACTGGAATGAAAGAAGATGTATGATGAGCACCACATCTGCTACATGTCCTCTCTGATCAACACCAGACACATCTTATTATCTTCCTTAGAGCTGGCAAAAGCAGCAGAGTCTAAACCTGAGGAGGTCTGGACCAAAACTATAATCTTTATTATGCTTATCAAATCATGAGGGATACAGCTTCTGGGATAACTGTATACAAATGAACAAAACCTACACAGAAATATCTGAAACCACTGCATCAAGTACGTGAGCCTCTGCAAAGAACAAAGACTAATGAAATCTGACATTAATCTACATTAAAGATTCAGTGATTCAGTTTATTTGCCAAGGCTCAATGATGCATTAATCCTCATCCCATCCCACACACACTCACATGTTTCCTCCCCAGCTTTTCTCCCTTGCTCCCTAAATTCTGAAACAGCAGACAGCTGGTCTGCTCAAGGCCTTGTCTGCATCTAGAAGTTATCTTTAAGTATGCAATTCTCCTTGTGTGGTTGCAGTTGTTCCAGTACAAGCCAGCCTCCACCAACAGAGCCTGGATAAGGTAGGAGACTTGTCTACACTGCTTAAATGAGGACACTGCCCAGTGAACACTTGGGTGGCTTGTACAAACAAATGAACTCTCCTGTGAGCTCACAGCTTAGCCAGCTGCCCTGCTTTGGTCACAGCAGGCATGGCACAGTTACTGTTTTGATAAAGAAGCAAAAATAAAAGACCTTGATCAAAACAGTTATAGTGCTACCAGTCACATGACCAGACTCACCTGTACTGGAAGACTGTTTAAGAAAGCATGTGAAAAATAAACCCAGTCAAGTACAGGCAGTCCAACATAATCCCAGCAAAACAGCCTGAAGGTGTGAGCAAGGTTTGACTCCTCTTTGTGGAGCATGCTTTGAAACTCTCCTGTAACTCCTTACCATACTTGAGCTTGACAGAGAAACTCAAAACTCATCATCCATCTCCATTTAACACACTGTGTTTCTGTGATCTTCCCTTGCCAGTAACCTTCCATGAACAGGATTAACGTTAAACCACGTGCAGCAGCTGAGAGCTCGTTCCCCTTACAACAAACCATCTTCAGTGCCACACTGCGTCTTACAGCCTCAGCATCACCACACCCACTGCCACCAAACACTATCTAGCCTAGCTCTCACTGTAAAACTTTTAATGATAATTTGTGCAATGTTATGCTGTCATAACAGTATGCAAACCCCAGAATCCGTAACTTTTCCAGCAATAACAACCCTTCTTGTAGATCAGCCTCTGAGAAACAGCTTGTAAGTTACCTGACACTGACCTTGAACTACACTCTGCCCTACTGAACAGGAGAGGTGGTTTTAGGCCATTTAGAAGCTGGGGAGATGTCACTTCTGGGGGCAGAGAGCATTACTCCTACTCTCTATACACTAACATCTCACCAGAGCAGCACTGAGAAATCCCAAAAGGTTTGGCCATGAGAAATTAAAAGTTTTGGTAAGGTAAATCCCTTAATTCACATGGAAGTGAACAGAACCATGTGATAAATCCCACAGGCTGGGAATGAACACCCAGCATTTGGAGCCTGCTGGTGAAAGAAAAACAGTTCCTTTTAACAACAAGCACATCTTTTTTCCTTAATCACTTCTTCAGTATCTCACTAATTTGAGTTGCACTTAAGCACTAGTTAGTTAACAGATTCTGCAGGGCTTCAAGAGAAAAATCCATGGAAAACATACTACTGCTTTTATTTCTTTAGTTGGTGTCAAAGGTCCCACAAGAAACAATCTCACATTGAGACAGTGGACCCTCTAGGCCAGGACTTCTTACATAAACAGTCTAGTTTCAAATAACAGTACGTGACAACAGAAGTGAAGGGATACCACCATCACTCCAAGGTTTAATATATTTTAACATACTTTCATCTATCTCTTCCTCAAACACTATGTGCTAGGATAGTCATTACCTGTAATTCACTTTCCTTTTTCCCAAGCCAGTAAAATCACTGGCTGAAGGAATGGCAAAGTGTGGGACTAGCAGCCTGCAAGAACACTATTTTCACAAGACAAATGAGGCTGCCCCGCATTTGTGTTGTGACAGTGTCACCAAGAATCAGCTCTGCAATAGGCACTTACTAGCTAGGTACCACAAAAGCTTCAGAAGAAGTAACTTTCTGTATGAAATACTCTGCTATGATGATTAACCCAATTAATCCAAATGAAGAAGCTAAAACAAGCCCTGGCATCTCACCTTGTTACCATGCACAAAACCCTATCCCCAGCTTGCCTTGTCTAATTCTCCCCCTGGGATGGTGATCAAGTTCAGCAGCCAGAGAAGGTGCTATCAATTAATGTAACTGGAACAGTGCACCTCCATGTATTTGAAGGCGATGGCAGTGAAAGTTCTTGCAGTATGGGCTCATGTAGCAAGGGAGACAGCTCTTTCCCGTACAGCTGTGCTCATAGCAAAAGAGGAAGTGGAATAGTACTAAATGTCAACTGCTGTGAAATCATGACCTTAAAATTCATGGACTTGCCAGCTGATGCCCCAGCAAGTCCCCGTATTTTCAGAAGGATTTTTCCACAAAAAAAGTGTCAAATGATAGGAAAGCCTCACTGAAGGGGATTTGGACTGCTACAGTAATTGTAATCACCCTGATCTTAGTTCCAGCTCCTTGGTATCAGAAGTTAAAACTCTCTTTTAGAGTTGGCCCCTGTGCCAGAATTGCTAGAGGAATTCTGTCAGCAAAGAGGACAACTCATCTGCTCCTTTCAGAAAAGAAGTTTTTGGTGGACATTTAATCTTTCGTAGTTGAGTGATTTCACAACAGAGCATTTGCAGGAGGCAGCCTGCCCTCTCCTAAGGTTCTACAGAAGAGGTCTGCCATCTCCCGGCCTCATACAAGGGACATGGGTGTACTCAGAGTGTGCAGCCTCCTGAGTTTAGTTTCAGAGAGAAAAGCATCGCAGCAGACCAAGACTAAACATTCTCAAGGGCACTGAAATAGTTTGACTTTGCCATGGCAGATTTCCCCTTTTCCACTCTCTGACTGGTACAGAGAGTTAGAAACTACAATTATCAAGTCCTGAAGCAAGAGGGCTCAGCTGGCTTTACACCCTAACTAATCAAGTACACAGAGCTCTGGTGTGAATCTCTTAGGCACAGCCTGTATCTTGAGCTACCCAAGTCAGTCACAAGCCTTGGAGCTGACACTGCCAGAAGATACCATTAGCAACATGCCATCTCACTGACTGCCACCAACCCCCTGCACAATGTCATGGTCTCCTGGGTCAGTTTAGCACCTTGGATGTGAAAGATGGAGGAGAAGAGCAAGTGTTCCTGAAGAGCAAAGCCTCTCAGACATGACACCCAATGCTCCCAGGATGCTACATTTGGTAATGCAGTTGGACTTTTTTTCTGGAAAACAGCCCATAATCCACTATGATGTAAATCAGAAGATAAATCAAGTGGGTGCCCTTTATCTGTGCTTATGGTAACCTACCTATACCTGTATGATTGCTTTTGGTGTGCTGCATGATAACCACCCACTTTGGGTAACTTTCCTAACATAGGTCCTCATTCTGGAATCTGGTTCTGGTTTTGCACTGCCATAAAACCAGTCAGAATCAGGCCCACGACACAGCTTATTATTGTAACATAGCATAATTCCATGCAATACCTCTGTACCATCGTACCTGCCACTGTTTTCCTGACTGGCTTGTCATGTATACTCTTGGGAGGCTTTGAAGGCTGTTGATCATGGCCGACCCTACAACCGTACCGCTCATCTCGCTTGAGGAAGCTTCACTAGCCACTGCCATTTGGTACTGGGGGTAGTTGTACAGGTTGTTATAGTATGGATACAGGGATGGCTGGCAAAAACCGCTGTAGTAGGTGGAGTCCACAACCAAATCAGACGTGGGGATGGGGATGGAAGGGATGTCCTGAGGCAGCATCTGTCCCTCTGGAAAAGAAAAAAAACAAGTCATTATGAAACACGAGGCTCCATGAAGACCATTACCTTTTACCATCTGATGAGCTACTACTTCTTCTGAAGGCTGGACCGAGAGTAGTAAATAGGAAGAGGTGGGAACTGGAAGGAAAGAGCTGAATGTTTTGTGGAAACTCAAGTGGACTAACATCCACTCAAAGCCTGAGGCTGCCACCTACGCATACCATAAACTGCAAAACAGGAGACAAAATCAACTGCAGGTTAAGACAATGCTCTGAATCTTCAAGCAGCACCAGCTGATCCAATGGTGATTTACTCCAGCTAAGGACTCATCCCCCCATTATTTTTAAGTTGTAGCAGTATGCCAAGTCTCCTTTAACTTCCTGGAAGCAGAAAGGCTATAGCTACAAGTTGATCCCTCTCCAGACAGTGTCCTGCAGGTGAGAGAACACTTTGTGAACGTGCCTCTAGGAAGGGCCAAAAGCCCTAAAGCCAAGAGAAGCTGCAGCAGGGAAAGCACTGCACCATCAGCTAAGGTGTCTCAGAAACTCAGATGCTACCTCTGAGCAGCAAGACCCGCCCTTAATCCTTGCCCAGACTTAGTACCCAAATTTAGCTCCTATTTACCTAAAAGATCACGGAACAGAACAAGCTCTCACAACACTGGCAAAAGAGGAGGAGGAGGAAGAGACTGCTCATGACCTACAAAGATCTACCCCCCTGGTCGCTCCGTAAGACAGCAGCACAACAATGCCTTCTGCAAGGAGCTCCTGCTCTTCCCATAATGCTAACTCCACCATGCATGGCCTAAAGCACACTGATGAACTCTCAAGAGCTATCAGTATGGAGATGAAGCAGCATGGACAATACACACATATGAAGTAACAGCCCTAAGAGAGATGTCAGGTAGGCACTGCCTAGTTATTTTTGCACCTTGGTTACTCACTGCAAAATGAATGTGGTGCCATTTACCAGCCTTTCAGAGTCACAGTAAAACTTCCACTGTACTATGTATTAGCTGCAGACTACATCCAATGATCAGTATTACCAACGACTGCCACTTACAATGCAATTCTCTTTCTCTTCAGCTTTCATTAAGGAAAGCTCCCTTCTGTAAGCTCTCTGTAAGGAAAGTCTCCTTCTAAGTCATTAAATTTTACAGTGCCACCATTCAGCTCTTGCTGACATTTTGTTGACTTTTGTTGACATCTTCTTTGCCTCCATCTTTAATAGTTAGACCAGCTACCCCCAGGGTGTTCAGCCTCCTGAGCTAGAACATAAGGATGGAGAGCAGAACAACACCCCCATAATCCAGGAGGAAGTAGTTAATGATCTGCTTCTGCACCTAGACATGCATAAGTCCATGGGATTCACTCAAGAGTACTCAGGGAGCTGAGCTCATGGGATTCACTCAAGAGTACTCAGGGAGCTGGCGGGAGAGCTCACCAAGCCTCTCTCCATCTTTTATCACCAATCTTGGTCAGCAGGGGAGGTACCAGATGACTGGAGGGTAGTTAATGTGATGGCCATCTACAAGAAATGCCAGAAGGAGAATCCAAGGAACTACAGGCTGGTCAGCCTGACCTTGGTACCAGGAAAGATCATGGAGTGGATCATCTTGAGTGAGTCCTCATGACAAGTGCAGGGCAGCCAAGGGATCAGAGCCAGTCAGCATGGGTTTATGAAAGGGAGGTCCTGCTTAACCAACCTGATCTCTTTCTATGACCATGTGACCTGCCTTCTGGATCAGGGAAAGGCTGTAGACCTTGTCTACCTAGACTGTGGTAAGGCCTTCAACACCATCCCCCACGGCATTCTCCTGGAGAAGCTGGTGAATCATGACATAGACAAGTGTACTCTTCACTGGGTAAAAAAATGGCTGGATGGCCGTGCCCAGAATGTTGTGATTAATCAAGTGAAGTCTTATTGGTGGCAAGCCACTAGTGGTGTCCCTCAGGGCTCAGTTTTGGGGCCAGTCTTGTTTAGTATCTTTACTGATGATCTGGATGAGGGGATTGAGTGCACCTCAGTAAGTTTGCAGATGACACCAAACCAGGTGGGAGTGTTGATCTGCTTGAGGG
>VZTM01005732.1:163843-180929 GCA_013400555.1 Jacana jacana | reverse complement strand
TACACAGACGTGCTGCTGAAAATGCAGAACTGTGACTGCTCAAGTAACACATTTACTCAAGTAGCAGGAAGGCACATCCATTGCCCAGCTTCTGGTAGATGAACAGGTACATTTCCTGTCCTGTAGTTTTCAATTCAGAGCGACTGTTTTCACCACTGCAGTGTTAGGATCTTCCTGCAAGTCAACCTCTGCAGGAGACTGCTAAGCCATTAAAACATCAAGAATTATTCAGCTGGGGAAAACTTGCCTCCAGATCTCAAAAGAGTCTTGGATCTGCACCTGATAATTTCCCTTTGCCCACTGTATAAAGCATGAGTACACTCCCATTAACTGGCTTGGCAATATTAAGTCTTGCACCACATTAGTTCAATTCATAGCTGGGTTTGAGGTCAGACAGTAGCCTTGAATGAGGCCAGTGTGAAATCACTCCCTAACATCATAATCAGAGACGCTGGAACAATATGTTTCTCCCACCAGACAATCATGACAGAGCTATTTCAGATGTCAAAGCAAGCTGGCACCATTACCTACTTTCTGCTGAGACATTCTGCCTCCCAAGGAACAAAACCTGCATGCTCACTCTGCCTTTGAGAGGAATACTTCTGTTCTCTTCCCATTAGAAGTTGCGGATTATCTCCGGTTCCAGTGCTGAACTTTTAGCTCGCTATAAAGTTAATGTGCTAGGCAATGTTCATTCCAGGCAAGGCTGTGGGGCTGTGTATTTTCTGCCACCCCCAAAAAAGGCCATTATCTGTAATTACCCATTACCATGCATAATTATTTCTTCTATTCTGGTCTATGGCCCCCAGGACTTTATGCTGTTACACCTCACTGCATTATCTTATCAAATTTGTTAAGGAAGCTTTTTTGACCTTTTGAGCACTTGTCACAGCACATACAAAAGCCAGCAGTAAATTGTCTAAGCATGTAGCGTGTGATTTATTACTTGTACCCTGCAGAGTGACACCATACAAAATATCATAGGCTAACACCTTCCCTATTCCCACTCCCTGCTTCAACTAAAATGAGAAGAGGAAAGAAAACCTCTTTAGTAAGAGAAGGAAGGCAATGAGAAGAGGCTGGAACGTCTCACTAGGAATCCGAAGAACACAACAGCAAAGCATGGTGAAGCCTGAACTTCAGCCTCTGGAGAAAGTCACCGCTGCTCCCACCTTTTCTCTTTCTCCTGTCCTTTCCCAGAGTCTGATTCTACCGCTTTGGCTTCTTGTCACACTTGTGTAACTGCTCAGCCCTACTCTTTCACACAGAAGCTCATTTACTGCTCCATCAGTAAGCGGAGAAAGAGCTTTAAACACCACACCCCCTCCACAATTTACAGCTTCTGTCAATGCAGTACAGGTTCTTAATAGACAAAGTTGGTCCTATATGAGATTCATAGGGATTGTCCTTTATAGACACTGGTGTGACTGCACAAAGGACCAAGATTTTGTCTCCATGTCTCTCAAAGCTCTCAGTGAAGGACTAGACATTGACCTGGATCTCAGTACCATTTTCTTCAGCTAACACTCTCACTGCATTGTGGGTGCACACACTTACATCCCTCTTCACAGGGACACTGGAATCAGACCCTACAGAGAAGCAGGGCTCTCAAGAAAACGAGAGAGTAGATTCTGTCCATTCTGATTTTTGTTTTCCACTTAGTCCTCTTTTTACCAATATACTCCAGAGGGTGCTTTATCTTAAAACCTCTCTTTCAGGTGCTTGTATGTATAAAATTCTTTGTAGACATGGAGTGAAAAACCAGGGACCCTGGACTCCTGAAAGCTTCCCCAAATTCAGGCCCTAAGAAGTGACTAACTGAGCCACTGCTGTGAAGACAAAACCCTTCTCAGCAGTTTGTCCAGTTTCTCCAGACCTCTTGGCCCATTATTCTGTGGTTGTTCTCAAAGACTGGGGAGATGGAAATCTTTTAACAGGGGTATGAGGAAGAGAGTCATCCTGCATTTGAGATGAGACAGCAAACACAGGCAAAGAGCAGAAGGGTAGCTTGTGGTCATACACCTATCCCGGAGCCCAGTTGCTGAGGCATATGAGGCTGTCCTATTCTCATTCACCCATGGAAGACCACCTCTGCAGTCCTCCCAATTGTTTTGACCAGACAGTTTTTGAGAAAAGCCTGTTTTTTCCTCCCTCCAATTGACAACAATGCTACAAGCCCACCTTGAGCTCAAATGCCAAATCCAGTGGTTCATTTTCCTCCTTGTTTGGAATCACCTGCCCAAACAGCCCTGGATGCCCAGCTGTGCTATGACTAACATCTATTAGAGGGAGAGGTAAAAAAAATCTGTCATCAACCATATCAAACCTGTGGGCTAAAAGCAGCTGTGTCCCCAGGCTAAAGAGAATAAATCATAGACAAAACAGCTTATTGCTACTGCAGACCATAGGTACCTCTCTGACTGTACCTCAGGAACATAGTTGCTCAGCCCTCCCTTCTTCTCAAGGCAGAGATACACACTTTAAAAAAAAAAAAAAAAAGAAGAAAAAAGAAAAGAAAAATAGCACAGTCCAACAACTCTGAGCCTCTTGCAGACTCTTGGCCTCTTCCCCAGAGCTGAAGCACAGAGGAACTGATATATCCCACCTCCTTATCAGGTCTATGCCTTCCCGGTCTCTTTATCACCTGCCGACTCCCACCATGCTTCTCACCTCCTCCCACCGCCCTAAAACAAAACAACACAACCAGTCATTGCACCTCCCCTGCAGCAGCTCTCTTGACAGCTAGCACACAATCAGGGTGTCCTGTACCACCCCTCACCAGATGAAGCAGTTGGACCACAGATTCAGCTGGAGTTACTGGGCATCATGGCAGCACAGTCTGCAGACAAAGGACACGCATCTCCTGGGGGCAAGAGATGGCTTTATTCACAAAGATGTAAATGGCTGCACTCTCCTGCTTCTCAAGGCTTATTCAACTGTCAGAATTATACTATTTTTCACCCTGAAGGAATGGGTATTACTTTTTTCTTCCCTCTAGGAATAATGCTGGAGTCGTCATTTGAGTAAAGTGGAATAGGCTTTTCCAATTCCACCTATAAAAGGCTAAATCAGTCGCAAGTGGGGCAGCATATCTTACCAAGAATGATATCTGCTAGAAAGAGGAAAGTTAAGCAGCAAGGACAGCACATTTCAAGAAAATCTGCAAGATCCTAGAATTGAGGCTGTTTGTTATTGTCGTATTTGGTGGAGCCTTGTGGTGGATGCACCCAACAAGCTTCTCATGGGATTCTGCATCCAGATGATGCTTCTGTTCATGACATCAAAACCCATCTCCTGGAATCACACTGAAAACTTCAACTTGAGCTGGTCTGGTCTGACAAAAGCACAAGCGATTTGGAACAATCATGTAGGTTATTAATTATATCTTAGAGAATATATGAATCACTAAAGGACAAAACAGTCTTCTCTCACATCAGGATATGTTTTCTGGTCTTTTAATAATTTCTGTGTCTCCTGCCTGAGCCTTTCCAAGTTCAAGCCCAGCTGTAATGTTTCAGACAATGCCTTCTTCCCCACCACCAGCCATAAAGAGAAACCTAGAGAACAGTATGATCACGGCAAACAAACATGGTACCTTCCTTGTCAGGTCTCCCAGCTCCAAGCCTCCCATAATTTTTGGCTCAGTGATGGTCCTAAGCCCAGTGTGGTAAGATTACTTAATAACTACAAATTATACCCCTTGCAAAATCCTTTGAGAGCCCACATTCCTGTACATACAATGTCACCAGGGAAGGAGTCCCATTAGTCCCACAGGCACCTCACCAGTTTCAGGCACAAAAGACATCAAGCCTCCTTCCCATCATCACAAGTCCGTCTTGAAGGGTTGTACCAGTCCTTGGTCATCCTTTTCCACCAGGAACCACTAACATTCAGCATAGCACCCTCATGGCAACCACCTTCTCTGTAGTGACAGAAAGGGAAAGACTCCTCCATTCTGGTTTGGGTCGCTCTTGCTTGCACATGACCAACCACCTAGCCAAGCCCTCCTGAGGTGTGTTTCTGTCTTCTCCACTGCCTCCCAGCCCACGCACCTTTCCATGACCTAGAAAGATATGCTGTGGCGATTCCAGGCTTGCTTCCACGATACCTACAGGAAGACCACACAACCTACAGCGGAGCCCTGTCAGACTTCACCAGGATCACCGCTGCATTAGATTCCCTACTCAGACTTACATTTTCAGACTGACAGGATCTGTCTTAAAACCATGTGAGACATACAATATTGATTTTCTTCCAATTCAGTTTCCTAATCAAGATGTCAGGGGGTACAAAAATTTTGTAAGGATAAAAGATTACTAACTGGACAAATCTTTTACCCATAAACTTCTGTTAATTCACATTGCATGAGCATCCTTTAACAGTTGTACTTCTCCCTCTCCTGCACACCGCAGTCTGCTGTGGACTGCCTGTCTGTTTCCACAAAAAATAACATTATGCTGACTAATTTGTAGCTTTCCATGCCACCATGCCTGCTTTTCTGAAATGCTGGTATAACACCAGCTTTCTTCCAGGCCTTAGAAATTTCCTCATTGTCAAAAAACTTACTGGAAATCATCACTAATGGACCAGAGAGATCCTTGGCCAAGTTTTCTGTTGTTTGGGTGGGGTTTGTTTTGTTCTGTTTTATTTTAATACTGCATGTAATAATCCAATCCTGCTGATTTCATTTAGTGCTGGAAGCAAAAGCAGAATGTCACCATCTCCATATACAGCAGCATCGGCTGCCTTTCTTCAAAGCAAAATCGGGAAAAAAAAAACAACTGAGCATTTGTTCCTCTCCTCCACATGCAAAATTATCATCCCATAATGGGTCCAATGACTGTTAACCCTGTGTGTGCATTCCTCAATACAGCTGAAAAAACACAAGGAGGGAGAAAACCCAACCAGAAGATTGCAGCTTGGCATAGTAAGTTTCCCAGTTGTACACACAGCCCCAATCCAGCTCCAGCTAAGAGGAGCTGAAATACCACCCCTGATTTCAGTAGAACTGGAGAGGGCACATTTTGTTCACATTTAGCGTACACTTAATAAAAATGATCTGCTGCAAACATTTAGCATGCAACTTAAAAATCCTCCTAATACGGCTGAAGAAATAAAACCTACAGAATATAATTTTTATTTCCACACTTAATGCAAGCGTCAGGCCCTCAATAAGATGTCTACAGCAGCAAATTCCACTTTCAACATTTTCTGCCGCTGACTAGAGCAAAGTAGTTGATCTTTTTATGTGAGCTGGGGGGCAATCCTTGTTCTTCCTTTACTTGCACTTTTGATCTTTATAATATAGTTACAGTGAGTGTATTAAAATCTTTATTGGCAAAAAAGGATGGCTCTAGTGAAAAGAACTCTCAAAATATTTGAAGGTGGCTTTGAATGTGTGAAGATGCTATGCACTATTTTAATGCTTTAGCATATGTTTGTTCACGCTGAACTGAGACAGCAGGATTATTTATGCATTTAAAATTATTAGCACGCATGACAGCTGACAGGATCAGGACCAATAACAGCACTTCAGAAAACAACGAGCACGAGAAACAAGTGCTATTTTCAATTTTCAGTGTAACAGCTCAGAATGTGACTACTATGTGTGCATATATATGTATACATGTTATTATTCATCTTGAGATACCTGATTTGAGAAAGAGATTTACAAACATTTAACTAATTGCATTCAGATATCCAATGTGCTACTAATGTGTATAATGGAAGCAAAACTTAAAATCAACACAACTTTAAAAAAATGGAAGAAATTAAGGGAGAAAGGAAATTAGGGAAGAAAACCAGGTTTCTAGACAGTGATGGAAAACAGCTGAGACACCTGCAGGCACAAAGAAGCAAAATGAGAGGAGGAGAAAGAAACTCAGTGTGGATTAAATGTAAAGGGATTTAAGTCATTAACAACAGATCAAAGAGAACATTAGAAGGGAGGGAAGGCTTTACAAGTGTCTGAGATAGGAGACCTTGGAGGAAATATGACTGGGATAAAATCATTATGGCTCACACTAAAAATAATAAAGGGAGTAGGGCGATGGTTGGAATTAGCTGGAGTTCATGCTTGGTTATAAGCCATATGATGACAGAAACCCAAAAGTTTTCTAAAAAAGACCAACTAGAAATAAGAGCAGGGCTTTTTCACTCCAGCTACCTAATACGTGATGGAAAAACTACTTTCAGGAGTAGTGAAGAACCATTGTGGACACCCACTTCTCCTGGGCAGGTGGGCCAAAATCACATACACATGCATCACTTTTGTACAGGATCACTAGTGTTGCATCAATGCAGCAACATTTGGACTCATAAAATCTGCTTCCATGCAAACTGATCGCTAATAAATTCTGTTTATGCACAACTGCACAGCTGATAGACAGCAATGCAGTGACTGGAACTACATTAGCTCACATAAGGTTCAGTTGCACCCATGAATACAGGCATCCAAGCCAGCAAACAGCAGCCTATGCTGTAAGCCATACACATAGTAGGAATAGAGACAGGAACTGGGTGGGGGGAAATATCATAAAATAATTAGGCATCCAGTCTCATTGCAAAGGAAGGGAAGCCCAGTGCTTAATAGACTCTCCACAAGCTCTTCAAGAAAACATAGGGCATAAGTGCATGAACAATGCTTCTACTTATATAACTGAGCTATTCACAACTCGATTAAGACCAGCAGGTACTCAAACTCAGAAGAAAGTTGAACAAATTTCAGGAAAAAAAACAACCCAGTAAGGAATTAGAAGCAGCATGTGAAAAAGCATTCCTACAAAGGAACCTTCAAAACTGCTTTTTAGTCTCCATGTCATTAAGTGACAAATCTACTGAAAATGAAAAATAGACCAACAGGCTGAGTTAGGAAGTTAGCTGATAAATAAAGCAAACGAAAGCACTCTTTGAGGTATAAGAAAGCATACGAGAAAAAAAGAAAAAGCAAGAAATCATGCCAGTGTTCAGTTAAGGAAGCGTGCAGTACTCCTTCACTCCCCACTTACATCTTTTCTAAAAACAAAAAGAAAGACCCACACATTCAGATAAGTCATAATAACAGTTTCAAGGACATAGAAAAGAACAAGAGGTTAGCTGCAGATAGTGTAGTAATGTGCCCACAGATAGAAAATTCCTAGTACATTTTCTGCTCCTGCTCCATTCCTTATCTCAGTGCTCATAATGACAACTGGAAAGCACAAGCCAGCACAGATAACTCTCCAAATGTTGCAAATGTCCAAATGCACATATGCAAATTCCAGCATGATGGAGAAAAAGCTTCCAAGGCACAAAGAACAATAGGGGCTGCCCACCAGTCCCTCCAGTCTCCGGTGGGAAAAGAAAACTCCAGCAGCTGGGGGCTAGGACAGGGTACACAGTAAAGTCCATTCAGCACACAGCAAGCATCACTGAGCAGGGACCTTGCTCCAACTTGTAGCTCTACACCTGGAAGCCTCAGCTGCTGGGGGAAAAGTTGGACAGAAAGATGCTGCAAACAGAGAAAGCCCAAGGGCAACAGATTTTTTGGGAAAAAAAAAAAAAATCTACTCTAAGTTCTTTAGGAAGAAAAAGTTCTTCTGAAATGTGAAAGAAGGATGGAAATACCCGCTGTGCTGCCTGTGGGTTTTCACATCCACCCTTCCAACCAAAAGACAGTCACAGAAGTCCTGGGGCTGGGCAGCCCTTCTCTCCCCAAGCAAGCAGGTCTGGGTAGGTCACAGCTAGTCCCACAGCACCCCTGCTTCTCCAAGACACTGCAGAAAGATCTCAGTCCCTGCCCCTGGTAAAGACAGCCTTGGACCCACAGTACCACTTGTACACAAAAATAAAAGCTATCTTCTCTGAGGTTTTTCAAATATTTTTACACTAGTATTTATTTTTACAGTTCGACTGAAGCTTCAGACAGAATCAAAAGTCTGAAAGGAAAACTTCTTCATTTAGAGACTTAGCTCTGAAAATTGCCAGTATATTCTACCTATTTCACACACACACACACACACACACACACGAGCTGCAAAGGCAATGAATGAATATTGCTTGAAAGGAGGAGCAGGGAAAGTGCAAGCTTTGCAAGCTGCAGGCTCCAGACCTGGAGAATTAACTGGAAACATCTAATCAGGGATGCAGAACCCTGTAACATTATGATTTATTTAACACAGCCAAACAATGGCCAAAGGCAATGAATCATACAAGAGATGACAAAGCTGCAGGAGATTTCCGTCATCTAGTTTAACCTGCACATTGATCAGAGTTTACCCCCATATTAATCACTTGAGATCGTAATCTAACACACTCTTAAACACCTCTCCTGATTATGCTTCACTTACCTCTTTGTCCTTACGCAGGTCACTCCATTACTAATTGCACTTCTAGTTAGGAGAAAAAGTGTCTACTGTCTAATTTAATTTTGTCTTTTTTAGTTTCAAGCCGTTGCTCCTTGTTATGCTGTCTCAAGCACTGTAAATAATCCCTCCCCCTCCTCCATATTATTACCTCTCAAATATTTATAGACTGTTATATCCACCCTTAGTCTCCTTTTCTACAAGCCATACATCATTTTTGTCACCCTTCCCTCTATCCTTTCAGATTTATCTATGTCCTTTTATAATGAGATGCTCAAAACTCCTTTGCAGCGTTCCCAAGTACGACGAAACCAAAGCAGCGGAGAAAGGCAGAAACGCCCCCCTCTCTCCCCCTTGATTCACAAGCAATGCCTTTTTAAACAACTCTAAGCAAAAGACATATGATTTCAGTAGGAAATGAAAATTACAAAGCCATGGTCACCACACTGCACAGTTTCACTCACTGCATAGCTGTATCAGTCAGAAATTTAAAAAGCCTATTAGGAGAAAGTTTTAGCCTAAACCAAGAACAAATTGAAGAAAAACAATCCCTGAATATTTACTTATTCCAGCTTGAAGGAGATTTAGCAACTGAGAAAACCATTATACCAACAGAAGACCATCTCCAGCAACCGCTTCCCAAGACAAAGTCTAACTCATGCAGTGGAAAAAACAAACAGTGCAAGACCGTTCACAAACTCCTACAAGAGACACAGGCAAATGTCAATCTTTTTCTCTCACTTGATTGTGGATGCAAAGGTATTAGTAATTCACAGGTGAAGGATGCAAAGCTTATTTCTTTGCCAGCTGTTACAATCCAGTAAAGACACATCACGTTAAGTTATGCTCTCTTCTTTTGAATGGAGATTTGTTGGCTGTGGGATAAGCTGGAGAAAAAGAAGGAAGGAATGGATGGGCTTCTTGGCTCTCAGTATCGAAGGAGAGCGGGCAGGACCAGGAGGCAGCCAGGAACTAAAACTGGTGAAGTAGTGGGAACAGCAGGAGAAAATCATCATTAGACAGCAATGAGGAGACAAAGGCAAAAGAAAAGAGCAGGATGCAAGGACCACTAACCACTGCAGAGCCACAAAGACCTTCGAGGACAGGCAGCCATCATGTTAGCCCTGGCACAGGCAGGCAAAGCAGCTAATGCCTCCTTCTCCTTACTGCTCAGCCCTCCTGAGGCTGCCACCACCTGAAGCAGCAAACCCCTCCACCACCTGTCAACCCCCATGATGCTCATCTTCTATTGAAACCTACCATAGATTTAGTCATTGAGTCCTTTCAGGTCAAAAGAGTCAGGATTTCTTTCCCAGGGTGGCAAATGCTGATCATTATTGAGGCTGGCTGAATTTCTTATTTCAGTATGTCGACTTAATGTCAACACAAAAAGTAGGCATTTCATAGATTCACAGAATAGTTCATTTTGGAAAGGATGTCCAGAGGCCAACTGGCCCAAACTCTGCTCAAAGCAGAGCAAACTTCCCAGTTGGATCACATTATCAGGCATCACCCAGCTGAGTTTTGAGTCTCCCCAAGGACAGAGGCTCCACGACTTCTCTGGGCAACCTGTTCCAGTGTGTAAGCACTCTCACAGCATCGTGAAATTTCCACAATGGCTTCCTCATGTTGTCTGTCAGCTGACTAGAATGAGACTTTCTTTGACAAAACCGAAATTCTGACAGCATATGACATCATATTGTAAAGACTTAAAAGGATTTTCTTTCAAAAAGACGATTTCTCAATTTTTTTAAAAACCAGGCCATGGTATCTTCCAGTTATAGTTACTTTTTTTTTAAGCTTCATTACCTATGCAGCACATCTGCAAGATCACCAATTTTTGAAATTACAAGACAGTATCACAGAAAGGGTCAGTGCAAAAGTTAACATAAACAAAAGCAAAGGAAAAGTAAAGAAGGCAAAGTAGGGTTTTCAGAGGCACCTAGGACTCTGCAAGTTCAAGGGGATCTCTGTACAATTATTCATTAGCCATAGGATTACTGTGGCCCTGCTAGTGTCCCTATTAACAAACAGATAAGAGCTCACCTGAACCTCAAAAGAGTTTCAGAGTGAAGGCAGCACCTACTTAGAGAAACTTAAAGAGAACACTATTTTGTTTCTGTCACACACAATAAATGTAGCAAAGGGAAATAACAAGCACTCACAATTCTGGACAACTGCACGTTTAACTTGTCAACCAGCAATACTACCCAAGCACCTGAACAACCCTGTTATTAACAAAAGCCAATGGGAAATTGACCACTGCAGAGCACAGGAGCAGCAGCTGGCGTTTACCATCAGACAGTAATCCCGTCTATACTGGATGCTTCTAAACTGGTCCAACACCAGCACAGAGCAGCAGACAGAAGGGGTGCTTTCCAGCACTTTGCAGTCAGCAGGAAATGTATATTCCAGCCACACCACCACCACCATCTACCAAATGCCAAACACGACCCTTACTTAGTCTGTGAGAAGGACCAAATAAAATGGAGGATAGGTGAAATGTCTCCTTCCCTGTGTGTGAGCAGCTCTCACACAGGCGTTCCACAGTCATGCTTCTCATGTGTCCACCAATGATTCCTAAATATTAAAACAGCAGAGGTACCAAACTGACATTGAACAGGCAAGAATCCAGGTTTTAAAAACTGAGTATGTCTGAAAGGCACGTTTTGAATGCCTCACCACAGTCTCTTTCCTGAGTTTTGCACACTAGTTAACCTAACATGATGTACTTGCCCTAGAGAAGGCAAGACAACTACTTTAGAAGCCCTGGCATCACGACTTTTTGCTGCATTTAAATGACAACCTTACCTCTGCAACCTGCAACTTTTAAAGGGAAAATGCACAGAAACTACAAAATCTGTTTCCAAGAGGTTCTCCTAGAGCCAAGAGGACCTGTGACCACAATCTGCTCCTTTCCAACTACCCTCTACATTCCCAGTTTGATTTTGAGTGTGGAAGATATATTCCATCCAAAGTTTCCAAGCCTGAGATGGCAAACGCACAAACCCCTGTGCTATGACCACTATAATTCATTTTTCCCCTTCTCAAAAACAGCATGTCACAAAGTGATCTGAAAAATTGTCTCTCGTCTCCCCAGGTGTCATAATATTTTGGACCTGCCGATAAAATGGATACAGCGAGGAAAGACTCTCTCTCTCTGGCACTATGTCTGATTTGTGTGACTCCTTCACACATTACTCCTCTGCTGGCAAACAACGCTCTGCGTGAGGGGAGTCCAAAAGCAAAACTGCTCGTGTGAAGCCAAAAAATTACAGGAGGAACAGAATTACCACTGTCAAAGCCACCTCCTGCCCGGCTTAATGGGTGTCATACAGGGCATGCTGCACTGACAGGAGCCTCTGGATGTCCCAGGACTTGTAGGGAGCTGCTGGCTTCCCCAGCCACTGAGGGTTTCACTCTCTGACTGCCCTAATGATTACTGTAAATTCTTGCAAAATCAGCACCTCAGCCTACCAAACCAAGACAGGGTCTCCCATTTTGCTTGCAGATGAGGGTACTGGTAAAATGATAAAACAACATTCAAGATCTCTTTGCATACCTGGTCCTGAAACAACCTGACATTTAAAATTAAGGACTCCATGTCACATCACACCCAGCAGCTGCTTATCCAACAGAAGAAATTCATATGCTAAAAAAAAAAAACACCCTAAAAGCAAGCATGAGAAGATTTAAGCAGTGTCGTCCACAGTAAAATCAGACTTTCCAAGGGGAAGCCTATATTCTGACACCTAATGAACACCCTTGGGTCTGACTGAATGCAACGCACCTTCTGCAGCTTCAGAGCCCGCAGACAGACACCAGTGGCATTACATCCATACCCACAAGCACTTACCCTGATTTCAGCAGTCGGACCTACCAAAATCAGCTGGGATAGAACTTCGTGCAGTGCAGCCACTTCCGAGCTAAGCAGGAATTTGCTACTTAGGTGCAGAAGAACAAAATTATGAATGCTATTTTCTATTAATTCCCAGAATCTTCCAGGATCTTCCAGTTTCTGATAAACAAAGTTGACCCTGCCTTGGTTCTTGGCTAGAATCACATCCCTCTGAGGTGAAGCTGTACATTATACAGGTTGTTACCCACAAACAGTTATTTAGTAAAATACTTGAGAAACAGTCTATTTGAATAGATCACACAGAAAAATTCACCATTAAGAAATGAAACTGCAAACCATTTACAAATGCTTAAACCAAAAATTTCCAAACAATTCAAATTACTTTAAAATTAGGCATTTTCATGTTTTCAAGCCTTCACACAAACATGTAAATTGCCTTAAGCTTGTTTGATTTATGCTTTCCGTTAAAAGACGAATAAAAAAAGACGGCAATTTAATTCAATTAATAAATTATGAAATTGGTATTAGTAAGTTAAATACCTCCACTGACATTTGAAAAACAAATTTGCCTATGCAGATTTTGTTGTCAGTACAACAATTTCATTTTTGGCCTTTCTGTATAAGCAAGGGTTTTCCTGTTCTGAGTCACACACAATCTCTATACGTTAGTGAATATATTACTTTAATCTTTTCCCCGTCTATAGACAAAGCAAGCAGTAATCCAAATATGAAAGGAGTAACTGCATCGATTCAAAGGTGACACTTACATGACTGCAATAACGAAAACAAAAAAGCTAATAAAAAGCTATTTATTGTTTTATCAACCAGTTCTTCTAAAAGCTTCCCAAAGAAATTCCTCTATGTTGGTGTGAAACTGCTTGTCTGCAATGGATGCAACAAATCCATCTGACATGGCTTTAAATGGCCTGCAAAACAGAGTGATGACATTGGACAGTCATAGATATGTGCTGTCCTGTTATTAGTTAATGCAAGGCATTGTCCACTTTAGAAGCACCTTTTTAACTAGGAAGTAAGCATATTCACATGTATTATTGATATCAGCACAGATGATTAAAAAATGAAAGAAATTTCCTGCTTCTTTCCTCTATGTTTGTTTTCTTCTGTCTATACAGCAGAAGTCAATTACACTTGTTCGTTTTTATACATATTCAATTGCTGTATCTGTCAGGCATAAGCTCTGCATAGGAAAAAGCATTTTGCCTGGAGTCTTTGATTTAGCACCCTTAAGTACCAGTTGTGCTTAGCCATGGCTTTACTGAGCCTGCAGACAAATACTGTCTGGTTTTTGGTTGGGTTTTTTGTTGTTGTTGTTTAGTTTACAGGGGTTACACTCAACACAGAAAGGTCCAGCAGAGTGGAAGGGCTGCATCAGCCTTTCTTAGTTCATCACACAGCCACAAAAAGCAGATGTACCACAGATGTACCACCACATTGAGTCACGTAAGGCGGACTGGGTCAATGACATTACCTGCATTACCTTCATACTTGGCTCCTATACAATGCTGAAAACTCCCCAATTTTGAGTAAGATACACAGCCAGCCAACATGCAGTTGCCAGGACTGTGGCAGAAGCACATATTTTGTGAGACAGGAGAAAAGCTCCTCATAAACCACTACACGCAGGTATATGCCCCAGTGAATACAGTTACAGCACCAGTCTGCAACAAATGAATTTCGACTTTTACGTAAAAATAATAATTAAAATAGGAAAAACTAATCCTGGGTTCTTCCCTTTTGCTAACTCTCCATCCCAACTGTGCAACTGCTGCAGGCAGAAGAGGTGCAACAGCAGGTAAGCTAGGACAGTCCTTGCCTCAAGCAGTCAGCATTGCTCTCCCAGCACTTTACCTGAGGATGTACTAGCTGCTGTCGTGGCTGTACCGGAGTGCGTGGGGCTGCTGTTTTCCAACAAGAGACAAGAGCTGCCACCACTGCTCTTCTTCATGAACGTCTCAGGGGCACTGGGAAGGTGCACCAGGTGACTGATGCCCAGTTCCTCTTCCTGAGCTTGCTGTCGTCTCAGTGCAACCTACGGACAAGAAGACAAAGGTAGGGCATGCTATCCAGCTTGAGCACAGTTCATAATGGCAACAATTAAAGATTGAATGCATTGTTTTTGCCTTGCTAGGTACTCTCTATCGTGTCAAGGTCACGAACCAGTCAGTGGTTATCAGGGAATATAAAGTAAGTTATAAAGCTACTCAAACCCAACCCCCTTTCTGTCCAAATATGGAAGAACAGACCCATGAAATTGTGGTGCTATGCACATTGCCCTCCAACAAGGCCACATAAAGACATTAAAATTGGCTGTTCATCCAACGCAGCTGCCCTTGAGCAAACTATGCTGTGAAAACACTACCCTCCTCGCTGCTGATACACAGCTGCTGGGGATAAGAAATTAATCTGCTTGCAAGGCCTGGCTCTGTCTTCTTCATCGATATACAGCATCTCTTTATGAGGGCTTATACATGCAGTCTGCTCCTCTTTGCTGGAAATCTATCCCTTTGAGGGTATTTCAGTGCACAGTACACTGTGCAGAGAGAGCTACCGTGGCAGAAGCACAGCCAAGGTAGGGAAACATCCTGCAAGCACCTCAGTCAGTTTCCCACACATTGCAGACAGCTGGCCAGACCTGGAACAGTAGGAGCTCCCCACTTCTTCCCCAGTGCTGTTGTTATTCCATAGCTTAACCGGCACTGGCAAAGCCTACAGGCACTATGCAGTCCAGACCTGCTCTGGCAGAGGGGCTGGGCAGTATGATGCCCACAAGTCCCTTCCAATCCCACCATTCTGTGATGCTGTAGGCATGGATGCAAATAAACCCCATTCCTTGAAGACAGAGAGGACTGCTTCTGCTTCATCTGAACTGGCAGATCAATTTCACACAGCCGCCTTCCCATGCCAAGCACAGCATGTTGTCCAGCCAGTAAACACCATGCTGGGGGTTTCACAACTACCTACCCTGAAACTTGACAAGTGACTGATTTTGCATTTGATTCATTAGGCAGAGGATTACTGCTGACCCCACTACAGTCCATATATTACAGTCTGTATTTGCACCTTGGAAATCTGTCCCAGATTACAGACTGGAATCATGGGCTTTTTCTTGCTGAGAATTCTTCTGGGTAACTTGCACAGGTTTTTCCTCAATTTACATGTTCAACAGGAACATTTTTCTAATATAGATGTGTAATACCATTAGAGAAATTAAGAATAGCTCCTGCAGCAGAGACATCCCAAACAGGGGATAGACTTGCAAACACCACGGACAACTTTGACTTCACAAGCCAATAACCTTGACCTACAAAATTCCACCAGTGCCAAGGGGCTTGCTGCAGAAATATATCAAAAGGGGCAAAAACAGACTTTCAATGTATAACTCCTACACAGATAAGGCTCAGCCAGGGAGGCTTTCAAAGCCACTTTCAAACACCAGGCAGGGAGGAGAAACCCCCCCCAGGAGGGCCACCACCACGACCTGCTAGCAGGAAGCATTCACCACCTGACAGAAGCTGCAGGGCAGCAGACCAGCCTGCGCAGAAGGGGACACTTGTGCGGGCAACGCTCTGTTTTGTGCCACCTCCCCTGAGGCAGGGAGCAAGCGGATCCAGGTCTATTTCTCCATACTTCACACCAGGCAGAGAAAGAGCATGTCATTTGGGCACAGTAACAACTTCTGGATTGACGTGTCACCGACAAAGAGGAATAATTTAAATAAACAAAAGCTCCCAGTGAGTTCAGAGGACATTTAGTATACCTGCACTGAATAATTAAATAAATAAATTACTCAGAAAGATAAGTGGGGAGGGATTTAATAGAGTGCTGCTCAGGTTTTTAAGATCTTGTCAGCGGTACAGTCATTTCATGCCGGATCACAAAGCTCTAAGAGCAGGACTGGGTCGGTAAGGTCACCGCCAGTACACGAGACACTGGCCCCAACACCTAATTAATTTGTCTGTAAGAGACTACGCACGAAGGAGAAGGTGGAACCCCACTCAGAGCTCAAGTAGCTAGAAGCCATTACACTCCCGACTCCTCTTAATTAGCTTTTCAAGATAAGGATCACAAGGACTAACAGAGTGGTCATTTAGATGCCAAGGCGTGGTGGCTTCGGCGGGACTACCTAACGAAAAAAGTTATTCCTAGACAGAACTGGATGCAGTTTGCTTTCTTAGCGAAGACCACCGAGTCCTCGTTTATTTAAGATGACCCAGCTCCGCGGCTTTTTACAGAGCTGCTCTATGAAAAATAGGAACAACGCCGTTAAAAAAAAACAACCAAACAAAAAAAACCCCGCATTTTTCGAAATGCACTCAGATATGCTACTTAGCATCAGGAAAAGCAGCTATACCGAATCTGAAAACGCTAGTGGAAAAATATTCCCACTAATCAGTTAGTTGGCTACATCGTTCATTGCCCAGTTTAAAAAAATTCAAACCCCAAATCGGACAACAAAAACCTCCAAACCAACTAAACAAACAACAACAAAAAAATACAACAAAAACCCCACACCCCAAGTTGAAAATCGGCAATTTGCCATTAAGTCTTCCTCGCTCAAGTTTTCAACAGAGATCCACGCACTTCCAGGGCTACCAGCGCTTCCAGCTCCGCCAGTTTTCCGACGGCAATGCTTTCAGACGGGCTCCCAGCCCAGCGGTCAGCGCTCGCCGCTGCCGCAACCTCACCGCCACTTGAACCCTGCACGCCGTCTGGGCATCTCCTGTTTTTACGCCACCCCCCACCCCCGCAAATTAAAATGTCTGTATTATGTAATTAACAGAGCGAAAAGGCTCATTATTTGAGGAAGGCGACGGCGCAGCTCCAGCCCGGGACGAGGCTTCCCCGCGGCGGCGCCGTCTCGCCG
>VZTM01005732.1:84388-162967 GCA_013400555.1 Jacana jacana | reverse complement strand
ACAATCACCTCCCTACTTCTGCTGGTCACACTATTCTTTATGCAAGCCAGGATGCCATTGGCCTTCTTGGCCACCTGGGCACACTGCTGGCTCATGTTTAGCCTCCTGTCGACCAGCACCCCCAGGTCCTTTTCTGCCAGGCAGCTCTCCAGCCACACTGCCCCAAGCCTGTAGCGATGCATGGGGTTGTTGTGGCCCAAGTGCAGGACCCGGCACTTGGCCTCGTTGAAGGCCATGCCATTAACATTGGCCCATCTATCCAGTCTATCCAAGTCCCTCTGTAGAGCTTCCCTGTCCTCAAGCAGATCAACACTCCCACCCAACTTAGTGTCATCTGCGAACTTACTGATAGTGTTTTCTATATCCTTATCTATATCATTGATGAAAATATTAAAAAGGAAAGGCCCTAGTACTGAGCCCTGAGGAACAATGTGTTTGCAGGTTACCTTGTGCTCACATCCTTACCCATCACGCTGTGGTCAGTACCTGTGGGGACAGCTGTGTGGGAGGTGAACTTTGTTTTTTGAGTTTTGCTTCAGCCATTTTGTGGCTTTCGGCCATTTGGTACACAGAGGGATAATGAAGAGGAGAGAGCATAGCGGGCTGAGACACAGAAGAGAAATAGTAGCAGTCACCAGTTGCTTATACATTAATTTTCACCGGAGACCTTTAAGTGGGACAGCCACTCTCAGAGATGAATCACAAGATGCAAAAAAATGCAACAAGAAGAATCACAGAAGTGCCAAGAAGAATCACAGAATATCAGGGATTGGAAGGGACCTTGAAAGATCATCTAGTCCAATCCCCCTGCTGGAGCAGGAGCACCTAGATCAGGTCACACAGGAACATTAATTAAGCTGTCTTTCACATAACTAGTATATAGAGTGTGAAA
This sequence comes from Jacana jacana, assembly GCA_013400555.1. NCBI lineage: Eukaryota > Metazoa > Chordata > Aves > Charadriiformes > Jacanidae > Jacana > Jacana jacana. Next base: position 162,075 of record VZTM01005732.1, on the reverse strand, counting down.
ATGAGACACAGAATTATGTGTGAAGCGAGTGTGGAGCCCTTTAATTTCTCTACGAGGAGACCGGCCAGCGAAGAGGCAAAGTGAAAAGCTTCCAGGTGAATAGTGTCCTGCGGGAAACAGAAATAATGTGAAATAGGCCTAGGAAAATGGATTTTAAGAGAAAAGAGGGATCTGAGAGTCCCTCTTTGAGCATTCCACCTGACAGTCCTTAGAGGTGATGCTGGGGAATTGGGGGCAAGGTTGCACCCAGGGAAAAGAAGAGAGAGATCTGAGGATCCTGGGTTGGCATTCCACCCGACAGTTCTTTAGAGATGATGCTTGGGAACTGGAGGCAAGCTTGCACCTGGGGAAAAGATAATGGGAAATGGGCCTAGTGTACAAAAAGGATGATGCACTACTGTATGTTTGAAAGGGTTAAACAACCCATTAGGTCTGGCCCATTGCATTGGCCAAAGTTTGGGTCAATGGAAGGTGGAGTCCTTGGGGGTCCCAGGGTGTTATTTGGCTCCTTGGGGGGGTACCCGGGAAGAGTACTGGGGTCCTTGGGGGGGGTTCCATGGTGTTACTATGCTTTATGTTGGAAAACTGTATTGCACATTATATATGGCAAAAGGTATTTGGAAAATTAAAGCGAAAAAGAAAGAAGAAAAATGGGAACCCCTAGATCATTTACCACCTCCATATGACCCCAAGAATGAACCCCATGACCAGGTAGTGAGGAAGGAAGGGGATGGCCCCCCTAGGACCATACTAGAGGAGGTGAAGGCCCTGGGCCACAGAGCTGGACCAGATTAAAAAGGATGTCCAAGTTTTGCTTTATTCTCCTCTGAAAAGGCATCTAAGGGGATTATGTCCCCCTAAAGAGAGGTGCCCGTGCCAGGAGTCCTGGGAGGAGTGGGCTTTGTGGACACGCCTCTGACCGGTACTGAGGCACAAGAATTTAAAAAAGAAATGAAAAAAGTTGTTGGAGAACTCTCTGGATTTGTCAGAACGACTTGACCAGTTTTTAGGCCTCAATCTTTACATTGTGATGAAATGCAGTTTATTTTTGGGGCCCCGTTTACACCAGAGGAAAGGCAAATGATTCAGGCTGCTGGGATCAGAGTATGGGATCCTCTCAGTGTTCAGGGCAGGATTTTGGAGGAGCAGAAATTCCCCATAGCAAGACCTACTTGGGATCAGAACAATACTGAGGGGAGGAATAATACGTCCGATTATAGAAGATTAGTCATTAGGGGAATAAGAGAGGCTGCCCTAGAGGGGCAGAATTTTGATAACGCTTTTGAAAGTAAACAGCAGAAGGACGAACCCGTGGCAGATTGGCTGGAACGATAGAGGAAAAATACACAATAATACTACAATAGATGCAGGGTGAGAGTTGTTAGAAGTCAATTTTGTTACAAAGGCCTAGCCCGACATAAAGGAAAAGCTGGGAGATTGGCGTGACTGGGATTTAAATGATCAGTTGCGAGAAGCCCAAAAAGTGTATTTCAGAAGGGATGACAAAACCAGAAAGCTAAAACCAAATTAATGGTAGCCACAGTAGAAGAGGTGATGAAGTGGCAACCAGAGAAAGAGCGAGAGAGAGGTTACCAAGTTGGGGTTGAGGGCCCAGTTATGGTCTGGGTCATGAGGGCTTTAGGACTCAATGAGGGCAAAGAGGGACCTCTCCCAGGTGGCAAGTGGGCCTTAAAAGGTGTTTCTACTGTGGGAAGGAAGGATATTTTAAAAGAGAATGCCCAATGGGACAAAGAGAGAATAGTCATTGTAACCCTGTCACAGTATCTTGCTGTAAAGATTGTAACAGAAGCGGAAGATTAGACATATTTTAGAAAATTCTGGTCAGCTACAAACCGAACAAAGAAGTAGAGGGGATGTAACTGTAAATAGTATCTGGATGTGTAAGCCTTTGAATGTGGTTATTATGATTCCTATGGGGATTTAAGTATATCAAGAGGACCATTGGGATCAGAGATCCTCTATACTACAAGATACTGCATGAGAATGGAACATGGGAGAGTCCATTTCCTAATGGGCCTTGGGCCTTGGAAGGCCATTATTGGACTTGTGGACAGTATGCTTACTGAAGGTTACCTCCAAATTGGTCAGGTATATGTTATGTTGGATATATAATGCCCTTCTTGTTTCTGGCACAGGCAGCTGGGCTGGGAGTTCAACTGTATGAGGAGCTAAAAAGAAAGAAACAATCATCTATCCATGTAGGAGGAACCCAAAAGTGGGGGAAGAATGAATTGCCCCCTCAGCACATTATAGAAATCTACAGACTGGCGACATGGGCACAGGATGGTTGTTGGGGATATTGAACAACTGTTTATATGTTATATAGAATAAATAGGTTACAAACGTTGCTTGAATTGATTACCAATGAGACAGCCTCAGCAGTAGGATTACTAGCAACTCAACAAACACAGATGAGAACTGCAATATACCAGAACAGATTAACATTAGGCTACCCACTAGCAAGAAGGTGGGGTATACCACAAGTTTAACACCTCAGAGCCCCTCTCAGTGAGAGGCTGAGGTGACAACTAGGTAACCGGCACCTACAGAGCAGGTGTGGATGGCTACAGCGGGTACCCTTCTCTGCTGAGGAGGGCAGGAGAAGATGCTTTTTCTCTTCTTTTTTACATAGGCTTCCCTTCCAACTTGGCACTATGTGATTTATAGACCCATGCAGCTCTACAGATATTATTTACAGTATTAATATTTCCTCTGTTACACCTTTAAATCTTTCCAGGCTCAACTTTAGATGACGCTATCTTCATGCTGAAATGAAACTATTAAATTACATCTCAATCTAAGATGAATGACAACTGTCAAATGAGTGACTCAACAGAGCTGAAGCAGAAAGCGCCTGAGATTATGTGAGGCTGATTTATAAAGATTGCATAAAGATTTCTATAACCCCAGCTTCATGACTCAGCATATCAGAAGGTAATAAGTTACAGTAGGTAGAAATTTATTTCTGCTAGAAGAAGCCAAGGAAAGCTGCTCTCTCCTCAAGATCAGCTATCTCCCAGCTAATTCTGCTCAGGCTGAGCCTCCCTGCAGGAAACAGGCAGCACCTATCCCAGCATGAAGAAAGCTCCGGATCTTTGCCGCTCAATGCTTTCCATTCGCTAAATTACATTCAAAGAACTTTTTCCTTCATAATACAATGCAGGAGACACTTATGTTGCTTTCCATCCTCCATAGAGACCACATTAAAACACTCCTGTTAACCCCCCTCTCAAGCAGTCAGATGGTCCTCAAGTGAGGCACCAGCAGATGCTTGGTGTGGGGGTGTGACAAACATTGAACCCACAGAAACTGGAACTTTTGCCCTTGGAGGGATTGACATTTCTGATGTCAATAACTGCAATTTTTTTTCCTGCAAAAGAGAAATTGAATACAATGTGGAACAAAAATATGATTTGCCTATACACCTGGTGGTGCACATCACTAATGCTGAAGAAGGTGAATGATGCAGACAGGCATGCTTAGCTTCTTATATTGGAATGTGAAGTTCCTTCCTGAACAAAATCAGTTGAGATCTTCTCAACTGATAAGGGCCCCAAAGCCGGGGCCGCTGTCTAGGAGTGAGTCTTGAAAGTGAAACTCCAGTTTGTGAGGTACTGTCTGTGGTTGAGCACTCCACAGAGGGAAGTTTTCAAGTGCTCGAACGCAAATTTGTCTTGGAGCCGATTGAAAATGCAAGTTGAAAAGGAGATGAAAGGAGGCTGAATCAAAAGACCAATAAAGGCAAAATAAAATAAACCCAAACAAACAGGTATGAAAAGTCAGAAGAAAAAGCACATGAGAAATGACAGAAGGAAGAAGAGAAAAACTGGAAAGAGTGAAAATAGAGAAAAGAGAAGTGTAGCAGGCTAAGACAGACAAAGGAGAAATAGTAGCAGTCACCAGCTGCTTATACATGAATTTTCACTAGGAACTAAGTGGGACAGCCAAGATCAGAGATGAATCACGAGATGCAAAAAAGGCAACAGTACCAAGAAGAGCATTAATTCAGTTCTCTTTCACATAATTAGTATTTTCTACTCTTGCTTTTCAGGCTAACTGCACAGATCTGTATTAACCATAATGTTACAGAACCAACTGGTGAGGAACAAAATATTAATCTTGTTACTACCTATCTAGTAATTTGAGTTCTGGATTAATACCACCTAGATGCCTGGTGAATACAAGTACATAGTCAATCCTTTAACAAGGATCTGCTTTGGTTTTGCTAGCTCAAGCCATGCTTTGAATATGGTTTTAGTGTGTAATGTTTGCCTCATCTTTTTTTTAATGGGTGTTTGGTGAGGAAAACAACACATTACTGGAGTTGACATCCCTTGGAGTCATGAAGGATAGGAGATGGTTATGAACTGTCAGCAGTTCTAACACAGATCACAGCAATCTCACTGAAAGTCTTCAGGAAATCATTTAATGTTAAGACTGGGCGTTTCTGATTCAGAGCCCACGATGATGTTAGTGACTAAACGTTACTGCAGATTGCCAGCACCTTTGGAAATAAAATAATTGTAATTAATGTTTCTGGTGGGAAAAAAAAAGAAAAAAAAGTCAAACCAAACCAGAACATAAGAAGGCTCAACTGATATTTTTGTTGTTTGTTTTTTTTTCTAGGTAGGTGATACTTATCCTTTTGCATCAAATTTTTTGCAGAAGTTGTTAAAGTACAAAGTGATCTGTTAGTTACAATCTGTCTTTGCCAAAGCATGCCTTTGGCCGATATCTTAAATCTTGCAAAAATCTTTTATTTGCTAACAAGATCAGAATTTCATGGGACAGATATGAGCAAACTATGTGGCTACCACCGCATTTGGCATGACTGAGACTCTTGGTGGAGTGAGCAACGAATTTTAAAGAGGACTTAATTCTGACCCTGTTGACTGGAAAGGGAAGACCTTTAGTTTCCTAGAAGTCAGCAGGGCTGACTGCATTTAGTAAGTCCATCTTAGAGATCTGCTAGATCTTACTCTGCGTAATTTTTTTTTGCTGTCAGTGCGTCAAGCCAGAAGGTTTTTCCCCCACTGTCACAGCAGATCTTTTTGACTCTCCAAGGTTATTTTACTATATCACCAGACTGTATCCCTAGGGCTGGTTGAGGGTTCCCATCAGGGCCTCAGCTGCAGGAGTGGTGAGCGATAGAAGATAAAGCGTTCACACTGCCTATCCGCATTGTTTGAAAACAGTGTGTCCCTGCCCATGGCAGGGGGGTTGGAACTAGATGATCTTTAAGGTCCCTTCCAACCCAAACCATTCTGTGATTCTGTGAAAACATCAACATGTCCATAAACATTCTGAACATTTAGAACAAATTATCAAAAACAGCCGGAGGGAGTTTAGCAGTAGTGGGAAATGGTGCCAGCACGTTCCTCCTGAGGCCCTGACAAATGAAACTCCTCAGTGCTGGACTTCAGTTCTTTCCTGCAGCTTTGGGTGACTTGGTTGTCCTACAACCATCAAGTTAGCAGAATAAACAGGTGTACAGTTACCCCCATCTCCACTCCTGGGGCTACGTTAGTCCACATACATCATTTGCTTATATGAGCCATTGTTGTAATATTAGCTGGTCTACATGTGTGGGTAGCCCCCCTCCCATACGAAGGTACATATTTCTTGGAGTGACAGACATGGTCATGACAACTAATCTCATTGAAAAGATACTGAAAAGATATTTCAGGAAAAATCCAGTAGGTGGCATAAATAAGCCATGCATTTTTTTTTTTGCAGTTTCACTTATGTGCTTGTGCCATTCTCCCCTTTCTTTCATTCATTCCTTATTACAGAATTTCAGACCTCCTTTAATTTACGGCATAGCTGAAGTTTTGCCCCCTGGCTCTTAAAACACAACCACGCAGGCAACGTTTTGTATTCCAAGCAGAGAATTTACTAGCAATTTGTGGCAGCATATAGCACTTTTCTGTTTGTTTGTCTTTGTATTCCTGTTTTCACACTTTCTGTTTTCGGGTTATACTCCTAGAACTGCCTGCAACAAGAGATAAGGATTTCTTATTAGGACAGCCAAATCCAAACCCAATTTTTGCCTTTGAATGCCCATTATTTACAAGAGTTTTAAAATCAGCCCTAGAGATGCCATCTCAGACACTTCTCTGATATTGTAATGGAATCATGGAATCACAGAATCTTCATCGCTGGAAAGGACCTCTGAGATCATCGAGTCCAACTATACACACACAAAAAACCCCATTTGTCGCCCACTAGAGCATGTCCTCAAGTGCTACATATACATGTTTCTTGAATACCTCCAGGGATGGCAACTCAACCACCTCCCTGGGCAGGCTTTTCCAGTGCCTGACCATTCTTTCAGTAAAGTAATTCTTCCTGATGTCTAATCTAAACCTCTCCTGCTGCAACTTCAGATAATTTCTTCTGGTCCTGTTATTATTCACTAGGGAGAAGAGGCCAGCGTCCACTTTTCTACAACATCCTTTGAGGTAGCTGTAGAGGGCAATGAGGTCTCCTGAGGGGAAAGGGCCCTCTCCTGAGGCTGAGGGCCTCCTCTTCTCCAAACTAATATGTTGGCACGAGCAGCATTACTCAAGATCAATGGAGTCTGATAAACCACTGAGGGCTTTTGCTAAAAGTCTGTTCAGTCAAGCTGAATCTTCCATTCACACATAAAATTTTGAGTGCTTCATTCTTCCTTACTCCACAAAATGTTTCTAGGTCATGGACCCTTTAGGGACCACAAAGGTACTACTTGCTCCTCTTCTCTCTCCTCTTTTTCCTTTTGCTGTCTTGGTCACAGGAACATGTTCACTGACTGAGCAACTGAAGCAGTTTATAGCACTGCCACCACTTGCCTATTTGCTGCCTCTCCTCAGTGAGAGTTAGGAGAGTCCTAGAGGAGCGTATCCACAGCCTGTCATCTGAGCTCAGGGACATCTTTCTACATCAGTCTGGAAAGCTGCTGTGCCCAGCTTTGCTTGCAAAGACCACTGGTTGTTGGCAAGGTGCATAAAAATCTGTATGCTCTTCAGCACCCTCATCTCACATTCTCTTCTCTTGGTGCAAATCAAGACCTGCTAGGAAGTTTAAGTGTGACATCCGCCCAGCAGACCCTTCTCTAAACAGATATTGGCAGAGGATGGGGAAAAGCATCAGGTGTATCCCGAATTAGAGAACGGGCCTGTCACAGCAGGCCTGCTGTGCCTTAATGGCCATTGAGGTGGGAGTTCATTCACGCTATGCTTGCTGGCATTCTCCCTGACAGGCACATCAGTAACTTCAGAGCTACAGGTGAGAAAAGCCACTGGTGATTCTTGCCTGAATAAATGCCTGTTAACAAGATGCACACTAGTCATAATCTAGAATTTAATGGCCCCAATGTCTGGGTTATGGTAAAAATTATTTGTGTAAAATCAAGAAAAACCTGTCTGTAACAATGCATGACTCTTCACCTTCATGGTTGTAAGCCCAGTCAATGACACTGGCCCAGAGTGCTCAATAAAATCACAATTCATTGGAAATAAAATATATTCCATTACAGTATGTCATGCACAGCACAAAAACGAAGAAGTTTTCAATACTATGATGCAAATAGAACAGAGACATTAAAAAGGTGCATGTTTGTCATGTCACTGCTGTGACTAGTTTTACTAGTAACAGGGATAAAGAAAAGAAAAAAATACCACTTTTTTGTTCATGCAAGTTAGAATCATTTGCAGAGAACGTGCTGCCAGCTCCTCGGAAATTTCAATCATTGGTAATAATTGACTTGAACAGCTATTTGGAAGCATTATTAGGTCCAACTTAGAAGTAAAAAACTGTATGTGGAAACCACTGGCTTGCTTCTTCTCAGTCTTCATTGTTCATTTTAGGCACACTTAAAAATTAATTGGATCCAGTGACTTAGAACATTGAAGACTCTTGCATGACTCATTAAGCTGACATTTCTAACATTTGTAATTCACACTGTAAGAATGATAGAATCACATAAGCCATCTATATGTTCAAGCTCCTTCATCAGGATAGGACTACTGCAGAGAATGCCCTTAGTTTTGAATATCATCATCAATTCAGCTCGAAGACATCTGTAATGGAGCTGAGTTTGATAGACTGCCAGAGTGTGAAAAACTAAGCTCCAACCTCTTAAAAATAGGCAACACAATTAATTGCTACTTTTTTATTTATGGTCTTCAATCTTTTAATGGATACAGTTAAATTCCCACTTCATTGAGCAAGCCCATTGGTATTTAAAGGAACAAATAGATCATTTCAAATTATAAAGCACTGGTTTTATTACTTATGCTGTGTTTTAAATTTTGCAAATTTTTATTATTTTACGTTCTTGATCTTCATGGAGCTGGAGGTCCATGATTGCAAGGGTTTTGAGTGAGGTAATTGAAATGGCAGTTTTTGCTGTGTCTATTTATTGACTGTCCAATTTATTTAGTTATTTGTGCATTATTATTTGTTGCTCCTAGTTCTAATGTTTGATAGAGGCAAGAGTATTGGTACAACAGCTCTTTTTCTTCTTTTTTCTTTAAATCTGAGTAAATATAAAGTATCTTTTTTTCACATAATTTTGTGCTCTCAGGGGAGCACACTTCATTCTGTGGGGCTTCCCTATAAAATCTGTCAGTGTAGCACATGGGCCTAAGAGCAAAGTTTGGTGCTGCTTTCCCCCTGTTTCTTCCCCCTTCCTGTGTGAAGTCTGTCAAATCCACTGCGGAGGTACAGGGCAAGGCTTGTGTTGCATCAGAATTGCCTCCAGCAGCAATTGGGCTCTTTCAAATGTTTTAATCAAAGTCGAATGACTGTTAGTTAATCAGCCATGCTGTGAAATGACTTAATGCGAGCTACTGAGCTTTCACATCTCCTAGGCTGAGAAAGTGGGTTTCTTCTTCCCTGTTGGCCTGGCTCTCTTCCCCTGCAGCCTCTCCCATCTCCCCATAGTGCCCCAGAGCCCCCAGAGCAATCAGGGGGCAGTTCAGAAGTTGTCCCTAGATGCTGCAGACAGAATCTTGGGTCTCCCTGTCATCAAGGGCTCATGGGCTCATCCCTTATCCCTGCCAGGAATCCAGTTCAGAGGAAGGACCCTGGAGATCTGGGTCCCAGGAGATCTACACCTCTTAAATTCATCTTTACTTATTGCTGCAAGACTCAGAAAATCAGAGCACTTAGCTGGTTTCCTTAGTTAACAGTTTTCTTCTATCACTGGCACATCAGTCAGCGATGTTGGGTAATGATCTCTGTGCATCTTATTTGCACATTGGCTAAATAGGAGTAATTGACTTTCTCTAATTCTATTGTTAGAAGGTACTAAGGAAGATGACACATTGTTACAAATTATTTAAACTGTCAGACTCTTAATTATAATTAGTCTGGCTTTGTCTATACATGGAGATGCATTGTCAGGTGATGGGAACATTGTGTGGAAACTAGTTAGGCAGGCATCTTAAATTTCTGTCATCGGTATGCAGTGTCCCCTGCAGATGCTAGAATAAAGGTCTTCTGAGCCCAGCTTAGCCATCCCAGCTGAGTGGATGCAAATATTCACACTGACTGAGTAAAATCTTTTGAAATACCCTCAGAGTTTAAATTTTAACAGACACCTCACTCAGGTTGAGAACAAAGAATAGCTTTACCGCACGGTTGTGTATACTATTACGTTCCTTTATCTTTTTTTAGGAAACGAAGGCATGGAGATTGCCTTTTCACTACTGGAAGGCAGCTTCTGCAAATTCACAGTAACAATGTCTTAGACAATTGGTCACTAGGTAGGGTAAGATGAGTACCCTGAAGGTAAGCAGGATGCATCTCTAAAATCGCCCAAGTATCTATTGACACCATACCCCACAACTCCTCTCTGCAGGACTCGCTGTGTTCCACCAGCAGAATGATACATACCTTAAATACCTGCTTGGTTGCTTACTTACCAGGTAGTCCATTGGCCTGGTGATGCTCTCATCGACCCTGTGAAGAATGCATGCCTTAACTTCCAGTAGCCATTTATTCTTATGTGTTGCAGTGAGGTGCCTCCCATCATCTGTTTTTTTAAAGCGAACTTTGGAAATAAAATGAAAATTACACACTTATCCCTTTTTTTTTTTGGGGGGGGGGGAAGTAAAAAAGAGAGTACTTACCTAGCCCCATCATGACATCCCATTTGTTAAAATATTAGTTGTTACAGAGCCTGGCAATGTTGTTACAAGGCAGTGTGCACTTGCAGCCCAGAAGGCCAATCACATCCAAAAAAGGTGCGTTGCCAGCACATCCAGAGAGGTGATTCTGGCACTTGTGAGACCTCACCTGGAGTACTGTGTGCAGGTCTGGAGCCCTCAGTACAGGAAAGACATGGACGTGATGGAGCATGTCTAGAGGAGGGCCACAAAAATGATCAGGGGGTTGGAGCACCTTTGCTATGAGGACAGGCTGGGGGAGCTGGGCTTGTTCAGCCTGGAGAAGAGGAGGCTCTGGGAATACCTAAGAGCAGTCTTCCAGTACCTGAAGGGGGCCTACAGGAAGGCTGGGGAGGGTCTGTTTACAAAGGCCTGCAGTGACAGGACGAGGGGCAATGGCTTCAAGCTGGACAAGAGCAGATTTAGATTGGATATCAGGAATAGGTTCTTTGCTATGAGGGTGGTGAACCACTGGAACATGTTGCCCAGGGAGGTGGTTGAAGCCCCTTCCCTGGAAATATTCAAGATGAGGCTCAACAAGGCCCTGGGCAACCCGGTCTTGTTGGGGGTGTCCCTGCTGACTGTGGGGAGGTCAGACTAGATGACACTAGATGTCCCTTCCGGCCTGGACCATTCTATGATTCTATGATTCTATCTGATTATATGAGTCTATGAATATCTTGCAATTACCTTTTCTTCCTATTAAAAGATCTCTAAAATCATTGCAGTTATCAATATTTTCATAGGGGCACCACGTGACCACTCATGGAAGGTGGTCAAAATAACTGATGGCCCAGTCATACAAGATTGCACTGTTAATCATATTTTTAAGTGTACCTGTGAAGGTGATGTTGGTAGAGGGAGACAGTGTTCCAGCACCCGAATTCACCGGTGCCCTGGCTCAAAATGCTGATTAATACAACCCTCTGTCTGGCAGGAGGCAGAGGAGTGACTTTCACATACTGTGTTTTGTTTTGATGTAATCAAAGCAGTGGGAAACACAACCTCATTACGGTGCAGGACTCATTGGGTTACTTACAGTTGACAATGTGGGAGAGAAGTGTAGGAGGCACGAATAGAAGAGTCATGCTTTTTCCTTGCAAATCTGGACTTACATTTTCCCCAAAGTTTTATTTAGAGTCAAAACTAAATTTCTATGTGCAGCCTCCTATCCACCTTTGCCCCATCAGCATGACAAGGAGAAGATGTGTCAGTTCAGGATGCCAACTTAGGCATCCTTATTTTGTGAGTTTTTAACATTGAGATAAACATGCTCAGCTTTGCTCAGCTGCAGAAGAGGACCATGTTTGCTACCTGTGGAAGGCAACCAGCTATTTCAGGTACTTGCACACACTTCAATCTGTGTGAAAAGACTTTCAGGTGAAAGTCTTTGGAGTAGCTAGTTTCTCACCTCTGTATCTGTGTTGCAGCAGTGTGTCCAACCGAGCTCATTTTCATGCCCCTCAGTATTAACACATGCCAGCAGCAGACTGTGGGATCCCCCACAACAGATGATGGCCTATTTTCCAGGTTTGCACCTGCCTTTGAAGAAGATTTTCCTGACCCCAGATCTCAGGAGAATACTGATGGGCCTCCTTGTAAGCACANNNNCTGATGGGCCTCCTTGTAAGCACAAAACTTGGGTTGCAAGCAGTGGGCTACTAATTCAACGTTGTTAGTTACAGAAAATAGCTATCTAAGATCAAGAGTTGCAGACATCGGTTTGTGCCATACCCTGCCCTGAAATGTCAGCAGTTGAAAGGGGGTTATTAAAATAGGTAGAAAATAATAACAGAATACTAAAAACAAAACAAAACAAAACAATGAAAAAACCAAACCAAAACACCCTCACCTCCCCACCCCACCCCCCCAAAAAAAACCCCAAAACAAACAAACAACCCATCTGCAAACAAAACCAAAGCAAAAACCCAACCCAAACCCCAGTAACTGACTGCTCTGTCAGCCTGGTTGTTTTACTCTGCATGCTTGCAGCCGTGTGGGGATTTATCCCGTCTGTAGGGGTCTCCCTGCTCCACAGAGAAGTGACCGGGGAGGCTGGAGCAGCAGGGGGAGGAAGAGCCAGCACCCTGATGGGGCGAGCTGGGCTCTCCAGCAGGTCCATGGGCCTCGGCGAGAATTCACTGGATGTTTTTGTTCACACAGCTTAAAAATGGGATTTACAGTCTTGTCTGTAGTATGTTTCCAGAAACTCACGAACCTACTTAGCAGTTTTCATATAACTGCATGTGTCTACTTTGTCTTCAATTCTTGACCCAGTTCTGGCCAAATACCAGTTGTTGTACCAAAGCCAGAATAGGCAGTTATTTTGTGACACTACAGCCAGAGGTGGTAACCAGTTCATATTCGTTTAAAATCTCACCCAGGCTTCCCAGGGACTAAACCTTGTTTTTTGCAGAACTAACTTGAAAAACTTTCTCACCTCCAGCTATATTGCTTTGTTTTACTTTACTGTCCCTTTGCAAATCATCTGTATGGTTTATTATTCCAGCAGTTGCATACTCTGGACTGTATTAAATTTGTTATTTTCAGGATTTGTCAAAACAAAAGCGTTCTTTTACATGTCTTCCTTATTTTCAGCTTCCAACTCTTTACCAGCAGGTGTTTGTCAGGTTGATGCTGGCAGCCTTTGGAGCTGTCTCCCTGCGGACACACTGACCATGAATAGAATCAAGTTGCATTGGGTCAGGTCAGGTCCCTCTCTGATCCATCTGAAATAGGCAAACAAAATGCACTGAACATTTTTTGCTCTTATCACACTGTCAGCACTGGTCCTTTTTTGCTCTCATTGCACTGCCAACTCTTGCTTAATTCACACTCTGGCAAGTTCTCTTACATTACATATTTCTAACTTTGTTTTACTCCCACAAACTTTTATTATTTTTCCTCAGTTGTTTCATTTTGATTTTCCCAAATCAAATCTCACTTTATTATCATCCTGAATTTCTAATCTCTCTCAATCTCTGTTGTACAGCTGTTCTGCTCACACTCCTCCCAAATCAGCATCTGCTGCAGAAGGCATTAACATGCTTCTTGCTCCTCCTGCTAGGCTAGTGATGCAGATTAAACCACCACAATAAAGGGCCTCTGAGCAGATATATGTGGTTGGACTGGAAAATTCTCATGATAAATTTGCAAGAACAAGTGCAAGGTGGGGAAGGAGCCATTTCCTGGGCCAGCCCCTGCCTGCTCACACCTCCCCAGTACCAAGGGGTGGTAAAGGGCTGGTTCTGAGTTCCCACTCACCCAGAGACTGGAGAAAAGTTGCTCTTCTGGCCCCAGAAAATGCCCAAGAGCAATGCAGGGACATTGCAGGATAACTGCCAGAGACAGCAGATGGCTTTTCATGCCTCAGAGAAAGGTGTGATAACATGGCCAGGAAGTAGAGAAGGATCTTTAATAATCTGCCACTTTGTCATGACATGCAAAAAAAAAATGGTATGTCTTTCTCTCAGTGAAGTTAACGTTGCTGAGTGATGAAGGATGGTATTGTTGGGGAGTGTGACCCATCCTTTCAACTGCAGCTTGTCAAACCTTGTCAGGAAGGAGAATGCAGTAAGGGCTGTTTCTGCAACAGTGGCTGAAGTCATTCAGCTGAAAGCTGAAGAAAAAAAAATACCACTATATCTCTTAGAAGTATCTTTTTCCTACTTCCATTCAGATCAGCATTTACAGGTCATAGGAGAGCATGTGCACTGCTTTGAAAAAATGTTAGCTCTTATGTTATCTAAGTAATAATCCTGCAAATGGCTGTAGTTGTTTTTAGAGGACATGGAGATTGACTTCTGCTATTCATGGCTGAATGTATTTAATAATACTTTGTTTAAGAGTATAATGAAGCCCTTGTTTGCAGGTCTGTCGAGGTCGTTGAAGGGCAGTTTTGTATAGCAAGAATTATTTTAAAGGCAATTTATCTGCTGCTTTGGCAGGGGGGTTGGACTAGATGACGTCCAGAGCTCCTTCCCAACCCTGTACCATTCTGCGATTCTGTGATCCAGTAGCGCTAGCTACAAAAACACAAAATGCACTTCCCAGTGAGAAGTGGCCTAGCAGAAAGACTGCCATTCAGCAAGTGGCACAGGGCAAACCAGCAAAATGCAGGTGGGTAAAACAATAGAGGGAAAAATAAAGGTCCTTCAAGCCTGTCTCCGGTGTCCCGTGCCACCCTTTAAGGCCCCAACCAAAGTGCTCACAGCAGGTACCCACTGCCTGAAGGCTCCCATTTTCCCTGATGATCTTCTCATTCCTGAGATGTTTTCAGGTATCATGCATGGGATGGGTGTGAGGAAACATGCTTATCTTTTTCTTTTAGCAGGAAAAGCTAAAAGTCCATTAAAGAAGCAGAACACTTACAACAGAGGTTTTGAGTCACTGAATTAATTAATCACCTATAATAAAGAACTGTCTGGTATATTGATCAATGTATACAGACAGTTGAAACGCAGTACTACATCTAGCATGATTTGCTCATGTACCTTGTTCCCATTGCTTAAAAATATGGCAGGAAGAAGACACATCCTTTTACAAACAACTTGTTATGATCATCTTTGAAAAAAAAAAAAAAAACCGCTGCAGTATTTCCAGTGCAGTATCTTACATAGAGGTTCCCAAATATTTTTGCAGGTAGCACGCAGTTCTGCAGCTCCTTAACAGCACTTTGTTGTCCAGTTGTTGAGAAGAGGTACTGATATTTGGCATGATGTCATACCAACCAAAACAGAAAGTGGAGCAACTGATGGAAAAAGACAGCAGCCAGGTAGCTCAGCTCTAACCAGACGCTTCTGTTCAGTATATGCATGCACAGAGACACAGTAGCCAACATGAAGTGAAACAGGAAGGAATTGTTTTAATTGACTTCCCTAGCCATTGCATTAGACTATGAGCAGTGAGGGCTAATACTTCCACGGTTCCCAACTGAAATATGAGACAAACTTGAATTTGGGTACCCCTTTCCTCTAATCTCATTGTGGACATTTCTAAGAGTGTTTAATGCAAAATCCTTCTTGCATGTTTTCTAACATAGTTCTTTTACCTTCTACCTCTGTCCCTTGTCTCACATCAGGCTCTCAGGGACTCTCAGAGGCGGCCCCAAGCATCCCCAGGTGGACTGAACATCTGAAAGCCTCTCTTTCTAGCAAGGAAATGCTTGTAGTTAAGCTTTCATTCGATGGATCTGGATGCAGGCACAAGAGCCGGAAGGGGTGAACTTTACAGACCCTCACGCAGACACAGTGCCCAGTGAAGAGAGCTGCTCACAGCTGCAGTAAGAGCATGAACGCTGTTTTGGCTAGCTCTGCTGCTGCCTTTCAAAGGCAGGAGGACGTCTGTAGCCTTTGGGCCACTTCCATCCCAGCAAACAGAGCCAGGCCTGTGCGTCAGGGATCAACGCCAAGGCTTGCATTATTCACACCATGGCTGAACTGGACCCAGAGCAGCCAGACTTCTCAGCACAAAAGTATGAGACACCAGGAGAAAGAAACACAAAAGCTATTTCTAGAATAACTTGAGTTCTTCCAGCTGCATCAAGATAAACCCCCTGAAAATACATCTTGCAAAAATGCCTTCTTTAGTCATTGTAGTTAGATCAATATTTTTTTGGCTAATTTGCATCATTTTACAACTCAGTAACCTTTGCCTCTTATGTCCTAGGGTGATTTTAAGTGGCAGCTTCACTTAATGTATGACAGTGTAACTGCAAAAAGACAGTGACCTATTTTACAGTCTTGAAAAAGTGCCAGAGCTTTTATATATTCACTGACAGTTGGAGTTCAAAGGTGATGGCAACATCATGCTTGGATATACTGAGAGCCAATCATTATCTGAGCTGAGCTGAAAAACAAATGCCAGGGGGCGTGTGTATGAGGAGCTCAGTTCAGAGCTGGTATGAATGGTAAACCTTTTAATCCCAGTACCTGTGATATATGCTATCCAGCATTAGCAGGTGGAATTAAACTGGGTTTGCAGAGGGCACTGGTGGATACAAACACTTTTGGGAACCTCTTAACTATTTCCAGGGGAAGGGCCTGACTTCCACGGTGTGAACTGCTTCAGGTGTCAACCTCTTGGAGACAGGAGGGCCATCCAAGAAAACAAAATGCTAGGGGAAGTAATTTTTGGTTTTTGGGTTTTTTTTTTTGTATGTTTGTTTGTTTGTTTGTTTGTTTTTTGTTTTTTAACTGCTCAATCCATTAAGTCTCTCCTAAAAGAATTTTAGGCCAGAAATTACTTTCACTGACTTGGGTAAAATAGTAAGTTTACTCTGTATGTTCTACCTATATCCACCAACACATGCAAAGTTTAGGTTGTTTTGGGCAATCTTCCTGACATGGTACACCACAATGGCCTACTTCACCACACAGCTATAACTGGAGGCACTTTGCCTTACAAGGCATTTTAACACAAGACAATAAGCTTTTGGGAAGAGAGTGAACATTGCACAGAAGTGCTGAGTCCTGGCTCTAGAAGGCCAGTTCTGGGTCAACCCATGTGCTTACCAGGAAAACGACACCTAAATAAATCCAGGAACTCTGAGTTGCATAACCTGACTCTTGCATGTCCTTGAAAGCCTCATATTCATCCCCAGGCTCTTGCCAGTCAAGGCCATTAAAAAGCAATGCAATCACTTAGAAAAATTTAACCCCTAATGTACTGGTTTCTGATACCAGTCCCCTGGGGGAGTTGGAGCAGGGGAGAAAAAATAAAAGTATTAAAGTACATTTGGTGACTGTCCCTGTGTCATTAGTCACCTAAGGCACTGGCCCCATTTTTTTAAACCTTTTGACAATGATTGCATAGCTAGGACTTTCACAGCACCCAGGACTCCCACTGATTCGTGGAAGGGGAGTCAGGGACCTATGCCAACCCAGAAAGTAACAGTCATGGCTCTCTGCTCTGAAAAGCTCAATTCACAGGCGTTTCAAGTTTTTTATTTAGCCTCAGGCTACAGTTATATACAAATACTTGAGTGCTAATAGAGCACAGTAGCAAGGCAGCAGTGCAGCAACAAAGATAATTTTTAAAAATCATTTGGAATGCAAAGATCTATTAGACATATTTCTAATTAAGATATCTCCTACAGCAATACAGTGGCACTACTGCCGAAGATATTATCAGACAGCTCAGCATAGTCTTTTTTACCAAGTCAGAGGAGCATAGTGTGCAGGCTGCCATAGAATCACAAAATTACCTCAAATTGGAAGGGACCCAAACGGATCATCAAGTACAACTGCCTGCTAGCCACAGGACTACCTAAAACCACTGTCATGAGGTATAAGCCAGAGTTAAAGATATGATCACTAACTTAGATAAGGAAGGACAACTAAACTGGTTTGGATTAAACCAGTGCCAAATAAAAAATATATTCTTAGTAAAACTGAAAGTATAAACACATCTCTGGTCCAAATTCTGTCTTGGCAATATAACTTCTCTCCACTAAAAAAGAATTTAATCAATTAGATGCAGGTAAGCATGTGTAAATACGTGAACTGGATTTTCTGTAAAATTAGAACAAGTACTGAAGAGACATTAAAGCACTCATCCTTTTTCTCTACTTCATCGGCTTGGTTTGATTAACTCCAGCTCTGAGTGTGCTTTAATGTCATGAAGACAAGAACAGATTATCTTGACTTTGCTTTCTAGACAGTTGTTTGAACTGTGGCAAGAGGTGATAGGCCAACAAATCTGAAAATGAATGAAAAGCCACTCTTTGCCATGATCCAACTTGCACAAATTCTGCTGAATAAGAAACCCACATAGCTCCTAACTGAACAAGGAATTTATTGGGAAGCCTGCACTGGCGTCCTGCACTGCATGTGACCAAATCTCAGGTCATGAGGTAGATGAACATGCCGGGCACAGCCAGCTCCCTGCTACACAGAGCATGGCTGGCAAAGCAAGGGGCCTTTGCTTCTCTTTTTTTTTTACAGCTGCTGCTGCTGCTGTTTGTCATCAGTCTGGTGTCTCCTTATTTTCACAGTAATTTAGCAAGTTGGTGACAAACATCTTTAACTAGCAGGTAACACTTAGGTGAGACAGCACCCACACAAAACTAAATGTCAAGTGAAGACTGAGAAGAAAAGTTGGGCAGAGGTGTGCAATAGTAAAAAATGACTGACCTCAGGGTGTAAGCAGGGCTTTTTTTGGAACTGCTATGTGAAGACACGTTCCCCCAGCAGAGGCTTCACCTGCCCTTGGCCCAGGGAACACTCCCTGGCACTGGTATCACACAGTACCTGACAAGGGCTCACAGAAACTTCATGCAGTGCAAGCTGCCGAGTTCATGCAGGCCAAGGGACTATGTAGGAAAAGCTGTTTGATAAGAACTTAGGGAGGGAAGGTGGAAGAACACAGAGACGCAGAAGGGTACAGGTCCCTTGAAGAACAGCAATGAAGCGTGTTCCTCTGTCTCATCACCTAGGTCTGAACTGACAAGGATACAGAGACACTAGCTTAGGACTTGTACAAACTCTAAAAAGCATCCCCTTCATCAAGCTGCCACGATTGTTTGGAAGATAAAGCTTGAAGGCTTCTACTTCAGTGGGCAACTACTTTGCAGAGAGCTAGGTCAAACTGCTTGAGCACCATCCTTTGGTGACCCCCCACCACGATGCTGCACATGGCCAAGAGAGAGGCCACATCTCTCCCAAACAGCAATGGGTCCAACTGCTGCAGAAAGTGCAAGACCAGCAAAGGCAGATCATCCCAGGCAAAGTTTTTTACTCTGCCAGTCAGCAGGATAAAGTTAGTTTGGGCACAGAGGCTGTTTGCATCAGCAGCCTCCAAGGGTTGAGCTACCCAGTCCTCCTTCCCTTGACTTACCAATTTGCCCTGGTTTGCCTCTGCAGTTGTAATTTGTAGCGTATCTGGATGATGACAAATCACACGTAGAACAGGAGAGGAGTAAAACAGCATAATGAAATTTTATTCTGAAAATATGGCAAGAGTCTAAGGCACTTCAAACATTTCAATACACATGACTAAAGTGAATGTGACAAGGTAATAGCATTCCATAAATATGCACCGAGAACTACACTCAATTCCACTCAAGGGGAATATACAGCTGGTACCTCTAATTTTACTCTCCAATAAACATGTATGGAGCTTACAGACTGACACAGTTAATAAAAATGTTGTAGCAGGACACTTAATTCTTCATGTAGTTTTTAATTATTAAGGAATATAAAATGTTGAAAATACTGTGCGAGTTAATTTTATAGATACTAGTATCTTTCATATAAAAAGTTAAACATTATCCCCAATTAGCAACAACTTATTTAGTGAACTTCAGACCTGACACAAGGCTCTATCCCCAATACCTACCCACTCACCCACCAGCTCAAGATCCACGGAGCTGACTATATAAGCAACTGCAACTTCTGAATTTCAAAGTAATTAAAAACATCAAAATCACGTTGGAATGAAATTTATTAAAAGGGTACTGTGATAAAGTCTAGGCACAGTAAATATGTTTTAGAGTGATTAAAAACAGGCCACCGGGACACCCCTGTGTGGATAGCTTTCAAAGTCTGAGGCTGCACATGACACAGGAAAGGGTAATCTATAGCAATGAAAAATAGGATGTATGCCAGTGTACAGAAAGACGAGCAGGTGAGCAAAAGACAGTTCTGGCTAAGGTTCTCAACTGAGCACTACTTGACTATACGCCTGCTTCAAGTTTACAGTTTTCTATCTTTAGCACTAGATCTCTGCTTTCACTTTGCTGGTGAGTTCAGGCACAAGACAATTACATTCAGTATCTGTCTCAGTAAAACAGTAACATTTAGCAGCTTAAAGATGGCGTAGAGATTTTTACAGATATCCATGCACTACTACTCAAATGTGGCTCTGTGGGTGGGACCAGGAGATGTCTTTCTGCTAAGCCTAGGAGTGCCCTAGAAAAGAGGAAAGAACAATTAATCAAAGGGAAATTATTCCAGCCAGCCAAATGAGAACATAGCACTCACAGGCACTCTGTTCAATCCCTTGCCTTTAATTGCACAGATCAATCTCTTTTTTGTAGGAAGAACAGTGCCACCTGTCATACAGCCTATAACTGAGAGTGCATGTTGTTTAGACAGTGACACATTTAGCAGCAGTTTGTCAGGAGAGAGAGCTGGAGCTCAGAGGTGGACATTGGCCAGAACACTAGACAGCTGTAACTCCAGGAACAGCTGTGTTTTGGTGACCAGGTCAATAATTAGCATTACAATGATGCAACAGCACCTCTGCATGCTAGCCAGGGTCAATGAACCGTGCTAGTGTGCTATCTTCACCCCCAGATAAAAGGAAGGAGGTATCCTTTAGCCAGAGCTCAGCCTTCTGCAGACGACCTGTGTTTAAAATCATAGAATGGTTAGCGTTTGAAGGGACCCTAAAGATCATCAAGTTCCAACCCCCCTGCCCTGGGCAGAGACACCTCCCACTACAGCAGGTTGCTCAAAGCCCCATCAAGCCTGGCCTTAAACACTTCCAGGGATGGGGCATCCACAACTTCCCTGGGCAACCTGTTCCAGAGTCTCACCACTCTCACAGTAAAGAATTTCTTTCTAGTATCTAATCTAAATCTCCCCTTTTCTGATTTAAAGCCGTTACCCCTTGTCCTGTCACTACACTGCCTGACAAAGAGTCTCTCCCCATCTCTCCTGTAGCCCCTTCAGATACTGGAAGACTGCTATAAGGACTTCCTGGAGACTTCTCAAGGCTGAACAACCCCAACTCCCTCAGCCGGTCTTCACAGGAGAGGTGCTCCATTCCTCTTATTACCTCTGTGGCCCTCCACTGGACCCATTCCAAATGTATATTCCACTTACCAGCATAAAAATTATCCTGTGAATAAACTTGAAAATTCACATGCTATACAGCTGCTGGGGGTGGTGGTATAGTTTTTCATGTTTTACTATTATGTTTGGGAGCAGCAAGTTAAAATGTAAACTGCAAGAACTTGTGTACTAACCGGTGACTGGGTTTTGGAAAAGTTGACATGGGCATAAAGGAGAACTGCTATGTCCTTATGTCCAGCTTCCAGGGCTATTGAAAGTGCTGTACTGCCATCCTGTGAGGAGAAAGGAAGAAATAAAAGAATTAGTGCTTGTGTGCATTAACAGACTTCAGCCCACTCAGAAGGGAAGTTATAAAGCGGAAGCCCACTGCTCAGACAGTTGGGTTAATTTAGAGTCTTGTTTAATTTCTTTTATTACAATTAAGTGACAATAAGCCCTACACTGCTGCTTTACGAGGCAGTCCAACAGTCGGAGGCCTCATAATTTTTCTCAATGAGGAATCTCAATTATTGTTGAGAAGAATGAGCACACCATTACCACAATAATATTACATGTAGTGCTGTGTAAGACCAGTGATTTCACATGATTGGTCTGAGAGAATCTACAGTGCCAGTGAAGAGTAGAAGATAAGATAAGGGAGGGAGGGATAAATGCTAATCAAATATCATGATAATTGCTGTGTTATAATTGTTGTGTTATAGCTCCCATTAACACTAAGAGCAATGGTCCTTGATGGATGCCCAACTACAACCAGATGGGGTTTCGACCAGATGGTCAAATACCATCACCTCCATTTCTCAGGAGATACTGATTTCAGAAATCATAATTGTTGAAGCTGCTAGAAGGAAAGACTGCCTTTGCCTAAAGGGTAATGTAGTAACCTGTTGGTTTCCCTTCAGACCATGTTCAGTCGAGGAAGAAGCAGACGTCAGACAACCTGTGATGTGAACCTCTCAGCTGTCAGAGGAGCACACTTGTATGAAGCCCGACACATCCCTGACTCTGACTTCCTTGCCTCCTTCCCTTCCTGAAATTGATGCATCACACGGCTACAACCCCCTGCTCTCCAGTGGTGTGTAAATTACAAGGCAGGCAGTTACAGTCTTGGCACAAATCTTACAGTGGCTTGCTGGTCCACTGCCTGGATTTGGCTCTTGTGCACAGAATTCTCCATGATAATGGCCAGTATTTGAGATGTCCTCTCATAGGGATCGCTTCTTATATTGGCTCACTGAATGGAGCATGTTTTCCAGCTGCTGCCGTAGAACTTGTGTTAGAGAGGTCAGGACCAGTTTAGGGAAATTGTGAATCCACTTTCCAGTATGGGACGCATCCAGATGTCAGCATCCAGGTAGACAGTCTTCTTATGAGACTACAGGGAGAGTTTATACATAAATCTTAATTGTCCTGAGCAGGCAGGGAGCTAGAAGAGCTGTCCACTACAGTGCAATACAGTGCGCTACACATGAACAACAAAAATTCCACAGTCAACACCAGGAAAAGCCAAGTTCTTCAAGAGAGATGATGAATCACCATCAGAGTGGCAAGGATGAAGCTCAGCTTACTTCTGATCAAGCTGTCTCGAAAAGCTTCACTGTCACATTTAGAATAGCTAGGAGAACGCTAAAAATCTCATAATCTCTCAGCACAAACCCATTATAAATCAGGCAAGCAGTAGACAAGCTGTTCTTGGGAAACAATATCAAAAAACACTATCAAGTAGTTAGGAGTTGTGTCTCCTTAAAGACTTTAATTATTGACTTGGTGATTAACAGTACTAACAGCATTCAGTCTCCAGTAACCTAGACTGGTCTCACAAGGGTTTGTTACTCTGAGGCCTTCTTAAAATTTTCCCTCCCATCAGCTGTTACACACCACTGGCACCATCAGGCAACTCATGCAGCTGCCTCATTCAGCAGGTGAGTGAATGAACAGAAATAATGCTCCTGTCCCTGCCTTTCTGCACCAGTTTCAACAAATAACCACCCACTGCCCTCCCAAATCCCAAACCCGGGCTCCATTTCAGTCACCAATATGTGAAAGCAGTAAGAAGAACAGCAGACCTATCCAAGAAGTGGTGTTGTTAGCAAGAACACAGTACTCACAAGAAAGCAGCCAAGTAAACATTTTCAAGCTTGAGAAGTCTACAGATCAAACTCTCTGCTGACAGTGTAGGTTGCAATGAGCCTTGCAAACAATAAATATGCAAGTGTCTCACTTGGCACTGAAGTGACAGCCTGTATCTGCTCATTGTCAGGACTATTTAGCTTCATGACTGAGACCAAACCTGTATTTTCAAAAGTCACGGAACAGACCCTGTGTGAGCATCCTGTGAAGAGAACTGTAATGCTGATGTTTGCCACATACACAGAAATCAACACAGCAACACTGTTAAGTCATCCAAACAAGGTCCTAACTGAAAACTGGAAAAGTTCTGGGAAAGGGGGAAGGGAAGATGTTTTACCATGAGCTAGCAAATAGTTAATTTCTTCTGGCCACTGCACACCTACAGCTAACCACAGAAATAGCTACTGGCTAAGTCTGTTAGAAAAGCAGAGATACTAGCCAAATAATCACAGCACTTGCTACCACTAAGCAGAGGAAGCACGTATTTGGTAATAGGGCACTGTGAGTCAGAGTTTCACATAAGTAGCCTTCAGCATCTCTCCACTGCAGCAAAAAAAAAAAAGGAATTAGAAAAACATTCCAGAGTGGAGAAAGCCCTGCCTGGAAAGAAAACTCACATTGTCCTCCAGGGTGCCATTACACCCAGGCTGAGCCAGCAGAAGTTTGACGATCTCTACATGTCCATGCTCACTAGCGCACATCAGAGCTGTAGAGCCCTCATCGTCCTGGATATTGACGTCGGCACCACAGGCCAGTAAAGCTTTAACCATGTCTATCCGCCCGTGACTCACAGCCAGCATCAGCGCGGTCTGACCAGCCTGCATGGAAAGAAGAGGAAAACCTAAATTACCACAGAGACAATCAGCGGCCAAGCACGCACACTTCCTTTTTACAGCCCTGTGCTTGGGCCACATTCACATTGCTGTTTATTAAATTAAAGGAAGATATTGGATCTATTTCCAGACATCTGGAGTTCCTTGGAAGGAACTAAATGGTACAGAATTTCTGAATGCCTCCTAAAATTCAGTAACGGTTCTTTCATGTAATATTCAGTCTTCATTTTTAGAAGAGATCCAGACCTGAGGTTCAGCTGTACTTCCATGGCTCCATTTTGTATATAGCTATCAAAAACATACACAAACACCAAAGACTGCAGAGGGTGAGAGTGAAGGAGTGCTGAAGTTGAACTGGGGAAGCAGGGCTGGGAGTGTGGAAGGAAAGATAAAAAGCCACAGGAGTAGGCATGGTGTTGTTTGACTGACCTGGCTGGCTTTAGCATTCACATCCCCACAGCTGAACAGTTCTTCTACTATCCTCATGTCCTTCTCCACTTCCACAGCTGCAAGCGCAGCAAGCATGATGGGCGTATAGCCGGCCTTGTTCTGGTGATTTACATTACAGACATCTGCAGAGTGATGAGATAATTTCTTTAGAAAGCAGGAACCCAAAAAGCAGCAATTGTGCTAGTGAACTGAATAAACTGTTAGTAGAGCAGCCTATAAAAAGAAAAGGCTGCAATTGCTCTCATAATGGAAGCAATTCACGGGAAAGTGGATAAGAAGACAAACAGGGGCGCTCTTGAGCCTGAGGAAGAAAAGGATTCTCTTCTGCTACGTGTGCAACGCAAGGGAGAGCACAAAGCCATTTTGTGTCATCATTTAGGGCTTTGTGCATTTTTTTTTTCTTTTGTAAAAGCAAGTGGTCTGAAATCTGACATGACCACTGGGAACACAGGTCCAAACCCCAGGAATACCACCAGAAAAGTCTTTAAGCTCCTCTCCTGAGGGAATGCACCCTACAAAACAAAACCAGCCTAGCAACATGGTCAGTGGAAAAGCTGTTTTTTCTCAGCACCAACATTTTCCTATAATTAGTGTTATTTTAAACATCTGCAAGTGTACTTTGACATGTTTTGGAGCTGCAGAAAAAAGACCTTTCAATTAAAAGACTGTTTCTAGCTCTATTTGACTGTGAACAAAAGTATTCTGGGAACAAATACAGTCAAGTCCTCTGACTAGTGCCAGCAGCTAACAAGAGTTCTCCTTTTTGTTTAGGTCTAACATTCAGTCTGTTAGACTGTCTCTGTTCCTAAAATTCTGCAGAAATCCAGCAGGGCTTATTAGTTTACCAGGCAGCAGGGCCTTCAGTGTGCTCATCTTTTTGGAAAGCAAGAACTCAGATTTTATATAATCGTGCCTCTAGACTTGGGGTTAAATTGCACCACAAATATAGAGCAATGCACCATATTTTCCACTATATTTGCACTATAGTGCATTGCACATATTTTGCTTGTACCACAAGCAAAACTATTTCAGGAAGTTGTTTCGATTTATTGCCAAAGGCTTTTTTTCCTTTAAGTGAAAAGAACATTGCAGAAGCAGTATAATTGTGAATGTAAGAAAATGCATATTTTTTTCATGTTCCATAGACATCACTTGTCCTATCTTATAACTAGCAGCCCAACTTTACTTTAGAAGTCACTTCTGGGAAGCTACAGAACATGACACCCTGCTACACATATTGCTTCATGAGTAATTAATAGTTATTGGAAGTGATGCTCTCCAATGTTGGCTAGACTACTTTAGCAGAGGTGTGTTTTCTGAGGTCACATTTCAGCTCCTTTTCTATATGGCTAATGAGCAGAGCTCTTTTCCTATTTGTCCTCGTGGAGACAGAGGAGGCTCTTTTCTCATCTGCTCTTCCCACCAAACACACTGAATGGAATTCTCAGATCAAGCACCTGCCTATGCTATAACTGCATTGCAAAGTTGATTGTAGCGACCATTTAGACACAGTTCAGAGGGAAACTGTCAAAACCTGTAGGAATTTGCCTCTTTGCAAGTACTTTCCAAGAGCTGGCATGTGCAGTGTGCTCCTGCACACCTCGCACTAGTCATGGTTGTTGGATTTTACAGTTAAACTCTGCTGTTTTTGTAGAAATGCACCAGCTGCTGTAAACTACAGCAGTCCTAAGTTCTAGCAACAAATGAGCTTGCTCATACTACCCGGAGATACCCAGGGAAGAGGAGCGGCAATTTCCTCCCATCACCATGCTGCAGAGCCATTGCACTGTGCTGCTGCATTTCCCTGTGCTCCTGACATTCCCCGCATTCCCCCACCGTGACTCACTCTTCCCAACAGGCTGCCTTCAAACAGGACCAGATATTTCAAAGCACTCGCTTTCCTGGCAAGGAAGTCTTTGCAGCAACAGAGGTATTAGGTTATCAAAGCTGAGATTTGTATTATTAATATTATTGCTTGTCTGATGTTACCCCTCTGGATTTATTGGTAGGCTTACACTCCACATATGTCATTGGTCTAATTAAACTTCACAACCAACACTGACAGGTTTTATAACTAGTTTAATGAAAGAAACTTCAGTCAAGGAGCAAAATCAGGCTTAAACAGACCTCTTCCCGCCTGGGACCAGCTCCACCATGTGACATTGCCTGCTGACTCATTCTGGCTTAGCACAGATAGGGAGCAGATACTGTGGAATTTCCCCTCTGCCACTACCCTCCCTGCATACATGTGGCAAGGGGATTGAGGGAAGGAAGCAGCAATAAATGCAACTAAATAAAACATCATCACATTGCTCATGGATCAGGGAAATCCTCCTATATAGCAGAATGCCGTGTTGTTCTGGTTTCTTGGGAGAGCAGTATTGACATGCCAAGGCAGTGGGGCCAGAAAAAACCTTTTGTACTGCTCTACTAAGATAAAGATAGATTAGCTTGAGTGTTTAACATGGATATTTATACCTGAATGCATCTTCCTCCGCCAGAACCCTATCTTTGCCTGAACAGCAGCTGTGCTGGCTCCAGAGAAAACTGCTGGAGGTTGGTGCTGCTGAACTTGGACTACAGTCCAAGAGTCATGGATCTACCTCTCTGTCCCAAACACTGGACAGTGTTGCATACAATGCACTTATGTGTTTCTGTAACTTCTTCAAAAGCCATCACCATCACTCTAAAGCTAGTACTAGAAACAAGGATTCTAGCTACCCAAGTGCACCACCATGTAGCAAGAGTTAGAACAGCTGCTGGAGGAAGCCCAAACTTGATCTCCCTTGTCAAGAATTCCACCTGTGAGGACAGCAAAAAACAAAAGTAATTGAAAAAATACACAACAGGTCAACCTACTTGCATC
Organism: Jacana jacana; assembly: GCA_013400555.1. NCBI lineage: Eukaryota > Metazoa > Chordata > Aves > Charadriiformes > Jacanidae > Jacana > Jacana jacana. Next base: position 134,831 of record VZTM01005732.1, on the reverse strand, counting down.
CAGAAGAAGTTTTACAATTTCAAAGTTTGAATGTGAGACACTGTAATGCAAAGCAGTATTTCCGTTTCCATCTGCCATATTGATGATATGTCTGAGGACAGCAGGAGAAATCTCTTCAAAAGCAGTTATGTAGTCTCCAACCATTTCAGGGACAGCAGACTTCTGACTTGAGACACGAAACCACTCATGCTGGATGGTATTTAAACAAAACCTCTGCCAAAATCAAAACAGAAAAATTTACATATGGGCAATCTATTTAAAGGACTTTCCATCCCACAAGTGAGCCATGCAGGTCAAGCCTTTTTTAGTCAAATGTGGGAAGAAAGTATTCAGCTCACACACAAGATGTACGGACTGAAGCTTCCCCTCTGACTAAATCACTCTTTAAAATACCAAGTGTTTGCTTCCTCTCATTTTGCTTAAATTCAGGAATGGTCAACCTCTGAGGGCACAGAATTTTAGGGCAAGATTACCCCCAGAATTAATGGGTATCAAATACTGGTGAAGAGAAAGAAGACTTGGAGTAACTATTTCCATTAAATACATAATTAAGTTCATAAATCACTGATGAACCAAAGACTGAGAGCAGTGGGAATGCATGTTTCTTGGGGACCTATGCAGCAGCATATTAAGTCATGTAGGTCCAGTCCCAAAGGATTAATTATCAAGGGCACAAAGTATTGGAGAACTGGCTGGACAGCAGTTCTACAGGAGAAGAGCAGGGCATTACAAAGGACCACCAGCGGAACCTGAGTCAACAATGTTACACCATAATGAAAAATAAATGAAAATACTGTTTTGGGATGAATAACCAGATTCGTAGCTTGCATGTAATGCAGTCCTTCTCTCTGCCTAGCACCGTGAAGGCAACAGCCGGATGACCTTGTCTGGTCTGATTGCGGAATGACAACAAAGATCCAGTTGAAACAGCTTCAAAGGTAAGCAGTGAGAATGATTATAAGGCAAGGAAATCTGACCTACGGGACGGACAGGAAGCACTGGGGATTCTCTGCTGGATTCTCCTTAATAAGAAATTCTTTTTACAGTCACAGTATCACACATATAATTAAGTAAATGGTACACTTTTTTTTAGTCAAGTAATCTATTGCATCCCAAAAGAAGCAGTCTGCAGCTCTTTCTGGTGTAAACAGCAGCTACAAGATCTGAGTGTGTTAGAAGAGGTTGGGACAATTTATATGGAACCCTAACTGTACCGAAGTTTACCCTTTTTGGACAAGACTTCTTTATCAGCAGACAGAGAGAGAACAAGGGATCATTCGTCTGCAGTTTCCAGATACAAAACACCACTTGTGCAGGCAAACACTTTAAGCACAGGAAAGAAACATGTAAATTCAAATTACATTTCCAAGGCAGAGATTATCACCTGGTTATGCCATTTTTGACACTTTCAACTCTGACTGGGCCTGAAGCATTTGTTGTTTGAATGTCTAAACCACTCCTGAAGGACTGACAGGATTAAAAGCCACTCATCACAAAGCAAGCTACCAAACATTCCCTGGATCACAAATACAAGAACTGGACACAGACAGTATTTGTGTCTGTGTCTTACAGACATTATTGTCCTTAAGAAGCTGCAGATACTCTATGGTAAAGGAGACAGGCACTGGATTGTTGCCTTTCACATCACTGCACAACTGTAATGAATGCAAAATTCAATTTCATATCACTAACAGTGTACCTTTGCTTTCAGATTGCCATCACAAAGTAGAGTACGCAATTCCTGTATGAAGCATATAGGCAATTGCTATATGAAGCAAAGATAACCTCATTTCTTGAGACTGAGTATTAACAATGAATCCTCTTTACTCCTGCTGCACTGATAAAAGCTACCAGCACAGTACTCAAGACAAGAACAATATCCTTGTGCTTAGAAAGAGACAGAGCATATTCAGTGTCAGAACAGACTCGGAGCTTTTGTCACAGGCTGAAACAAGCTCCTCACTCTGTGCAGTCTCTTAATGCAAGGTCTGAGAGCCACTCACAGCACTGCTAAAGCAACGCTTACAAAAATAACATGGGAATGCATGGATGTGTTGAAACTGCAGTTTCATGTTACTATTTCTCTGTGTGTGCCTTGGGATGACAATACCCCTGCATGCAGTACACAAGCACATTCTCTGGACAAGTCTCCTGATAGAAAAAGTACATTGTGACTCCTCCAAGAAAGATGAAATCCTCTTCTGCCCAACCACTGCAGTGGTGGTCCTGCAAAACCAGAAATTATCCCTCCCCAAAGGTTTTCTGTTGCAGCTCAGAGAATTTTGCTCTCCATTGCTTACCACATCTTTGTTGGTCAGTGCCTTGGGGTCATCAATGTTGTTTCTCAGCAGGTGACATGCAGAAAGCATCTTTTCACTTAGTTCATATCTGACGGAGACAGCAGAATATAAGGCACATCTAAACTTTTCTCTCAATGTTTCAGCATAGGAACATTTACCTTCCTGAAAGTCACGTGGGAGTGAATGTTTCCAGGCAAGTCACCAGCAGCTGGCAGCCCTTCTCTGTGGGGACTCCTTCCACGGGGAGTGGAGTCGCAGACCTCCACAAGGAGGAAAAACGTGTTTCCCAGATGTAAATGGGAGGAGCAGTGGGAACAGAGAGCAGGCCATGCATCACTTCTGCGCTTTACACTTGGCAGCCCTTCTAGTGGAAATTCTCACCTACTGCTGTACGGCTGCAGAGCATGTATTAATACTCTGTGCTCTGAATACTTGATTAACAAGAGGAAATGCCAATAGTTGTGACAGAAACAGAATTAACCGGTGGGAAAGGGCCCAGGCAGTGCCTCCCTGCTGGCTTCTGGTTTATCCTGTTCACCAGAACAAGACTCTCATCCCTTCTACTCTGAAAATTTCCTCTTTCTGCAGACCCTCCAGTTTTCACTTCTGCCCTCTATCAACCACAAATTTCAAAACTCAGGGAACAACTCAAAATAAGGCTCATGCCTGTGCCATGTGGCATGCCAGGCTGCCATTCATCTCTGCCTACATCCTGCCACAGAGGATACGGCAATTTTACAAGAAGATTGTCCGGCAAAGCAGACAGGCTAACACGTGTATGTAATGCAGGCATTTTAGACCTTCAGGGTTTCAGCCCAGCTGTAGGTGCTTCCACGGCAATGAAATGCTCCACCATTGCATGGATAACACTAGGTCCCACACGGCCAAATGCTCTGCCTCTTCCCTTCAAGAGGTGCTGCCAGGTTACAAAGAACACGCTCCTCAAGTACATTGGGCTATCTAAGCTGCCCGGCTGCCCCCTCTTCACCATCTGCCCTTGTTAGGGTAGATGCAAATTAGAGAACTCCTTTGAGAAATTGCCTATCTTTTTATGCCACCCATAAAATAATAGGCCAGCCTTCAGTATTGCATATCTAAAGCTCAGGGCACTTAAAAACTCACAGCTCCAAGGCCTGCAAATAGCTCTTAATTATTAATTTCTGCATCTCTTTTATTTAGCAGTTGATAATTACAGATAAGTTTGATGCTAAGCTATACCTCCAGTGACACATTTTTGTTGTAGCTGTTTTACTGTTACTTATTCCACTTACATAATTTTACAAGCTCCCACATGTGTAAACATCTGGCAAACGTAGTAGCTATAAAATATCCCTTTGCTATGTTTTCACTTCCTTTTATTCATTCACTAATCAAGAATCGGTAAAAACTGACAACACTACTGCTTTCCATGTGCCAAAAAATAAAAAAACAGAAAAGCTCCCAGGCTGCTGACGTGGTATGAGTGATTCGAGACTCATTTACTTGCTTACTTACTGTTTTACAGACCAGGCTGATCACAAGGCATTGCCTGCTCCCAAGTAAGTGCTATTTGTGACCTGGGAGAACATCTGTAAGGGGGTAACTGAGTCTCATTATAAGAGGACCATTTAAAGCCTGGGCTCAGCTGCTGGAAAGAACACCCTTCAACACTTTTTCCCAGCTCACACACAGTTGTTTTGCCGAGAAATCCCCTCTGGTTACCCACTTGAGGAAGGGGGAAGCAGGCAGCTGTCAAGGGGCAATGGGGGATGGCACTTTCACTAGTGTGGGCACAGCCTGGAGTTTGTCCAGTGAAACAAGGTGGTGGAACCCCCCTTCAGAGGTGCTAGAGACAGGGCAAGCAGCCTACCTTTCTCTGATTTCCACCTCCTCAGCCTCACACTCTGGAGGAGGGCTCTCCTTCTCTGCCCCCACTGCGCAGACCTCTGGGGTGCGGGGCATGGGCTGCCCCTCCTCTGTGTGCCCACCATGTGGATACTCATGGCCCTCACAATCCTCCTCCGAATCCGAGGAAGAGCTCTCCTCAGAGCTGGAGTCATCACTGGATGTCGTCTCATACCTGGGGGGAGAAAGGGCAGGGGTGCTTGCTTAGTGCACTTCAGCAGCCACTGGTAGCTGCCCGTGCTGCTCCAAGTTGAAAAATGTCTTTCTAAGGCTTACTCCTCCTTTTTTGTACTCAGAGACCTTTTCTACTCATTGAACTCAGCATCACCGACAGCTGACGCTGCAATTATTATGCGTACAATGTGTAACGAAAGAACACCACCCTTTTTTAAACAGAAGTCTTAACGTTCTGTCAGACCTTGCCTGAGCCCTAAAATGAAATTACTTTGTTCAGGCTAAATGGTGCTGCTGACTTGCTAGGCAGATGTAAGCAGGGAAGCTAATAAACCTACCTGAAGACAACAGCCAAGATTTTAACACTTCTTCCTGTGACTAACCAAAACATTTCAATACTTTAAGGTGAAATATAAGTGATGTGAGTAATTACAGTGCTGATTCTAATGAAATGTCTTATCTGTCTTATTCAACTGCTGCTGAATTAATGTAGTAAACCTATTATTCTAATGTACAACAGTGATTTATGAATCACAGCATTCCCCCACTATAACATTTTAACCAACATGTACAAAATAAAGTAATTAGAACATTTAGATTATATACTGCACAAAGCATTTGTACTGAAGAAAAACTATTCTGAGGAAAGAGCTAGAAAAACTATATAAAAACAACTTGGTGAAACCATTTTAAAGTTCTTTGCAACATTCCATGAGGATAAGTAGTATTTTAGAAGATAATTTTCCATGCTGCTTTCTGTATTTGTGCAGCAAAGTTTCTGTACTTATCTAGAGCAAAGCCAGAGAAATTAATTCTTAGGCAATGCCATCTCTTGCTGTATTGTTTGTGCTGTGCTTATCAGCTGCCAAATACCTATTAAAATTTTCCTTACTAAAATATTGCCCAAGAAATGTTCCTATGGCTCTTTGAGTTTGTTTCATTTTCCTGTGTTAAATCTGGCAGCCATCTAATCTGTAGGTACTCGGGACTGATGCCACTGTCGTGGTTCACGCCGGGCTGCCCGCTGAACAACCAAGAGATGCTCTCTTTTAACCTTCTCCCTTTGCAGATGAGCAGAGAGAGAGAAAATAAGGGAGAAAGCCTTAAGGACTGAAAAGAAACTAAACTATACTTAATAAAATATGAAAGCCAAACTATTAACAATAAACAGAAAATAACAGTATCAATAAGAAAATAATGAAATATATTAAATATATATAAAAGCAGGATCAAGCTCCCATGATGATGATCATGCTGCTGGCACGCACTGGGAAACTCCCAGACTGGACTCAGTGGCAGAGGGGAAATGGATTCAGGAACACACGGATCTGGATCAAAGGCAGAAGAATGGATGCTGACCATTGAAGAAAGAGGCTGACCCCTTTGAGGCCTCAGCTTTTATACTGAGTGTGAGGCAGACAGGATGGAATACCCTGCTGGTCAATTTTGGGTCATCTGTCCTGTCCCCTCCTCCCCACAGATGCAACTCCTCTACACTTTTCTGCTTCTGGCCCTCCAATACGAGACACAACAAAGTCAGCTGACCTTAGCTGTTACAGCAATAGGTATAAGCAAGAGCCTCTCTGCACACCATTCCTGGGAATTAACTGTAAACATCAGGCCTTATCAGTCTGGAAGCAGCCACTGTCTGAAAAATGTGCCTTTGATTTCAGGGAGTGCAGTTCGTTACAAGAGACAACTGAAAAGTAAAATTACTGAAAAAACAACCCTGTTTTTATTCTCTCTCTCAAACCAGGACAGCCTGACTAGCAAGCACAAAAGGTTCACAGAGGATTAAGATAAGCTCAGCTGTTTTATTCTTAAACTCAGCAAATGCACCTCAGCCTGAAGGGCAGCATGAAAAGCTTAAGAAGGACATGGACCTGTTGGAGAAGGCCCAGAGAAGGGCCACAAAGATGCTCAGAGGGCTGGAGCACTTCTTCTATGAAGACAGGCTGACAGAACTAGGGTTGTTCAGCCTGGAGAAGAGAAAGCTCCAGCCTTCCAGTATCGGTAAAGGACGTCTAGAGGAGAGCTGGGGAGGGACTCTTTGTCAGGGAGTGGAGTAACAGGACCAGGGGTAATGGTTTTAAACTAGATATTAGGAAGGAGTTCTTTACTGTGATGCAACACCGTGAGAGGTTGCCCAGAGGAGCTATGGAAGCCCCATCCCTGGAAGCCTTGAAGGCCAGGCTGGATGGGACTTTGAACAACCTGGTCCAGTGGGAGGTGTCCCTGCCCATGGCAGGGGTGTTGGAATAGATGATCTTTACATTCCCCTCCAGCTCTAACCATTCTATGATTCTATGTCAGGCTAAAGCTATGCCTAAGTTCATTGGTTCCTCCTTCCTTTCCCACTGGGACAACGCTACAACGACAGATTTTTTGGATGCAGGTCTCTTACCCGCCATTAATGCCGACAAACTGCAGGTTCTTCTTGGTGTTGCTCAAATCCTTTTTCCCATCCCTTTTCTTCATGATAGATTTAAGTGTGTTTTCATTGTTCGTACATACTGTTGAAAGGGGAGACAAAGCATGTGTATCAGTACAAATATGTAGCCAGCTTTGACTGCAGCAGCTTTAGACAATTTTTCAAAGTAAACAAACAGTTTTCTGTTTAATTTACCAACTGAAGCTGGGCTTTCTAATCTTTTTATACCCACAGTCATGGCATGAGATGCATACTGGAATTATAAAAGAACACTTTCAAAAACAACTCTGGAAATCAAAAACTTGTTTGACCTAACTTTCCCATCTTCCAACATCATTCTAGTCTTTACGATGCTTTAGAAAACTTTAAGAGTTTATAATGAGTTACTCTGCTCTGCTAAGAAAATCTTAATTCTTGGTGTCAGATGACAGCAGCTCATTGCCAGAACTACCACACTAGTACAGACAGCACATTTAACAATAACCTACTGAACACAACAAGGCAGGGAGGTTCATTCAAGGTTATTTCTTTAGATTTTAGTATTCACTGAAACAACATTCAAATCGATCTCTAACCATAAGACAAGTAAAGCATTCATACAAATTTAGGTTAAAAAAAGAAAAATAAAAAATTATTAACCCTTTCTCTCACTGCGTGTTTTTCTAATGAAGACACTAAATGGCATGTCACTGATGTGCTGCAATTTACCATTTAAAAACTAACGGCTATCTGCAGGCACAGGGTCTCCTACTGTGACTTTCCCCGTAGCTGCATCTTTCCCTGCTTTCACAACTTTGAGAACCCTGATAACCTCCTCTAACCGTATTTTCATCGGCACCATGAAAGATGAATGTGAGCCAGTTATTACCATAGAGGCCAGAGGCAAGCTGGTCATCTGTCAGGTTAATTGGTGCAAGACTTTTGTCCTGAGAAGAGAAGGACTTCCTTCCCCGAACAGCTTCCACCAGGGGAGTCTTCCTCTCCTCCTGAGCAGGCACAATGTCCTGCTCCAACTTCAGCGTCCGCAAATTTGAAGCTAAGTGGGTGTTTGCAAGTTGGCCATGAGGGATGTACTCCAAAGTAGCACCTGCCAGAGAAGACAGTAGTTATCATGAAGGAGTTAGATCAAAAAATTTCTGTCAATAATGTGGATCGATGGTGGGGGGGATGGGGGGGGAAACAAACTGGAGGTAAAAAAATAAGAGGAGTACTTGCACTCTGCCACACTCTTTTCTGAGGATCTAACAAGAAAAGGGTGAGATCACTTTCAGAAAACAAAATTAAAAAAAAAAAGTTGGTTTTCTTTCAATGAAAACATATAATGCAAACTAAAAAGCTATTGACTTTAAAACATATGAAATGAGTGCTCCTTCCTTTTTCTTCCCTTTTGGTATGTGCAGTGACCCCAGCTCCTGCCACCCTGGCTCAGGGTTGGCTTGATTAGCTACTCTGCTGACATGCCCAAAGACCATGCTCACACACTCTGCAGCTTCCTTCTGCAAGAGCTGTGCCCTTTCTATGCTACTTTTTTAAAAATAAATGGCATTTTCCATGAAAGCAAAAACTTTTCAGGAAACTTTCATTTTTGCCAGCATTCTACTATTTCTGAAAGTCATGTACTTTATTCAGTTACTGAGACAACTGCAATGAACTCCCACTCACTGCATTTCTTTCTATATTTTTTTCTTTTTCAGGATTGTACTGATTTAGTACTTGCATTCAAAAAAATTCCAAATGCTTCGGTTATACTTCTTCCTCCCCCCTGCCTCCTTCCAATTTGCTGGCATCCGCTCATTTTTTCCCTTTGTGTGTTTAAAAGGCACTGCTAATTACGAACAGACTTTTACAGACTCCCCTGGAGTTTCTCCAGCTGTGCTATTACAACTGCTCTACAAAGCTGCACAAATGCTTTTTTTTTTTTTGTGTGTGGAACACACTGCTTTTCTTACACACACGTACTCCTTAAGTAATCTTGCTAGCATTTCAAGGGAAAATAAAGATAGTGTTTAGTTTACTTTAAACACTAACACTTCTTTCTTTCAAAGCTTGCTGCAATCACTTCTCCCTCCATTTTTTTCCCCTTTGCATTTATCAAGAATTAAGCCACAGCCTCCTTATTGAAATAGGTGGGTGGCACTGCACAGGCTGCTAACGTACTGTAGTAACGGAAATTCCAACTATTCACTTTTAGAAATACAGCTGTTATCCTACTGCTCTTGCTAGACTGCCTCTCCTCCTTTCTGCTTCACCACAGTTGTTGTTTGGATTTTGGTTTGGTTTTTTTTTTTTCCCTATAATAGGACATAATGAAGCTGATTTTTCCAAACATTGTCACTTCCTAGCAGCTTCCTCCTCTTTGCTCCCATTCTCACCCAAGCCTTCAAGCTGCCAATTCAGTCTCACCCCACATGCATTTTCAAGGTGCCTTTTCCAGCAGGGAGATGTATTGCCCACTTCCACCATTGCTTTAACTCCTCCAAGTTACAGGAGGAAGCTGTCTGCTAGGAAAGGCACACAGCAGGGTATCAGCAGACATGTCACTGCAGGTATAGCCAAAAGGTTCTGCCCTCTCAGAGAAGCAGGGGGCAAAGGTGGTGGCCACCCTAGTGCTCTCCTGTACAGACAAACAAACCTCGCTCCCTGTGTGGAGCCTACATCCTTGCAATGAAATAGCTATCCCTGGAAAACAACAGGGAGGTCCTGCCCTCATTCCCAGGTCTGTGTAGAGTGATGGTGATCTTCAGCCAGGGTTTCTCTTCCACACTTGAGAAGCATGTGGCACCTCTGGCCCTGATGACCACTCTGCACCCTTGTTGGAGGAGAAGGAAACACAGACACCTCTTCTGGCTTTGCAGCAGTGAGTAACTTTGGTCATGTCTCTTCACAACAGAGAGCACCATCCCTCATCCGCCAACTGCGGAGAAGAGGGCTGCCAAGGCCATGGAGTGCAACGCCAAACCCAATGATTTTTCAACTCTCTTAGCTGAAAAACAAGGAAACTGCCTCTCCCTCCACTTGCTCGGAGTGGTGACAGCTACAATTAGCACTGAATGGAGTAACAGCTTCCAGCTGCAGCTGGTGGTGGCTGCCTCAGCTGGTTTACCAGGTCACCTCTTCTGCTCCAGCCTTGCCACAGAGGATGTGGGGACAGAGTGAAGGGGACCTGCTGTGAAGCTGTGGAGATATGCAAACCCTCTGAAGCTGCCCAGGTCTTCTGTTGGGTGAAATCTCTCCACTTCCACAGCATGTCCTGGGGACACAGGTGGGCTTGTGCATGCTGGAGCTGAGGGTAGCCAGCAGAGGTATGGCAGGGCAGAGTGTCCCGCTTTACATGAACCAACGGCATGTTGGTGCACCCTGTCATCAACCCCCAGCAATGCTCAGACCCTCAAAACCAGCATCTGGACTTTCTCAGGTGTTTCCCTTCTGCCCTGGGACATGGCTGGGGAGGCAGCTGCAGGGCTGGACAGAGGGAAAGGAGAAGGACAATAGCAAACTTTCCTCCCCTGCCTCACAGCCTCTCTCCTAGCTAAACCTTCCACCAATGCAGTAATATCTCAGCAGATTCCCTCTTCTGGTTCACTCCCCAGTAGCTGAGAAGCACCACACTGAGTTCCAGATCTGGGGTATGTTGTCCATGCTCTCAAAGTAGAAAAGGTGTCCTCAGCACCTGACAAAATAGGATATCATCAAGGCTTAAGGCCAAGCATGCAACAAGACAAGTAAGGGTGCATTAGACAAACTGGCCCATACGCTACACTTGCTCTGTCTACAGTACTCACAAATCAAGAAAAGACAGTTTTCAGCCCAGCACAGCATAATGTTTGTTAGCATTTAACATCAGCTCTCACGCCTTCCCCTTTACAAGACAGACAACATAAAGGTTCTTGAAAAGCAGCAACCTAGCACTTGGAAAAAATGGATGAAAGAAAAAGCTGTGCTACCCAACACTATGGTCAGAGATTTCCCTGATTAATCAACTGCTGCCCAAACCAACATTTGCTAAATGAGCAAAGTTTCCTTCTCCTCCAACAAGGGTGCAGAGTGGTCATCAGGGCCAGAGGTGCCACATGCTTCTCAAGTGTGGAAGAGAAACCCTGGCTGAAGATCATCACTCTACACAGACCTTAGAAGAGATTCTTCATCTCACCTCACACAGATCTCAAGCGTGCCTGCATAGAACCCCTCCCAGTGATACTTGGACACAGGACACCATGTTGTCAGTAAATTACCCAACAGGTTGAACACCTAGCCAGCACCTAGACAACGCCACCTCAACACCTAGACTTGTCTTCCTGATTTTTGTTAGTTAACTGTTGCCGGCAAATAAGGCAAACTTGACCTAAGGTCAAGCAGTATAGCAGAGCTAATGACAGCATGGAGCTGCCAGGAATTTCTAACTATATTTTGCAATATAGTAGGCCATGTTGTACATGTTCATTACTATTTTAGAAGCAGAAGTATGATAAGACAACAAAAAACTTACTGACTTCAATTGTTCATACACCCTTATATAGAAAGCTATTCTCATCAATTTCAAAGACAAGTGAAGCATCTTCAGTCATTTAGCCTCAGTGGTCTGAGGGAATAAAAGCACTTGGTTTTAATTCTTTAGAAGGAATCATATCCTTTCGCTGGAAACCCCTGAGAAGGGTCAGACTCCATCCTCCTTCAATCCACCCTTTAGGTAATTGTAAACATAGATAGTCCATTCCCCAGGCTAACATAGATAGTCAGCATTCTCCAGGCTAAAGAGTCCCAGCTCTCTCAGCCTTTCCTCATAAGGGAGATGCTCCAATCCCGTAATCATCATTGCTGCCATATACTGGACTCTCTTCACTAGTTCCCAGTCTCTCTTGAACTGGGGAGCCCAGAACTGGACGCAGTATTCCAGTTGTGGCCTCATCAGTGCAGAGTAGAGGGGGAGAATGACCTCCTTTGACCTACTGGCCACACTATGAAGTCCAGGATTCCAAAGCGCCTCTCCTAAAACACTTGTGCTTCTTTTTAAAATCTTACCAGTTTAAACCAGAGTGACAGCAAAACTACATCAGCAGTAGCCTACCCACGCCATTTCTGGCACTTATAAAATCAATTTATTGTTGTTAAAATGCTATTTCCCTTCTAACTGCAGACCTTCCCTCACATTTATGAGAGCTTGAGTAGTCATGTACTGAGCTGGTTCAGGGAACTCAATGGGTCAGTCTTAAACTTCCCCCTGAATTTGTGCTAAACTTGTGATAACACAAATCTGGCCTTTACCTGCTTTTGAAAAATTCCACTTAGTTTGATGGAAGCAAACCTAATTATTACTGTAAAAATGATCTAGCTTGACAACACTTTTATACCACTGGAAATCAAGAGAAGTACAAACGAGGCCACGGGAATTAAATACCATCAGGATGAGAACCAAACTCTCTGGTTGAAACATCACAGGCTTCTAGCTAAAAAAAGGGTACAAGCTTGCTGCCTATGTGGTAGCTACACAGTGATTTTACTTTTGACCTATTGATCAATGCAAGCATTTATGTGCACAATACGCTTCTAGCAGCCAATGATGCAACTTACACACTCCCTATTAAAGACAGTGCATAAAGGTTGTCTGGAGCATATATGGCAAGGAAATACTTCTCTTTCACACTGCATGATTTCTCTACAGCAGCAATAAGCTCCCTATGAAACCACTGTAACTGAAGAATGCAAAGTCTACACTAGTGTTCGTAAATCTTATGAAGTTGCTTTACCCTTAAAGTTATTTTTTCATATAAAATACTTTTAATCCCTTTTCCACTTGGTCTATGCATCAGAACTATTGAAGAAAAAATCCCATTCTACTAAGTTACTTAAAAAGGCAGTGATGAGTAAACAGATTATGTTTAAATACTTAGAATGATTAACCTTAACCCATCCATCCACCTGATAAATGTGTTACCTTCAGAAGATCAAATGTAGTTTCAGTTTAAAAGGTACTTTTGGGACATTCCACATTAAAAGCCCATGAATTTAAATTTCAGAACAAAAAAATTGCTATTTGTGAAGTTTTTATACAATAAGCTGACAGAAGCCAGTTTCACCTGGGGCCCAGACATAGGTAAGTGCTGCAACTACCATTTGGCTCCACGGAAAATGCTCCTCCTAACAGGATGGCTTCTTTAATGACAGCAAGAGCAACCACAATTTCATTTTCACTCTTGCTTTAACCATTTTCTTTGTGCTGAGAAGCTGCTTTTCATCCCCAAACTAGCTTGTGAAGCCAGTTTGTTGAAACTTGAAGTCAAAACCAATTCCTTTAATTGAACATGATTGAACACAAAAAATTACATGTCTGTGAAGCAGCTAATCATCTTTTTATGATATGCCCTCTTTTCCAAGACAATTGCGTGTAAAGCTCAGTGAAGCCATCCTTAATTTCCCTGATGAGTGGTGGATCAAAGCATCTCATGCTGCTGGGCACAACAGGAAGGTCATCTCAGAGCTTTTCTTGCTTTTTCATTTATAAGGAGTTGATCTTCTCAAGCTGATGCTTCATTGTTGCTGCAGTATGACAATATTTCCTTGGAAAAAATGGGAATCTTCTGCCATTAAGTATTCATAGATGTCCCTGTTGCTATGGGAGTTGAACTCTGAACAAAACTCAGTACCAGAACACCATGTCCCTGTGCCACAGTATGGTGAGAGAACCGGGGTTTTACCAAAGTCACTCCAACAAGGTGGAGCTTGCCACTCTATAAGCAGCAATAGTTTTGAAAGGAAAAATCATATATATTAAATTACATATCTTGTGGCCAATTATACTCCTTATTAACAGAAGCAGAAATTAGGAGATAGAACAGGTTTCAGATTCAACCACCCTATGTAGCACTGACACAGAATGAAAATGGAAACCAGCAAATATTGCAATTATAATGGTAATAGTAATAAGCTTGTTTTAACACATGACCAGGGAAGGTACTTCAAAACTCTTTAAAGAGTTTCACTATGGAGTTTCACTTCCATAATGCATTTACAGGACAGGATTTAAAATAGGAATAAAAAACCTACTAAACATATCAGCTCCCAATACAGAGTTTCCTATCATTTTTTAATAACTTAGGCATTTGAGCTTTGTCTAGCAGGTCAACAGATACCACCTGCCACATGAAAAATACAGAGGAGGCACTGTATTCTTTGAGACGTCAGCCAAACACACAGGAATAAACAGCACTCATCTGGCACACAGATGGGACCATCTGCATGACTGTTTTGCATCATCCAGGGAATATGAAAAAACCTTCATGAGTGTCAGTCAGCCTCTCTCCAGCGGAGAGAGGGATGGGTCCTGTTTGCTATACAAACAAGCACATTGGTACAGAAACTTGACCTGGTAATTAAGGCATGCATCTGCGGCAGAACTAAAGCTGAGGACTCCATTCACGTGCCTAGACGCAGACAACCAGTGCAATTTGTAGCAGCCCATGGCTTTGCAGAATCCATGGACATGCCTGCACCTTGAACAGCACTGGCTCCGAAGCCTCAGGCAAGCCTCAAGTCTTCAGCTGCACTAGCCTGGTCCATGCTGCCAGAAGGGGAGCTACCAATCCATCAGGCTACACAGTCTTTGAGAGAAAAAGCTACAAACTTTGTCAAACGGAAAAGCTGCAAGGAGAAAACAGCTTTCTCCAACTCTGTGCTGGTTTTGCATTACAAATGACACCACAAAAAGAAATATTTGTGGCCACAATACCTCATTAGTCCTACACAACACCTTTGGCTAACGAGGGGCTTCTTGCTGCCTGCCTACTTTGGTCTTTCCATTGTCCCCAGCCTGTCTCCCCAGCTCTGGGTAGAAGTTAAGAGTCGAAAACCTTGAAAGATCTTTCCATCAGATGGCACACCATGTTTTCCCAAACCCTGAGACTTTCCAACACCACTCGCTTCCAACTTCCTTTCACTCCTTCAAGTTTTATTTCAAGTTGCCTCCTTCCTCATGGTGATTAGTGTAATGCTTCCACTGGGGTGCTCAGTCATCGGTGCTCCAAAAAGTGTCTATAAAACTGATACCCCAAAGATCACTGTGGTAAAATAACCATGCATATTCAGATCAAATACACTCAGTGAAATTTTTCAGGGCAACAACAGAGCAGTTGAATTTAAATATTACCTTTGCAAAGTCCTTGCCTGTGAAAAACATACATCTACAGGACTTGGGAAAAGTCCATTTAATTAAAACCCCTGTAAGTGACATTAGACTTCCAGCTGATATTTTGCAAAATGCATCACATGTGCACTCAAATGTAACTTTCTGTAACTTCTCAAAAATTCTGTGACAATAAATGAGAACCTAAACATGCTTGTCTCTCTTAGTCCTCCCATACACTGTCTGGTCTAGGAGTAAGAATGACTTAGCATGTGGGTTTGTCACCGATATCCCTATGACCCTGCTGGATGCTGACAGGGTGCCAGTGATGGATAATGTGACTTTGTGGGTGGAAATTAGCTGTCTGGCTAGCAGGTTTCATCTCCCTGATGTCACTAGGGCTTCTGAAAGACAGTGCATATGTAAATAGGAGTTGCTTAGTTACAGAAGTGAAGGTGTCTATTTTGCAATACCCAATATAATAATTGCTAACAGGCCCAGTTCAGAGATCATTTTGGAAGTCCACTTGGTTTGCATCTAGGGACAGCAGCTGCAGAGCCAGCCCACGTCCTGCTCAGCAGGCTTCAGCTCTCATGTCTGCATCTCCATCACCTGCCACAAGCTGTGTTTGGGTCTGTGAGATGGCAGACACCCCTGCAGCACATCCCCTTCTACCCAGTGCTGGCAGGGAGAAAAACCTGTAAAGCTGCGAACTTGACCCATATGCTACCTCAGGTATTAGAAGTAGTACGGGACCACCAGCCCCTGAACATTGCAAACTGGTACTCAAATCACATGCCTCAAGGCCAGATCAGGTATTTTTGCCCTAAAAGGCCCTGGCCCCCAGGCACTTGCTAAGGATGGTCTTTGAATAAAATACTAAAAGATGACACGACTACTGCTAGTCTGAAACTGGACACCTCTGCCTCTATTTTCAGCCTGTTTTTTGAAGAAACCCGAGGCTTGCAACATCTTGGTTCTTTCAGTAACTTAAACCTGATTGCTCATTTTAACCAAATTGGAACAGACACTTCATGCTCTGAAGGATTTTTTTATTTATACAAGCTTTAGAGAAATTAGGCTGAGATGCCAGGCTTGGTAGAAATGGTGCTGGTTGAGTTCACACACAAGACACCTGAAAAGCTACATTCAAGAGACCTAGATGTGAGGCAAGACTTTTTAAGAGCTCACAAGCTATCATGAGATACTGATGAATGGAGGAAAAAAAAAAAAAAGGCTTTATCAGTTCCAGTGCTTACAGATTTATTTAAGTTTGTGCTTGATTCAGCAAAAATCCTTCTGCTGAAAGAAGTAACACACGATCTGTAAAACCACAGGAACAGGCAGCAGGACCAGCAGAGAACTGGGGTAAAGACAATATTTTAGAAATTAATAGAAAGAGAATGGGAAACATTTCAGGCTTATGACCTCCTTCCCACTCCAATTCTCCATGGGTCTAAACTGTTATAGCCCAGAGCTTGATTTATGCATGCAGTCCTGGCATGTAGTTCTCACCAGGGACTAAAAATAAAGAGATCTCAGCATCTGCAGCTAAAGATAATGGCGTAACAAGTTAAAATAAAATTATTCCCGAATAATTTTGTCAAGCATGTGAAATCTGAATCCGAATAAGAACATCTTTAGTAAAACATGATCCACTGCTCCACCTGTGTCTAAATACTTTCAAGTCTCTAGACTTGATACTGTGCAGTAAAAGCTGGGAAACAAATTGAGAATTTACAGCTAATAAAAACTCTGGTTCGCTGTTTTTAAGGACACTTCTGGTGTCTGCTAGATACTCTTATTATTATAGTATCATTAATTGTAAGAAGTCCAAAATACAAAGTACATACCAGAAAGAGAATAATATTGCATATATAGTATCATGTTGCATGTACGCAGACAAGGTATCATATGTTTTCTTTACCACTATATTAATGTTGCTTATTGCTTTACTATTGGAATCTAAAATTTTTACTTCGGCTCATTTAATGGATGGTTCAAATAGCACATGAACATCGAAAAGAGTCGTATTTATCAAGCTGCATTTTAACAAAACCAGACAAATTTTAAGGCAGTAAATAAGCTGGAAGAGCTTTATATAGCAATGTATTGGCCAATAATATTATGCTGACATTAAAAAGTGTTTACTCAGGATTTTTTTTCCAATTCAGTACCCACAATACAGATGAGTTTGCACAAGGTTTTCCCATTTCCTTAACCTGTTTTAGTCACTGTATGGCACGACACAGAAGACCATATCTAACAGTCACTGCTAGGCATTACATACTGGTTTCCAGTAACCCAACATTTATAAATTTAATAGTAATGTGGTTGGATTCACAAATAAGGTATTAGAAAAAATGGCTAAGTTTTAAATTAGACTACCAGACACCCCATAATAATAATTTTTTAAAATGTAAGCAACTTTACCCCAGGGAATAAAGAAATCCCTCAAATTAATTGTATAGATTTTAAAGTTATTAAATAAAGGGCAACAAATATTTAAATCTCAGTTCTTGCCTTTCCTGAGTATCACCAGAACCTCCAGCAGTAATTACAACTTATGCCTTTCAGACATGAGGCTGTAATTAGGGATTAGGACAAACGGTTATTGGAACAGAGAAGATGCAAGATGCGGTTTCTGTGAAGCACTCCGGAGTTGCCTGTTAGAAAGCTATCAGCCCTGCTGGAATGGGGAAAGCACCCCACAGCTCTCTGGCTGAGAGGCACAAGGAATGCGGGCAATGGAAGAAACGTGACAAAATCCACGGAAACGTCTGTGGAAACAAGTCAGTTTGATACAGATGATGAAGCTGGCTCTCCGCTCTGTCAAATCTGACACCATAGTTTTTAAAAATTGCATGTCGAGTTTAAAGGAAGGACAAAATTCCAAACCCACAGGCACTAGCCTCGAATACTCTTAAAGCTATAAAATACAGTCAACATCTTGCAAACCCTGCATGCTTTCAGGTACCTCTCTTTCACGGTCAGAGTCACCATCATCATCATAGAATCACAGAATCATAGAAACACAAGGTTGGTCATCAGGCCCTTCAGAGCCTGCTGGACCAGGAGAGATAAAACCACCTCCATTTTTTTGGTTACTGGTGGTGGGCTGGACAGAATACCCAAGAGACACATCCAGCAACAGCATTATGCTTCATGTTTCATTGGTGAGGATTACACACTTGCTCCCAGACTAAATGGGAGCCTCTGAAAGTGACTGACTGGTGGCTCTGTGAAGAAGCAAACCAAATGTGCGCTTGGATGCTGGGCTTACCTGACGCGGTGCTTTTCTCCATGCACTGCTTCTGAGGGTCCAGGCTCCGGAGCTCCTCTGTGCTGGCATATTTCATGACAGAGTTGATGGAGGTCAGAGTGCTGATGAGCTGCGAATTGAGAGATCCAATCTGGGAGTGGGGCTCCCCAAAGGCTTCTGCCAATTCACTGTAATTTTCAGCAAGCAGCATATGCTGTTCCTGCAGCAGCTTCTGCACACGCTCGATGTAGTGATCCAAGCCCGTCCTCAGCTCAGGTGGAGGCAGAGGGCTTTCCAACAGGCCACTCACCGGCTCACACACAGACTCTCCACCAACACCGATGCTCCTTGTGCCAGCCGGCACAACTGGCAACGGAGGGGCTCCACAGGCAATGCTCCTCATTTTAAGACCAATCAGGTAGTTCTCATGAACATTTATCTGCCCAACACCACAGTCTCTGGTTTTTATTGCAGAGGGCTTTTCAAAGCCAGGGTGGCTGGAGAGCATAGTGCCTACCCCAACTGAACGCGTTTTAGCAGATGCATGTATGTCCTTTACCCGGCCATCTCCTACTGCCACGCTCCGCATCTCCACACTCTCCGTGTTGGTCTGTTTATCGCAACTGCTCAGAGCAGTGTTCGTCCCACAGTCTGCCAGGGAGGCTGTCTCAGTGCCAGTGCACTGGCTCACCATCTCCAAAGTGGTGCTGGTTTGCTGGCTAGCTGTAGAAGGCACAGCCATCACTGTTGCCTCTGCCCTGGGGACAGCCTCTGTGGTTGTTTCACGGGACACATGCTCCTTGGGGGCACAAACCACCACATTCACTGAGCAGTCTCCACAGCCCACAGACCTCACCACTCCGACTGCTTGCTCCATCCGGCGGGGGCCTGGCACTCCTGCCAGCTCCTCTGTGTTGATGCCTGTCTCACAGACGCTCGTCTCTGTGCCCACTGCCTTATCACACAGCTCAACGGACCTCCCCGTGCCCTGGTCTTGCACCTCTGCCCTCTCCCTCACCAGCCATTGGCTCATCAGCAGCTCAGGGCCGACAGCCACACTCCGCATGGCAGGTCTGCAGGAGGTGCCAATGCTGCTCATCTGCAGGTGGTTTCCCACTGATGAATCGGTGACGTCCACATGGTCTCCCACCATTTGGTCTCTTGTTTGTATGATGGCCTCCACCATCCTGCTGACGACACTGGGCTGAGCCATCACGGCTTTATCCACTTTTTTCCTAGACCCAGCTGCCTGCAACTCCTGTTTTAATTTGGTCATTTCCCTGTCATGGGTCGTTTCCTTTAACTGAACCTCTAGTCTGTAAATCTTCTCCTTAAGGGCTTCGATGGTCTGCTGCTGAAGCTCTATCTCTTTCTCAACCTCTGTAGACAAGCCAAGCATGGCCTCGGTCACCCCAACCCCAGACTCTCTCATTTCTTTCTCTGTCCCCACAGCTACTTCTTTGTGCTGCCTCGCAGATCTGTTGTATATAACCACATCATTCATGTTCTCATCAGCACCTA
This sequence comes from Jacana jacana, assembly GCA_013400555.1. Taxonomy (NCBI): domain Eukaryota; kingdom Metazoa; phylum Chordata; class Aves; order Charadriiformes; family Jacanidae; genus Jacana; species Jacana jacana. The sequence goes on along the minus strand of VZTM01005732.1, from coordinate 115,143 downwards.
CAGCAACAGATCGGGCTTCTTTTGTCAGGCTTTCTCTGTTCACCCGAAGGTTTGCTGGACTGTCATAGTTGCTGTCCTGGATTTTTTTCTCCAGGGCCTGCATCTCAGCAGTCAGTTGCCTGAACTCCTCTATCCTCTGAGAGCTCTGCTCCATGCTCTCCATGTCTTCCTCACAATCTATATACAGTTCTCCACCTCTTCTCACCTGAGACATGTGCTCCCACTGCTCTGCATTTCCTGCACTGTAGGATCGCTTTCTGAAACCGTATGTGTCATTTTGAGAGGCTTTCCTCTGGTTTTTCAGTTCAGCCATCATGTGCCTCTTCTCTTCCTGTAACACTGAAATTTTGACCTGCAGCACAGGAATGGTCTTGACTTGCTCCTCAAGCTCCTTGAGACGCTTGAGGGCAACTGCCATTTGCTCCCTGATGTGCTGCAGATGCACCGGGCTCACGTTGGTGACTGGCGTGGATATTCCCGAACTCATGGGGCTGTGACGAATGGAACTGCCCAAGGAGGAGCTGAAGCAGGCACCGTAGTCACCATTCCCCTGATACCCATTCTGCAGCTGCTGAGACACATGACCGTACCCACTGGATCCCACGAAAGAGGGGAGGGAGCTCGTGGAGCCCATGCCTCCAAAGCTAGAAAGCCGGGGCCTGCGGACATCTCCAGGTGTGACCTGCATCATCCTCTCCTGTTCTAGACGCCTCCGTGTTTCCATGAGGGTTTTTGTTACATGGAGGTTGTGCCGGGGAGGTTGCGGGGAGGGAGGAGGAAGCTGCTTATTCTCGGGAACGGTTAAGTAGGAAGGAGATGGTTCAAAGGAAACTGAGGGTCTCACAGTGACAGATGAGGCTACTTGACTCCTCACTGCCAAACAAGACTGCTTGTTCTCATCACTGTTTGATGAAGAGAGAGACTCTGTGGAGGTCCAGCCACTGCACTGGCCACCAGAGTTCTTGGTACCTGCTGAGGCTGGTACAGCTTTCCTCTTCTTTCGGATGTTTAGTTTCTTAATGGTATTCCCCTTTTGTATATCATCCACGTACTTCAGAAAATCCAAGTCTAGCTGGTAGCCGTAAGGTGTTTCCACAAAGTAGGGGTCTTTCCGTTCTTTTCCATCTTCTCCATTTATAATAACTTCCTCTTTTTCTGGAAAACAAGAAGCAAAATCAGCACTGGAAAAGAAACTATGTCTCAGTAAACTGTGCACTGAAACACAAGCACAGAGAGACAAGTGCTCACAGCATGCCAGAGACAGAAACTGCTGCTGCAGCTCAGCAAGCACACCAGCTTTCCGCTGACTGACCCTCAACACTAAATCCCGATTAATTAACTTTTTAAAAGTTAATCAGTAGGTTTTCAAAGGCTGAGAGGCGCATACCCACATAAATGTGTCTACACACACACACAGATAATGTCTTTTGACAAAGGGGCACAGAAGTGGCACAGCTAGTAGCTTGAAGCCATCCTTCTCTGAATCCCTCCAGTCTTCCTATGTCACACCAACCTTGCACACACATACTGTGCTCTCACATTAAGAGCAAAGGATTACAACGTACCGCACAAATCCTGCAGAGACCAATTTCTCCACAGGGTGCATTCGAGCAGGCAATGGGAACTCCGACCCTGCTCCTTATGCAACCAATGCCATTAAACTTTACACAGAGTTTCAGCTGCTTTATGGCTTTAGGAACTGCTGCCGCAAGAGCAGCAATACCAGTTTGCTCTCACCTCAGCTTACATTTACTTCCACCGGTGCCTCTGCCTCTTTCAATTTAACCACACAAAGCACAAAGCTCCCAGCATCAAGACCAGCAGCAAGACGCCCCTTCCAGCAGGGTCTCGAATCCCACTGCTGAGGGGGAGACTGCTGCCTTCCATTGTAAGGAAAACCCGCCTGCCTTCCAAATGCAGGTCTTGCCGTTCCCCAAAGTAATCTAAATATAACTTCACCCAATCCACTGGGCTTCCTTGGCCTGAGTATTTATACTCAGTGCTGCTACACAAGCTGCTACTCCTGTCCCACTAGAGGGAAAAAAAGGAGAAAGAAAAGAAGGGAAGGGAGAAGAGGAGAGAAGAGAGAAGAGAGAAGAGAGAAGAGAGAAGAGAGAAGGGAGAAGGGAGAAGGGAAAGAGGAAGAGGAAGAGGGAAAAGGAGAACAACTGTTGTGGTGTGGAGGAATAATAAAAGCCAGCTTTCCAGTTACCTGAATTAGCCACATGCCTCTGCCCCCACACTGCAAATTTTCTAGCCACGTATGGCTGCCCCAGTCTCATGTGTCACCCGGCGAAGCCCTGCCTCCCTCCCGGCTTTCTTCTTCTTCACCCCATAAGGGTGAAGAGCCCCCCGCACCCGCGCAGCCCCGGCCAGCACCGCGCACCAGCTCCGCCACCGAGCTCCCTCCGCCGAGGCCAGGGAGGCGGGAGGAGAGCCGCCGNTTTCCAGTTTCCTTGGCATGCTTAAGAAAAGCTTTGTCCATAGACAGTGTAACTGCTTTCATGGCGATCCTTTATGCTTTTGGCTACCACAGAACACGGAGCAGGAGATGCTGCTCAGGCAAACCCTGTGTTCCTCGGCACAGGAAAAGAAAAGGATGGAGACAGACACAGGCAGGCACATGGGAGAGCACAGAAGTGGGGCTGACCTGAGCACGTTGCTATCTCGGTCCTGCAGTGTGGACATACTGTTCGGCAGACACAAACAACCCCCCCCCCCTCCCCGCCCAATCCTCAACCACATGTTTCTACTGGAATACCAGCGTCTCAGTATGCTGTGGTATTTACTTATAGATGCACCCAAAATAGCCATCTAAATACTACAGTGGAAGCAAAAATACATGCATAGACACATACTTTAAGGACACAAGCACACGCAGTTCCTTTCAGCAGGACTGCCTCCGTGTTGTGAAGGGAAAAAGTCTGGAGACAGGGAGAGAATGAGACAGAGCATACTCTCTGAATTACTCCTCTATCTCCCTGAATTCAGTACTCTGTTCCCAGATACTCATCCTGGCTCTGTTCCCTGCAGACAGATAATTCTCCTTTCCACATCTCACAGCTGTCTGCCCTACACTGGTCACCTGTCCTTCCTTCCTGCACCCTACGTTTGTCTCTACTCTCACCCTGACCCTCATCCCTTTTAGTCTTCCATCTCTTTCTGCCTTCTTCCCACGCTTTGGATTTCTCACCCATTATTCTCTATTTACATCTATTTGCTCGCTCCACCAAATCTCACCCCAAATCTGGTTATGCTCTCACCCCTTGTCCTGGGCTTGACTCTAGCCTCTTCATCCAACCCATGCAAATTCAAGCTCCATCAGTTTTACCTGTTCTCTCATTTCCCCCAGTTCCTTCCTTCTGCTTGTCTTGGTCCTTGTCTTCCTCCCCAGCAACATCTCTGATTGTCCCATCACTACACCAGTGAAGTCAGCTCTTCTAAGCTGTCCTTGGGCACAATGTATAAGTATGTTGGACAGGGGAGGGGGGAAAAGCCTTTTTGGAAGTCCCAGGACTTAAAAATTAATGCATCTTTGGAAAAATATTCATAAAACCTCTAAAAAGACATGCAAATCTCATGTTAAGTCATGAGAACCAAACTGCAATCTCAGATACATTTTTTCTTCTTCGTGGAACAGTATTAAGATTGCTCAACAGAAACCTATCAAAAAAAAAAAAAAAAAAAAAAAAACACTGACCCTGAATCTCTCACTAAACCTCTCCACAGCACCTGCAGGCAGCTCAGTGTCTTCACAAAGAAATTTGGTCCTCATCTTGAGCTGGCAGCGCTACCAGGGCACAATTCATATCTGCCACTCCACAAGCACAAGACTGTGTGCGAAGCCGAGTGCCTGTTACTTCTCCTTGGAACAACACAGTGAGCACTCCACCAACACAATCCCAGTATTATAAGTTGATCTCTGGAGATGTTTCTTGATATATTAAGACAAATGAGGATCAGGCATGCAATCTACCACCAACACCACAACATTGTGATGCTGCGTGCAGGAGCCATGCCAAGCCTTTGTGCATTTTGCTGTCTCAGAGAAAGGGCCAAAATGGGTGTGCCGGTTAAGCATGGAACAAAGCAAAATGGGTGGCTGTTTTCAAGCAATAAAAATGTTTTTGTTTATTCCAAAGGAAGAAAAAAAAAATCTAATAAAACCAAAAAGAATAAATACCTGATAGGAGTGCATCCCTTCTTCCTTTCAGCCCTTAGGTCCTGGATGAACCATGGCTGCCCTTCCTCCTTAGCTCTGGTGGATGAGTACCAAGTGCTACGCAGGCAGGTATCTCAGATTAACCTCAGAGAAGGCTGTACCTATTGGCCCTTCAGCCACAAAGGCAAGCTGTCATGCCCAGAGGCCTCAAATGAGTGAAAGATTCCTACCCCATCCATCCTAAACACACATAGAAGCATTGCAGCAAATACTGGGCGGTACAAATGCTGTTGTTGGGCATCTTGTCTCATCCTTGGCTGGCTGATCATGGGCATGGCTAAAATTAGAACTATTCCCCAGTCTCTGTAGTAGCTCAGGCTAATATTACTCATGTCATCGCGTTACACTGACACAGTATGCGCAGATGCAAAAACACATACACCTCTTTTCTGTGAAAATGCTGCAGACACCACTATTTTCTTCTGAAATGTCTTTAAATGCAATGAGAAACAAACATGTCATGCTGATAGGCCAGCACCTGTGAAGTAGAACACCCTGTGAGGCACAAAGGCCTCTTTGTGGTGCTGTCGTTATTAATGCATTTCTCCAGAAGTATGCAAAGACTTCATTTCCCTCTCCCTACTGCAGGATAACCACAGGCAGGACACAAGCAGCATTTAAAAAATGCACTCTTGAATTCTTGCCTCCTGCACTGCTGAGACTGGCTCTGTCCAAACATTCCCGTCTTGCCAACTTCTATTAAATTATATCCTATCCAATGCACTACACAAGAACATCAGTATATTAAAATACTGAGTCAGCCCTACCCAAGTCCACACTAATCATGTCTGCTCCCAAACCCGGAGAACTGGAAAAAAACAGAACATTTAGCTGATGTGCTTCAAGACTTCTGGTGGAGAGAAAAGCAGTGAAAATGTGAGCAGCCATTGTTTTGGTTCTGCAAGCTAGAAAACTTTATTGTAGAGCTACCTTGAAAGGTCCAGAAAGAGCAAAGAGAAGCAACTGAAAATGTATTTCTGAAGCTAAAAGTCAAGTGCATTGAAAAATACAAACATAACATCTAAAGCCTTCTCTCCCCATCTGGTTATGATACCTGCTCTAAGGCATTTTTATCTTGGATCTGACTGCTATTAAAGAAGTCTGTTCTATTGAAATAATGTTATGAATTACAGAGTCTACTTCCAGAGTTATGGCAAAAGACAATTCATAAAGAATACTGCAAAGAAAAAATACAGAGGCAATAGCTGGCGTAAGTAGGGTCAAGTCAGTATTTTTATGTGCTCAACTTCAGTTTCAAAGGTTATCTGAGACAGGAAAAGATGGGATTAAAAAAAAAAAGTATTTCTGATTCTCTACTGCAACTAAGAAATTGATGTTTTTCCTTCTCTCCCACCTCCAATTCTGCTTTTGTTCTTTTCTCTGAGAAATGAGTATCAGCCTCTCCTTCTGAGAAGAACCAAAACATATGAGGCTGAGCACTTACTGAAAACAAGAAAGAAGAATGAAATATTGAACAATTTGTCTTTCATTCTCCTTTTCAGATGGTGGGATTTGAATGTAAGTTAAAAAAAAAAGCAAACAACAAACCACTTGGAAAATAGACCTTAGCCTTGCAGCACACTCATGTGATCAGCCTTTTTTTTTTTTGCCTAGCAAGATAGAGAAGATTTCATGAAATTACAAGCTCCCCAACAATTCAGCCTAGCTCTCCATTATCTTCAAATAGGAAAAAAGCCCCAAACCCAAACAATCAACCTATCAGTTTTTTATTTTATTTTATTTTATTCCAAGAACTGAGGTGGAAAAACTAACAGAACGTTGTTTTCTGTACTTTGCCTGACACAGCAGGAGCACTGAGCATTTTACTTTTGCCCTTACAGTTAAAGAACAGAGTGGTGGTATGCAGCACGCCACGGCTGTGGGGCACGGACTGCCTCAGTTGGCTGCTCCTCTCCCACCGGGGAGGGGAACCACTGCAGCAACACAGTACAGCAGAGTCGAGCCACCAGGCTGTCCATGACCATACTGTGTGGTGCTGGCCTCAGCCATCCTTCCTGCAGTGCCAGGCTGGGGTGTCTGGATGGCCCAGCTCAGCTTGTACAGGCAATGGCACCATTGCCCATCACATCACACCATAGCATAGACCTGGCCAATAACACCTACCCTTATTTTTCTGCTCTGGGATAATAACCAATAAATATCGCCTTGTAAAAAAAGCAATCTGTTCTGCTATTACTCAGCTACAGTCATGCCTGGAGGAAATGGGATTTAACTCCAGATGCACCTGAGGCTGCAGGGTAAAGACGACTACAGTCCAAACTAAAATGCCCCAGCCAGAGAGGTATGACCAGCCCAGCAGTTAAAGGTGCAGAGGAGTCTCCTGTTACAGAGGAATTCCATTTACTGCACCTTTTACTGAAGAAATAAATCTCCAGTGTAAAGTGTTTGCCGCAAATTTAATCTCAAAGAAAAACAAGGAGCAGAAAAATGGTAAAATATTTTTATAACATTTTTAGATTACTTTTAAAATTTATGTGTCAATATCCCGACTGGGGAGCTGACATTTAAATCTGACATGTAAATAGTACTGTGTGTCAGGGGTTGTAACAAAAAAATGGGGGATAGCAACTTCCCTGATAATAATATCAGAGAAAGGCTGAAGCTACAGCCCTGAGTAATGAATAGGTTTTTATTTCACAACGTAGAAGCTCCAGTTCAGATATTTGTAGTGGCAAGCCTCAGAGAAGTGAACTGAGGACATCACCTTAGGTCAGTGAACACAGGCAGCAGCAGTGTTGAAGATGGTTCAGAGGGCTGCTGTGTTCGGTTGCACTGTGAAGACATACACAGGGCACTGGGCTGCAATGACACATTTACCATACAACACTGGTAAATGAAGTCGTTTTACTAAGGGATCTGCTGTCCTAATACCATTCTCTTTCAAGAAGAAGTAGGACCATTAAGGCAAGGCAATAGCAGAAAAACTCAAAACAAACACAGCCACAATACAAAGGCCTTTGACTTAACTGGGTTTTTCCATGGACTTGATCAACCCACAGTGAAAACAGTGTCTTAAGCAGTTATGTTCCCCTGGATCTGAAAAATCTTAGTTGCTTAGCATTATACTAGAATTATCATTATAGTAAAAACCTAATTAAAAAAAATAAAACTGTTTACTGTTATAGCCAAAACAATGAGCCAGCTCTCACCTTGGTACCAGTGATCAGATGGGTGCGTGAGTTTGGATGTCTTGGTGTCACTTCCTCCTCAAGGGTCAATTTCTAAACCACAGAACCACTTCTTTATGTTGTAGAAGAGACTCTGGCTTCTCTTATTCTTCTCCCTTTACTGTATGTTTGCTAACTATATGCTGACTCTGTGTATAGCTAGGAAAACCAGAGCATTTTGGTATCGCATAAAAAATTCTGTGAATACTCACCAACCTGCTATATATATAAAATAACCTTTTTGGTGCTAGGAGAGGGTCTTTCAAAGTCACATTACATTTTTTTCACCATTAAAAGTTCCTTCACGTAGTAAAAAAAAGTTACCTACGGAGTTTATACCTGAACACTGTATAAGCACAACTAAAAATTCCATCTATGAGCTGAAAGTAAAATCCACCCTTTAAAAACAGACCTCCGAATCCTCTCTATTTTTTTTTTTAATGTCTAAAACTTTTACATCTAGGATCTCTGAACTGAAAACTTGCAACTCAAACAGAAGCTCATTTAGAAATACAGACTGTAAGAAAGTAATTCCAATTAATTAACTAAGCCTGAATAAAGGATTAACCTTGCTTATGAGTAATCTTTTCAGGGAGAGGAAGGGGCACACAACCAACTATCCCGAGTGTGACTGCAATATGCCCCCTTATCAAAATTCGCAAAATCTGCTTTATACTCTGGACAACTCCTTTACTTGAGGCTGATAATAACTACCCTTTTCAGCTGCTCTCACTTTGTGGGAATAGCTGTAGATCTGGCAGTTCTGCGGTTGGACATCTCTGTACATGCACCACCTCAAGGTCACTAGCCATGGAAACTGAAAACTAAGAGACTAGCCTGTTTTTTTGCCTCCATTCCCGTTTCTGACTCACAGGTCCCAGGGGAAACTGAACTATGGCTGGCAGGAAGCAGGGCATGGGTGGGAAGGGATATAGTCATTAGCTTACTCTGCTAACTGTCCCACCAGCAGCAGCACAGCAGATACCATGATGGGAACTGCTTCTGTTAGGAACAGTGCTGCCATCTCTGGGTAGAAACTACTCTCAAATCAATGGCCATTTGGGGAAATTGCTGTCACAAATCATCCTTTGGGTGTACTGTGGCTCTGAGCATGACCATTAGGTCTACCATCAAACAAGTAAGAAAGAAGTGGCAGCCTTAGCTGCATTGCACTGATGCATTTCGTCTTCCATCAACACCACTTGAACCAATGTGCCATGTCAAGAAATGTAATTAAAGAACAAAGAGCTTGCCTTACCCTGAAAGAAAGCCACTGAACCGTTGCTTCGTTAGTTTAGCCACAGAAAATCCTCTCCCCTCAAAGAAACTCATTTCCTGATAGTAAAGTTCACCTTCTGCTCGCTCAGGTGATGCTGGGAAGAGCGATGAGGTGTCAAGAGTCATCCTTTATTTTTGGGCTTGAAATGGGGGGCTGTTTACTGACATTTGGCAACCAGATCCCAACAAGTTAAGTCTAAACCAGTATGAATTTATTGTCACCAAGCACTCGATTCCACGTGCGTTTATTTCATCTTGCAGTAGTTGTCTACTTTGAGAAGTGCCCTTCATTATTGCCTGAAGCATGTATTTCATTCGCTTTCTACTGTGTGCACACTTACTGACTCGAGACATGTTCGTGACAAACAAAGAGCAATCAATTTAAAGATACTTTCCCAATCAGACTAACTCAGGCCTGGCAAAATACTGTAAGTTACAGCTAACAGTATATACCAATCACAAGCTCCTCGCGGCCTGGGAGAAAGCTATTCGATGCGCTCTACTGACCTCAGTAGGATGGCAGCTCAGCTGCAGACCACCATAGCCCTCCTTTCCAAAAATACATCCCAATAGATCTGGGCTAAATGGTTCAGACAGCGATGCTGATGAAAATGAAGCTGAGTCCCAGTGTTAGTAAGGCAGCTTGCTGTCCTCTGATGCATAGGAGAAACACCAAAGCTCCCTTCCCTCCCTTGTCAACCCATACTTGCCCCCCTCTTCCAACAGTACATCATCCCCTATTACTTTACAGCACTTCTCTGTCACAGGAAAAAAAAAGGCAAAGAAAAAAATAATCATAAAGACCAGGGCTTGCATCCACATAAGTAGAATGGGCTTCACTATAGAGTGTCTACTGCTTTGCCAACCCTCTATCTGGAAGGGTGGAGAAGCAAACCCGCCAAGTATTTCTCTTCCTTCCTCACTCATCCAAATCATCTTCTGACTCCCAATGGGGGCCAAGATGAGTCATGAATGCAAGCCAGGTGTTTGCCTGAAAATGTCATTTAACACAACTGCGCACCAGTGTTACCTGCTGAAGCCCAAGCAAAGAAGGCTGTGCTCACTTTCAAGGCAAAAAAAACCTCCTGAATCACAAACCCAAAATATTTAGACTTAGAATGTCATTACCCCTCTGTGCCTATAAATCTCTGAGGAGGTGAGAAGCAGAGAACAGATACATAGGGCTATTGTAACAGGAGTAACCATCAGGAAAGAACGTGGACTCCTGGGATATAAACCTGCCATGGAATATTAAAACTGATTTACAGTTTCACTTTGGTCTTACAGCTGTGCACAGGGTGGAAAAAATGCAAGAATTGTCTTCTGCAAGAATGGTTCCACAAATATTTGTCTTTATGAGTCCTGGAAGGACATTATTTTGTCACATGCTTACCTCCATATGGAATATGGTTTATGCTGCATAATCAGTATGATATTTCAAATACCGGGAATTGTTCCCTCCTACCCTTTTTTATATTAATCTAATACTGATTCCTTGTGTGAGATAAGACGTGTGTTGCCTTCTAAACTTCAAAAGCATAAGTGATTTGCATTTTCCAAAAGCACTAACAGCTTTTTCTCTGCACTTTGAATAGTTCGGACCAATGAACTGATTTTCTCCCAAAAGGTAAAAAAAAGCAATCATCAGAGAATAGATGGGAAAAGTAATTATTAGAAGTAATTCTTTATGCACATTCTAAATAGCTAAAACCAGTGGCTTACAATTGAAAGTCTATGAAGAGTATTCAAAATGAACAACTTCAAGGGTAACAGCTACCTTTCTGCTGTTGAAACCATGCCTTACAGTAAATAGGTGCAGTGTTCCCTTCACTGGAGCATTTGCACCACCGATCTCCCACTAGAAAATCTGCATTTGTTGAAAGAAACAAACTGCTCTGTACCTAACAACAAAAACAAAGAGGCTACCAGAGGTGCGTGAAACTGCAAGTGCAAACGCCCTTCAGACGCCAGCCCTTGCGAGACAACCCAGCTAATCAGGGAAAAAAAAGCCCCAAATTAATATGTAAAAGCACATTGAGGGCTGGTTGCAAACAGGGTGAACCCCATCCCTCTTCTTAGCTGGCCAGTAGCGCCAGGGGAGCCGGCCACTCACATCTCCCCTCTCCCCTCTCCCCCTACCCAGTTCGAGGGTCTCACTCACCAGTCCACCCAGATGCAAACTCTTGGACCTTGCTGCCTTTAGTTTTTCAGGAAATTAAGTCTGAAGCACACTTTCCTTTGCCTTAAAGGGAGTGCGTATTCCTGACACATCAGCAGGCAGGGAGCCCAGAGGTTGCTACAGAGCATTTATTTATACTCATTTGGAATTTCCTGAGACGGTCCCAGCCCGGCAGCCAGCCCAGCGCAGCGCCAGTGGTTTCCTTCACGGCACTTCAGACGCTGCGCGACGCCTTCAGCTCACCATGGGTTAACATACATGAAACGGGTAGCAGGACAAAAGGAACTGTACAAAACGACACACTAAAAAGATTATTTTTTTTTTTTTCTCTGATAAAGGCAGATTTTGTTCCCGAGAGGGAATTAAAAGTTCAGGTGACTTTTCTTCCACCCGCTCTCCCTTTCTCCCCAAGCCCTTCACCCTCACCCCCCTTGTTTCTCACTCCCACGTGTGGACTGAAAGCACAGAAAGGTTCATTGATATAATTTGGGCAGAACAATTGCCTCTGTTGTAACCAGCACTGCCTGCAATTCTCCCTGTGTTACATTCAATCTTATTTTGTTTACTCTTCTCAAATGCAGCTTATAATTTGAGGGACAAAAATAAAAACTTTTTGTATAATGTTACAGACACAGTTTTCTTTTTTCTGAAACACAGCCAAAATACATGAGATGTCTTTCATGCTAGCACAAGCACTTTCAAAATGAAGTAAAAACATATTTGATTTTTCCTTATGCAATTTTCTTGTTTCCACGTAACACCAGGTGTTAAGTAAAGATGACTGAGATTCCATATGCAAACAATGTCTCTTCTCAGCATCATAAGGAGACCCTTAAAAGGCTGCAGCTCTATCTCTCTTCACTTCCACTTACAACAACAGTTGCTAATAGGGTAGCCAAACGGGGACTGCAAAAGTGAAGGAAGGGGCAAGGACAGAGGCTAATTTAACAAGGATAATGGTCCTAAGACTTCACAAGCCTAAAGGAAAAGAGTTTTATTACTGTGCCTTCCATCCAGATTCACAAGAACACTTAAAATGAAAGGGAAAAAGAGGTGTAGATTATTGAAATAATTTCTAAGATCACTGAGGATTGGAAGATCTGAGCACCAAACAGAAGTGAGATCCTGTGCTGAAATGACAGGAGAGAGGTCCAAGTCCTGCACAGTGCCTTCGGCTAAAACAGCATGTACTTCCAATGAAAGTGTTTCCTGAATATGTCTACTGGCTTCAGTGGTATTTAATATGAAGCAAAGTAATATTTAATACTTGCGGGCACCAGCTTTTGGACCATAAACTAGGTCCTGCCCTGTAGATAAATTTGCATTTATTTCCTTGAGTTACAAGCTATTGATGCATACTATAAAACATAAGCTCCCCAAAAAGGTCTGAAGAAGATCTGTGCACGTAACTACCTCCTTACATCCATGGACTATGAAGGTACTGAATTTTTAGTGAACTTGGTTTGGTTTGGTCTCTGCACTATCCGCCCTACTGTTCATTTAGTGGCTAGCCCAGCCTAAACCATGACATAAGAAAAGCAACAACACTTTGGGAACAGCTTCTAACCATGCTTTGAAATTTCTCCTAGAAGACAGAAGAACTCTAGGGCAGCTGAAACCCAACCTACGCTTTCCATTCAGGGAAACAAAAGCAAAAATTCAACTCTTGAAACACTGCCTGGAGCCCGCAACCACTGCTTTATACTCGCTGCCTGCCCTTCGAACCCTGTCTTTTGACCTGCAGAGCAAGTGACCAGCTTAGTGAGCACAGGCAGTACACAAGCAGACGCAGTGGGTGTTACTGGTGGGCATCTCTAGCTCTATCATAGAATCATAGAATCATAGAATCATTTAGGTTGGAAGAGACCCCTGGGATCATCAAGTCCAACCATCAGCCCTACTCTACAAGTTCTCCCCTACACTAGATCCCTCAATACCACATCTAATCTGCTCTTAAACACAGTCAGGGAGGGTGACTCCACCACCTCCCTGGGCAGCTGATTCCACTGACTGACCAGGGTTCAGGTTCAGGTATCATCAGGTTCTTCACACCAGGAAGGGGAGAACTTGGAAACACGCATCCAGTTTTCTGCTGAAAAAAACTGTGACATTGCGATAAGTATGAAAATAGAAGTTATGAGCAAAACGTCCCTCTCAAGAGTTAGGATTTGCTCAAAAGAAAAATCATTAAATTCTCTAACATTATATGATTTCACTTTTCTAAAAAAAGACAACATGATACCCTGTTTAGAGAAGCACAGATTTTAGCAGCTGCCTCCACATGCTCCATCTGTTTATCATTACTTGGTGGTTTCAAGGGCTTGACATCTGAACAAACCCTGCATCAAGTCATGCACCTTCAGTGGACTCCTCTCAAAGTTCAGTTAACTCAGCTCACTGAAAAAAAGACCTGCCATGAGTGCAAGCAATAATCCATAATATGTATCAGCACTTCATTCCTTGTCCAATAAAAAGCCAAATATGGAGGCACATGTCTTGGTTGGCACCAGTAAAACCTAAAGGCAAAGAGCACACGTGTATTTATTCTCTTGGCCTTTGAGACTGCTATGGTGCCAAATAAACTCATTCAGCTACTGTTTACAGTAGAAACAAAACTGAGGTCAGAGCACAGCTCCCCAGTGACCAAAAAACCTGATTTGGTCTGCTGTAGGATGAATGCAAGATTTGGTGTATGGCCAGCCATCCAGCTGGTAAATTCTTATCTAAAGAGCATGTTATTTCACACCCCTTTTGAAAACAAAAGGCAGAGAGAGCACAATGGATCTGTGAAAGGCAATGGATGAAACACAGCTCTTTCTAACACTTGTCTCCAGCAGACTATTTCCTCAGCACTGGAGTGGCTCTGCTTGGAAAGAATGACATCATCTGCTTGACAACCATGATCCTGTCCAGGGGAGCACAGAGCTTGGCCTGACCCACCACTGTCACGTTTACGTTCTTATCCCCAAAACCACAGCTGTTACATTGTGATGAAAGTTGGAAATGGGGTTCTTCTTCAGTTTATTTTGGTGTGTTGAGAAATAGTGGTGGCATTGCCATGGGCTTGGTTTTTTTTTTTTTCCTTTCTAGCCTTTCAGAATTTGGCATCTGGTTTCACAGAATAATTTAAAACCCACTAGCCATTCAGGACAGACCTGAGTCTGATTTGAGCTACCCACCTTCTCCTTCCTAGCAGATGTCTCCGGAAGGGCATAAGAAGAAAGCAAATGTACACAATATTTCTCCTCCTGTCTTCCAGAAACCTGTGACCAAGAGACTTCCTGGGCTGGAGGTGGTCCAGGATGGGTTTTAAATCACAGTATTTTCAAAGTAGTTGCCAGGTGTTCAGTAACTGGGTTTAAAATGTCACACTGCAGCTGATGTGTTAGTACTGTAAGGAGATCTACTCGTCAAGTGTCTGGGGATACAGTTATGGGTGATTTATCTGACCCGAGGACCACGTGACACTCAAACCTTCCAAATGAGAGTATGCACTCTACAGTTAGATCCCTCACTACTTTGCATCTACCCACAGAGAGGATGAAACTGAAAAATATATCCTTGTTAAGTGTGCACTTGGAATGAACTACAACTACTTGGTATTTTGTGTGTCATGAGGCAAATCAAGATCTCTACTGTTTTCCCAACTCAGATGCTTGGAAACATTTACGGTAAGAAGTCTTGTTGTGGGAGTGAGTGGTCCATTCGAGTCTTCAAATTTGGTGAAAATATTTTTTTCTTCTTCTCTTTTTGTATGGACAGTCAGGCATACAAAAAGTGAATTACACTGAACATGAATACAGGAGAAGGGGAAAATCTGTGGCTGTAAAAGAAAAATAGTCATTCTCAAATCTGGAAATAGATGTACATCCCTCTTCTGCCACAGACAAGAACACAAAGTGAACTTCTGCCTATTGGGAGCTCAAGTGGAGGTGTCACCCTAGCAACTGCCTCCTGGTGTATTTGAAAATGCAGACCGAGTCATTCAGAGACAGCTGGTGGGTCCTGCCAGTGCAGAAAGCACTCCACATCCTTCAGTCCTTCAGACTCTGCCACCAAACACCATGGGTTTTTACTAACAATTCCTAGTCCAGAAATACTGCACATCTAGCCACAACACACTGACTACACAAAGGCTGAGGCAAGGAAAAGTGCCACACAAGCTGGGGAAAAAACACGAGTGCCACGCATAACTAAATAGCACCCATGGGCAAGACTATGCATGTTCATTATTAATGTGCCTGTAACTGCTAAACCCTGCGTGCAGTACATCACGCAGCAGCAGGTTTGGAGAAGAATAGTAAAGCTGGAGTGGAGTGGGAGATGATGCTCTCAGTTTTGCACAGAGATATCTCTTCTGCTGCTCCAATCTTGACTGCACCTGGTGTCTCGTCCAACAGTGATACAGGCTGGGATGGTCTGGCTGAGCCATACATGCACTTGTAGAACTGTGGCCTTAAAACTTTTCTCTGCAAAGGGAGAGAGGAGTAATTTTTGCACAATCATCAACAGGATTTCCACAGCATGGAAGATGGGTTGCAAGGAAGCCACGGGATGTTAAAGGCAGAGGGGAGGATGAAGAAGGGCTGGATAACAGGGGTGAGGCACAGGCTGCACTGCCCAGCGTATGCAGCTGGGGAGAACCCCCTGCCTGTCCTCGGGGAGAGCTGGGGTGAGACCAAGTACTGGAGAAAGGGGCCAAGAGGAGTATCAGGGAAAAAAAAGAGAAAAGGATGAGCATACTGGATTGCAGACACACTGCCTGAGAGCAGGGAAAAGAACAGGACTGTAACTAATGATGGCAAGGGAGTGACAGTCTAAAAGGTGATCCAGTGGATTCACAGCCTTGTGAAGCCATTCAAGTACTTGCAAGCTTAAAAGCTATGTAATCGCCATCTGTCTCCACATAATAAAACAGGACAGGAGCAGAAGAGCATTATTCTAAAATACACTATTTTTATTTTTTTTTTACCTTTTAACTTAAGTTATGGAAAAGCATATCTAAAGTTTAAGAATCACAATTACTGCTGGAGGGAGGGGAAAAGGGAGGGAGAAAGGGCTTAGCCATGGGGTTCTTGAGGTGAAAAAAAGCTGTTGATCCTAGTAATCCCTTAAAACATGACCACTCTCATCCTGTCTTTGTGCTTCTATCATATGCAAATGACAGAAGTGTTAAAAGTTGACCTGTTTGTTAGGATTAGACCTCAAATTCCAGTAACAGCAGCCAGTTAGCAATACGGTAGCAATGCCAACATGGGCAGCCCGAGCACTCCCTCAGCCCCTAAAACTGCTGTGAAAACATGACAGAGTTGCACAAGTGCTTTTAGTATTACATGTTCTGCAACCCATACGATGGTGCTGCAGGCAGAGGTGTTAGTTGACTGAAGAGAGGGTAGGCAAGAGTCTAGGAGTACATCAACAAACATGCCCCTCAGCAATAAAAGACAACTCCAGACCAGTGATGTCTGGTTTACGTAGCTAGGACAATCTGTTTCCAATTATCAGTTAATTTGATCCTCACCCTAATCTGACCAAACCTTTCAAACCCAGCTATTAAAAGCAGTTTCTACTCCCTCTATCCTTCCCTCTCCTACTTTCAAACAAATACTGATGAGCAATACGGAAATATCACAGATGGATCCTGTATGATGAAGGAAAGCAACATATTGTTATGAAGGAAAAACACCCAGGAATATATTAATAAAAAAAGGGGAAGACAAATATATAAAATGCTGATTATAGCTTGAGATAACTAGGGAGGAGAAACTGAGCAAGAAAAAGGGATGGGCTGTGAGGGGGCAAGGGTCCTATTACCTACTTTTACAGGGTAGAAGTCTGTGCAAATGGGGAAGGATAGACCAAAAGCATTAAAGGGTATGATGGGATCTCACATTCACCTACCTCTCTGAGTGTCTAGGCACTTAGTTTTATCAAAGTCTGTACAGAGAGACAGGAAAAAACTCACATGACTGCACCTAACACAGACTGAGTACATGCTGTGAGGACTTTTAAAGAGTCAGAGAGACTGGGGAAGCAGAAAGCCCTACCTGGTGGATCTGCTAATCTCCAGACACTGCAAGCTGCAATGTGTATCCCACAGCAGAGGTCAACCATCGCTTTCAGCCAATATGGTAAATGCAGATTTCCGGATGAAATCAGAGGAGGGAATGGGAGAAAGAAAGGGGAGGATGGCCACAAGCACACTTCTGTCCCAAAGCTGGTCACATGAGAACATCCTGGCAGGATTCTGTACTCTACCAGCAAGGGGAGTCATGTTTCCAGAGGAAGGAAATGGAATTACAGTAGCAATGCCAACGTGGGCAGCCCAAGCGCTCCCTCAGCCACTAAAACTGCTGTGAAAACATGATACAGGAAGGACTGCCCTTCTGTCATCTCTAATCCAAAGCTTTACAAATGGCATGAAAGGACAGGACAAGAGAGGTGGCCGTTACAAGAAGCTTCCTAAGAACTTCTGCTCATGTAGTAACCCTCCTACAAGGAACATGCCTAAATGCAGGCACTCAGTGTTCATGAACAGAAGACAACCAGCTGTAATCAGGTTATTTCCATCCAAGCCTTTTCCCTGGGGGACTGTATCCTTTTAAAGGCAACAAAATCCCCTCCCTTCCCACAGGGAGGAGATTCATACGCATTATTCATAAACCGCTTTCTGCAGGAGAACCTGGGAAGGGAGTGAAGAATACTAGAAAACAGTTTTGGGGGAAAATGGAGTCTTTTGGGTTAAATAGCCACAGGAAGACTTGCTGAGTTGTGTATCTTGAGTGTGGAGAAGGAAGAAGATGCAGAGAGAATAACTTTTCAAGCCTGGAAAGTTTTTTCTTGCTGTTTGTCCCGGGACACGTGCCTACCTCACTGCTGGTGCTTGCCCCTCACCCAGTCCCACAGGCTGCTCCTCCACATGGGCACCCCTCACTCAAAAGCCACCAGGTTAGCACAAAGCACTCACTTCTATCACATGACCTATGGGTTTTTATCACTGTTCACTGTGATGGCCACCAGATCAGTGAGGTTGCTGGGTACCATAAGCAGTGAGGCATACCTGTTTAATCCCTAGAGCATTATTAGCTTTAACATACAAGATCAGCTGCCTTTGAGGGTGTAGGGGGTATGTATTTCCACAGGGAGCAGCAGCAGGCCACATGGGAAGGTTCAGATACTGCCCATGCAAGCGCATTTCAACAGTTCAGACAAGGAAAGCGTGCATTGCTTCATGAGCAAGCCTGTACCAGAGAGTAATGAACACAGTCCTCTGTCTAGATGAGATGTAAACTTTTGGGCAACTGCAGAATTATCCAGAATATAACACAATTGCAGTAAATCTCTGAAGAAAAGCCAGGCCAATTAATCCTGTTCGTTTCTCATGTGCTTTGTCCTTCTGCACACAACCAGCATCCTATATGACTTTGTGTCTTGGGCCATCGGCTTCCCACCACATCTAATTTCCATTTCTAAGGACTGGACTATCTGGGCCAGACTGCTATGCCCTCAACTTCTAATGACACTGTATTTACTGCATGCTTTCTAAGTGGTTCCTGCCCCTTCCCTTTCCATCAGATTCCAAAATCAAGCCTGAAGAGCAAAAAGTCCTATGTAAAAGATACGTGATCCCAGATCCTCTGCAGTCTGATGAAGGTCTCTAGGTTGGGCAAATGCAAGTCAATGTGTTTTCAAGCCTTCTGTCACAGCAGAAAACAGATACTTGGATTACAGGTATCAACTAGCAATTGCAGAAGAAACTAGTATTAATTCAAGTAGAAAGCTGGCATTGGCTGTGAGATCATGTGCTCCATCTCCAGCCATCTATTCTTAAGGCAGATCTGGCATCAGTGAGTGTACTACAGCATACTGATGGAAATTTTGATACACCTTATGATAGCACTGATGTGAAATCACCCTTCACCCCACAGATTTTAGGGTCCCACCCTAGCTTGTTTTTAAATACTGGGCACCACCAGACTGACTCACTAGATCACTAGTGGGTGAGGCAGGAGCAGGATCCCAGTGACAGCCCTGCATGCCATCTGCCCATCCAAAAAGCACAAGACTGCATGGCAATTCAGCAGGTTCTCCTGATGGCAAGAGTATCCCATTAGCTGCCAAAGCACACTTTCAGCATACACTCGTTCCCATGAGCTCTGACGGTTACTGAATGCGGGCTCAGAGCAGGGAGCATGGTAGGGGAGGCAAGCCCAGCTTAAATAGCCTCTCATCACACATCCCTCTGACTCAACCAAATTACCAAACTGCTGCCACAGCGGATTTAACAAAACACAAACTCACCTGAACCCTGGTCATTTGCATCAGCTAAGCTAAGCAAACTCAGTGCACTTGAAACTGCTCAGCTCAGAGCTCAACGTGTCAGTGGGACCACAATGGTACCTCAGTGACAGCCAACCTGGAGGAAAGCAGCAGAGAGCCGCTGTCAGCTGGGCTCTTGTGACAGGCACCCGCAGTACTCAGGACTAAAGGCTCCATTGGACTCACTACTACCTAGCTTTGAAACACTACCAATTGCTAACTTCTTCACATCTGTAATTTCCCATTAATTGACTGAAGGTCTGTAATGAAAAATGTTGGATATTCTGCTAAAATCAGTAATGGTGATAATGTTCTGGTGCACAGGACTTTCTTCTTAGACTACACATCAGATCATTAGGCTGGAAACCATGCAAAACTCTATGCATATTGCCTAAGATTTATTTGCTTCGATAAAGAGGATTTTCGTGATACTTTATAAGAGTTGCTTAAACATTTATCTACCAGCAGATGGAAAACACATTCATTAAACATTTGGCCTTTTGAGTCACACTTACATTAATATCTCAAGCAACATTAATTCAGGCAACAGCCTCTTGTAAAAAAAGAAGCATGGCCAGCAGTTTGAGGGAGGTGATTCTGACGCTCTGCTCAGTTCCCATGAGACTCCAACTGGAGTACTGTTTCCAGTTCTGGAGCCCCCAACACAGGAAGGACATGGACCTGTTGGAGTGGGTGCAGAGGAGGGCCATGAAGATGATCAGAGGGCTGGAGCCCCTCTCCTATGAAGACAGGCTGTGAGAGTTGGGGTTGTTCAGCCTGGAGAAGACTCAACTCCAGGAAGACCTTATAGGAGCCTTCCAGTACCTAAAGGGGGCTACAGGAGAGATGGGGAGGGACCTCTCTATTAGGGAGTGGAGTGAGAGGGCAAGGGGTGATAGTCTTAAACTGAAAGAGGGGAGATTTACATTAGATACAAGAAAGAAGTTCTTTACTGTGAAGGTGGTGAGACAGTGGAATAGGTAGCTCAGAGAAGTTGTGGATGCTTCATGTGGAAGGGGAGGTGTCCCTGCCCATGGCAAGGGGATGAGAGCTAGGTGATCTTTAAGGTCCCTTCCAACTCTAACCATTCTACTATTCTCTGATTGTAATGGTCTCATTCTCCAACTAACTGATGCATACTTGTAACTTAACTTAGGAGCCAAGAAAACTGTTCACATACAAAGAAAATCTAACCAGAGGCCCACAGAGTGCTGCAGAGTAACTGTGCATATATAAAATAAGCAGAGGGACACCAGGCTGCTGCAGGGGAACCAGTGCTTTTCTGTTGCCAAACCACCCGAGGTCTTGCAGTCCCTGGTGCAGGTGCTCTCCAGAGCTGAGGGGGATGTCCAGATGTCCTGGGTGTGACATCTCCCCATCCATGGGAGGCAGTAAGTCAAAGGAGTAAAGCAGGAGAGCAATGACGCCTGATGCCTGCACACTGGCTTTACAGCAGCAGTTCCTTGCTTTACAAGTGCAAAGAGATCAACAGTAAAATCCATGGTAAGTTGCTATGAGGCCACTGCTTTAAGAACTATGTAGGAATCCAAAGGAAGTAAAGCACATCGTTGAGTTAAACACACCAGGGAAATTGTTCCACCGAATCAATGTAAAATGTAGTACTCCTCTGTGCAGGAGCATGTTAAAAGTGAGATGGGAAGACATGGAAACACGCTTAAACATGAGTGAGGGGCAAGGTGTAGACAGAAGGGAGAAAAAAGAAAAGATCAGGGAAATCTCTGTAAAGAAAACAACATGCATTTCCTTCACAGCAAAGAAAGAGTTTGTGCAACAGCCTTGCTATACTGACCCCTGCAGCCCGTTCTACCCAGGAAAACTGGAAAAACACTTCTGTTAAAATGTTTTTTAATGTCCCTGTTAAAGTGATGACTGACAATTCCATGGTCTCTGGATACAGAGCATAAGGTACTCAGGGAAGTTAAATAAAACAGATGTTTTCATTATGGTTAGAAACAAGTACAGTTTTAAATCTCTTATCTTTCTAATCATTCCTCTATGTTTGTTTTGCTGCTTCCTTGTTTTCTACATTAGAATAAATGGATTTGGACTGGAATTTCACACCATTCAGTGCCTTTGAGAACATGTGTTTTGAAAACAAAGTTTCAGCTAATCAGGTATTAGTGAAAGGAATGAAAATCCAGCCAGAAGCATTTCTGAACTGCCTAGTGAATTTTAGGCTGGTGTGCATCTTGCCTCTTGTAGCTGACTAGAGGACCTTCCTACAGATATCACTACAGAAATGTTTGCAGACCCTCATTAAGTAGATTATTTATGCATCACAGAAGCTAACAATTACTGGAAGTTTCACCCAGCCGTTAATGAAGACACGATTACTATTTTNGCAAAGAGAATTTAATTTGTACCATGCACCAAAACAAGTCCAGCCTCCCAGTAGCTCCCCGTAGCTCCCCACAGACACAAGGTAATTCCCAGCTCCGGCTGGGGCTCCTTGGAGGAGTGCATGAGACGCTCTGGACTTCCACTGCACTCCTTAACCCAGCGGAGCTTACCCGACTGAGCAGTAAACTCGCCAGCTTGAGCTCGAAACAGCCAACAGCTGTAAGTACCCACCACCCAGGCGATAAAATAAACCTCATTTTTCTGCAAGCACAAATTTATCTATCACTTAGTGCTATAGAGAGGGACTATAGCTATTTGCTGAGCAGATGACACAGCTTTGTCAGAGCCCTGTCCAAAATCAGTATCAAGTCTCTAAAACAACCTCCAAAACAGATAAAAATGAACGAATAATCTTTCAGCTCACAGAAATACAGTTCACTACAACAGCTCTGTGCAATGAAGCCAGGAATGGCGTAATAAAACTTTGTCAGCAGGAAACAAAACTACTGATAATCAGTACTGAAGTGTAAATCAAAACCTCTGTTATTTATTCGCCACATTTAAAGTTCACATCTTTACCGAGCTATGCAGGAGGCAGAGAAATTTATGATAGGTGGTTTCATGATAAAGTATCACTTGCTTTGTAGCTTATCTCACATATTCACTCACTGAAAATATTTACAGCAAAGGTACTTCTCATAAACATCCTTAAAAATATAATCTCTATACGAATGCAAAATAGCTTGATCCTTTCCTGGAAACAAGTTCCAAATTCAGGCATTCCTCTACAGATGTTATCTGCAGCAGCAGTATTCCATACAGCCTTGTATACTGAAAAAAAAAATTACTGAAATGGCACATAGGCATAACCATTTAACAGTGCAAGTACTCACATTCTCGAGTTAACCAAAGCAAACCACTGCTCCTTAGTCACCTCGCACTTGAATGCAGCTGAGTATGTGGTCAAACTTGCCAAAATATTCAAGTAACATAAACGCAGCTTAGTAGTCCACAACAAGTCTTTCTAGTTCTTTTTCCTGTTGCTGATTGATTCAGAGGGTGCAGAAAACACCACCCCTGAAGTTTGTCTTTCCACTCTTGGGAACTCCATGCAATTAAGAAACTTGCTTCAATACCTCCAACGCCCAAATCAGATCCTGCTCATCCAAAGGCATGCTCTCCCAGGCAGCAGGGCAGGATAACAAATCACAGGTATTTGCAGTCCGATACTTTGACCATTATGAACTGCTGGGGATAGGGAGGCACAGGCGCGCATAGCTGCATGTTAGAACGCCAGCCTCAAAGGTTTGCAAAGCCAACAAGTTCTGACAGTCTCTGCAAAATGTTGTCCAATTTAGTCTTGAATTAAATACTTGCAATTCATTATAGCGTCTTTCTACAAATAAAGGAACAAACAGCTACTACCCTGCAAGAAGCGTTATTTGCATAACAATCCTGAAGCTAAAACTTCATCTTGCATTAACACATCCCTAGTAAAAAGGTTCTTTTAGACTTATCTGTCAGTTTATCAACTTTTTCAATAGACAGTTCTACCACGGGCAGGGGATTAGTAAACCTATCAGTAACAGCCCATGCACAATTTTTCTTTCCTTGTAAGCAGAGGGAATTGTTCTGCATGACTTAAGTTAAAAGCATATTACTAAAAATAGTCAAGTTGAGTGGGGGGTTTAGGCAGTAAACAGTGACAGTTAGGTCACACAGCAGACATTTGAAGTTCACCTTCTCAAAAGGATTAGAAAAGTTACAAAAGGATATTGTTTCTTTCTTACAGACCACTCTTTTAATTGTATAAAAGAGGGAGGGAGGGTAGGCAGCGAATATCCTTTTTCAGCAGTCTTAGGATTTAATGACATTGGTAAATTTAGCCTTAAATCACCAACATATAAAAGTAACTCCAATGTTGTCATGTAACTTCCACTAGCCTTTAAAAAAACTATTGCTTTTTGCATAAATTGCAGATAATGACACTCCATATATCTAATTTCCTGCACATAAAATGTTTTAATCCCTTGCACTAATTTGAACAATTCCACAATAAACACAGTGAGTAATTAAGGACTTGTTTCCATACCAGAACATACTTTCAAAACAGGATGGTGCTAAATTCCACCAGATTTTAGCCAGCCAGTTCTCAATATGTGCGTATCGTCATTTATCAAGTAGAATTTGAACACAAATGCATGAGTCTTAGCGGGGAAAAAATGCTGAAATTCCTATTTGCATGTGTAACAAAAAATATGTTTAATATTCCTTCTCAGAATATTTAAAATGCTCACTGCCGCCCCAGCCTTCATTGATAAATTCATTTCCCTTCATACCTACATTAGGAGGTCTCAAAAGAGCACCCACAAGCTCCTGCCGTGCACTTGAAATTCTCCATATAATCCCACTGTAGCAGCCTCAACTGTAGTGGGCTAAAGCTATGTTTGTGCAGTCATCAGGAGAACAGGAAAATATTGACACAACTGCAGGAGGAACACTGCTGCTGTGTTGTTATCAATTGTTCCGCAATCTGCCCCCTCCTGACATATCAGCCCTCCTCAGCAACCTTTGAACATGCCAAGCGATCTATTCCAAAGAGTATCACCCAATGAAAATAGAGATCTCAGGACCTTCTTAAAATAACAAAAAAGTGAAATGAACCAAACACCCCCTCTTGATGCCGCTTGGGAAATGCTTTTATGTTTTGCTGAGAAGCAAGAAACAAAAATCATCCTGACTAGGAAGGGTTGGGGATTCACTGTCTAAGAGCTGCTTAATCTCACAAGTTAATTACAGGCAGAGGATAACAAACACATGACTTTTTGCAGCAAACCCCTAGGCCTCCCAGAGTCTGGTGTAAACCAGTGTAGATCCTTGAAAGCAGAGAGCGCTGCATGCTGAACAACTGACTACCAGCCTGTACATCTTTGCAAACAACTTTCCACACTTTAAATATTTAAAAGATTATTTGGGGGTGGGAGGGGTGGGGGGAACAGACGGGCTCTGATCTGCCAGGAAATCAGTTTTCAGCATTTAGTTTTAGCTGCTGCTACTTCCCTTTTTTGCTACTTCCACAATTTAAGAAAAAAAGTTTCTTTGTTTTAAAAAATTATAATCCGAAGCGGGGAAAGCGTTCCCACTTAGTTACCTGTAGTACTGCTGTTAGTATTTGCTGGGTAGGCCATGTTTGCTCAGTGACGCATCCAGAGCTAGGCTGTTAGGTGTCATGCAAATGCCATGCATCAAGTCCAACCAGACATGCAACCTGAAACAGACAAGAAAAAGGCAGTTAAAAACATACAGTTTTAAGAAGGTAGGTACATTAAACAGTTGGCATTTCTGAGTGTTTACAGTCTCATTTTCAGTGCAGACTTCATTGTAGCAGTAAATACATGCCTCTTAATTAGCATCCTAGCTATCACAAATCCCACCACTGTCCTGGTGTCTGAAGCTGATTGTGTCCCTCTGACAGCTTCCAAGGAGGACCACTGCCCTGGATCTGTCCTCAGTGAGGATGTAACTAGCTGAACTGACCCTGGTTTATTTGGTCTACCTTGAGCTTTTTTGCACCTTGTCCCTAGCCTCCCTTGTACCACAGCAGCTTCCTCACATTCCCTGGCATCTACATAGTTTTAGACTCCCCAGAGGTTTACGTAGGCAGGGTTAGAAGATTTTTAGGTGAATAGCACCTACAGAAGAGACATATCAGCAAGTGGGGTACCAGTTGCCATTTCTGAGCTCCCATGTCCCCCAGGGAGGTGAGGGCAGAAGGAACCCACTACAGATGCAGCCAAATCAAGTCTGTGCATCTCCATCAGCTGACACACCTGGTGACCAACCACTGCTGCATTGAAGCCTGTGAGGTGGGAGGACCAGAGCTGGCCTGCACAGTACACGGCTGACTTCGAGACCTGCCTCCTGCAGGTCCCAGTGGTGACAGGTTTTCTGCCTGTAAGGTTTTCTTTCAACCCACATGTGGCAGATTCAACCAGGAAGCAGTGCTTGCCTGAAGCTCAGGCTGCAGGTACAGAAAAAGGGTGCTGTTATGGGTGGCTGTCGAGCCACGTGAGAGGCAGAAGCAAAACCTGCGGCAGTTTTGTGGCTAGCTGGCTGCTAGCTGGCTCTGCAAAGCCAGCCTTGCTGGCTCTGCAACGGGGCTTCTGCTCCTTCTTCCTTGTCCCCCATGGGGGCAACCTGATCATTAACGTGCATTCTCAAAAGCAACAGATTTAACTTGTCTGAGGCTGCAGATGTGTCCTCACGGATCTGCTTCAAGCTTTCTACAATCCGAACAGCATGTCATTTTGTTGACTTGAATAGGTGGAGCTTAGGTGTATGAAGAACACTCTGCTTTGTTGGTCCTAGTCTGACTTAGGCTGACAGCTCCTCAACAAACCAGTCACATTTTTCCAATTATATTTGATTTGGCTCTGACAATGCATGTGTGGAAATATTTAAAGGCTAAGCAGATTAGCAAAGGAAAAGAAAATCCAGAAATTAATTAATGCAAACACCATGTGAGTCTGAGGCAAACATATACTGACTGGTAGAGAAGCTGGCTCTATCACACAGGCTAATATAGCTTAGATTTCCCCCTCAAGGAACACAAGCACAAATCACTCCATTTTTAGTACAATCCTGACATGAATTTTCCAAGAATGCAGAAAGCCCTCCATTCCAACTCCTCCTCCCCAAGCTCTGCCATATTCTCTTAAATTTATGATCTCGTGTTCAACGGAGGGCAGGACATGAAGCTGTCATAAAGAATGTGCAAGCAAAAGGCTACAAGCAACAAAATGAACCAGGCATCCAACACAGACCATGACGCAGAGAGGCCCATCACAAGACTCCAGGCATAACAATAATTATCAGATTTCTGAAACAATGAAGCATGGCAAAAAAAAAAAAAAAAGCAGCATGTTGCTGGCTGAGTTTGCAGCCAAGACCAATGTTTGAAATCCATGAGCTTTTAGGAAAATATTAACTACTTCCCTTCAAAAGGAGAAATTTTACAACATCAGTCACATCTCTACCATTGTCGTCAGGATATAGAGTTGTGCTTTAAGTTCAAGAAAGGCATTTTTTACTGAGCCACAACACGTGGTTACTCAAAAAATTATCACCTCTCTCCGTGTTGTTTCTCAGTTCAGGCACTGTCTCAGGATGGGCTGCATTTTCGCACTCTACCAGCAGTGCACCTAAGGATAAACGGGGCTGTATCAATTCACCTGCTTCTAACTTGCTCAGCACAGCTATGTGCTTCTCAGTGTTGCCGTAACAGCCATGCTTCCCTGCTTTCACTGTGTATGTTTGTTGAACACTGCTACAGCGAAGTTTTGCACCACTGTAAACCCAACCAACAAAGCACAGTAAAACACACACACATACACAGAGTCTAACATGGCACTTGCTTTTTCAGACAACTCATGTTCTGCCAGAATGCAGCCTCCTATCTCCACTAGAAGCTAAGAAAGCTCAAGGGACCCTGCTCAAGAAACCTGACACAAGATTTGCATCCCGCTGGCCAAAGTCCTCCCAAGGTCCTGTCCCAGCCTTTCTACAGGGCTGGATGTTTGCTTGCTCAGCTCACAACACCAACTGCACTGCTGGTCATGACGGTAACAAGGGAAGATGTGAGATCAAGCACCCAAGAATGGGTATGGGCAGACGGGTAGGAAAGGACCCTGTAGGGGACCCACCGCTTTTAGGTGCAGTGCAGTTCCAAAAGAGAGTGGGTCTACCTCAAAAGGGAGCCCCAACTTAAAACCCATGGTGCAGCACACCTGGAAACTCCTGTATTTAAAAGTAAAATTTGTTAAGCTTCATCTTATCAGTTTCAAAAACACTAGTCACCATCATGGGCATGTATGAGGAGAGCGTCCTAATAGCAAGAAGCAAATGCAACTGTGATAAGAATTGACCTAAAATTAATAAAGACACCGCTGAAAGCCAAAACAGGGCCTCAGGTCTACATTTTATTGTGGCTTAAAGAGATGTAATTCACCTGCTAAAACTCCCTTCTAGGTACACTTCTGTTCATTTCAAAACTGTGCAGGTTTAAGTACCTCCATTAAGAAACAAAATCACCTTTAGTTAAAGCAATGATGCTTCTGAGCTTAAATGAAGATTAATAAATTTACTTAGTAAGCAAATTCAGTCCATCAGATAGGAGAAAAGAAAAAATAAAAAGAAAAAAAAAATGTGTCTAATAATTTGCTACCTAAGGTAAGTATTTGGTTGGGTTTTTTTAGATGAAGTGTAATTGCAGCTGACAACCTGCCTATTAAACAGCTGTTAAAGTATGGAAAAAATCTGCTCTAGTTCATCAGACTGATGGAGGAGTACTGCTTTGTGCCACAACAATACATCAGGAACTAAATTCCTGAAATTGCACCAATACATACATGAACCATTTTTAGGAATGTACCGCATGTGATTCCCCAGCAACACACACCACAATAGCTGCACTTGGGCAGAAATGTCATGTGGGGGCAAGGTGCAAGACAACACCAAAGGCCAGCTGGAATACACAAATGAGGCCAATTTAGCCTGCTCTACACCAACGAATGTTCTCCAGTACAGACATCTTACAAAAGAAAACTAGTAGAGGAGCTTATATATTCCATTCCCAACTCCTCGACTTGCTGCCCATGTGTTCTTACATGCTCACCCCATGCCTGCCTGTGAATACCGTGATTTACAAACCCTAGGGCAAATGCAAAACAAGCAGAGACTAGCTATATGAAGTGTTATTGCTCAATGTGGCAGTTGTTTAAAGTGTTTTGAATTAGATATTCAAACTCTCTTCAGCCCTGAGGTTCAATAGCACAAAACTTAAACACACATGATCCTCAGTTTCTACAAACTATCACGACACCCCAGCTTTTACAGGTTTTTCCAGAATGGTGATTCTTTAGGCAGAACATAAAAGTCTATGTCCTAATCCTGTACTAATCACATGGGACAAGAACCTTGCTCCTCCTTTGTGCTGCATTTTGTTGGGTCGCCTACACCTATCCGAGAATTTCTGCACCAGAAATATCCACACATATACACACGTCAGTTCTGGCATCCACACAGCACAGCTGTAGGCTCAAGAGGCATGGTCTTTGCAGAAAATCCAGGCTCCCACTTTGGTCTGATATTTGCAAGACAGCCTTAAGACAGAAAAGGGTTGAGTTTTGATCGAAGAGCAGTTGTAGAATGGCATGTTGGCAACACAGTAATTGCAAGAGAAATCTAACTCAGCTCTTAACCCCAAGGAGTAATGATGAAAGTTGTTCTGTCCAGGGGCCACAGTCACATGTGGAAAATGATGATACATGCACAATTGTTTGTGGGATTTAAGACAGGCCTTGGCTTCCCTGGCAAGAGGGTTTTAGGCTAAGTAGATAGGCATATGACTTTTCTTTTTCTCATGGGTACACACAGACTCTTAAGAGTAAACAGTCACGTAAGCCACTCAACACAAGCTCCAGATCTGCAGATATCTTGAACCACTCGCAGGCCAACTGTGGCTGAGACACTAAGATGATATTGCTTAAGATCTGGTCTAAAAAGTGGGAGCATTGTGGGGCACAGCCTCACTGGATTCAAACATACTGGCTCCCAGTTGCTCAGATAGATGCAGTCTGAGGGTGGTCTCAGGCAGGAAACGAGCTCTGCAACTTCGTCCAGCAAGTGCAGAGCAGTGATTAAGTAGGCCTCGGATAGAGGGGTTTGACAGAGCAATTCCACCCATGAGCTGCAACACTTGAGGAAGAACTGGTACTGCTCCATTCCTGTTATACATCAGTGCAACAAGACTTCTGCCAGACACTTCCCTCTCACATGTGGGTCATCCCAGCAGCAGAACTTGCCCAGTTTCATTCTGCAAGATACTGATAACATTTGCAAACAACAGCCAAGATACATGCAAAACCCATCTAAACACACAGATGCTAATTTCTCTAGCTGCAAGAAGAACCTGGCACTGGAAATCCCTCCTCCTGCTCAGCCAGAGGGGCAAGCACTTTCCAAACTTGTGTGGCTGTACCAGAAACAGGAATGTCTGCAAACTAATTCATACTCTCAACCAAATATGCCAGGCGCAATTTAAATGAAGCAAGGGCTGAAGCCAGCAACAGCAGAAGAAAAAGTATGTGGGGAGTTGCTCTGTGGTTGTTATCCATCCTGGGAGAATGACTGTGTATCTCACTGATACTTTCTTTTCAACCTTACCCCTGCTGTGGTTCTGTTCTTCTTATCCATATGTTTATCAAAACTGATGGACTATGAAGTGAGAGGCAAAGTTTGTAAGGGTGAAATAATGGGGTTTTGTTGGTTTTGGTTTTGGTTGGTTTTTGTTTTATTGTTTGGGGTTTTTTGTTATAATTTAAGTTAAAAACCAATTTAAGAATGCAGGCATATGAGCATTTTTTTCAGTTCAGACACAGAGCAGTCAACTTTGAGATAAGGGTAATGTGAACAATTTTAAATTTCACTGAATTATTTAATCATGTAACAATTGACCCGTTCACATACTTTCTAGAGCTAATGCCTTTTTAATGTTGCATC
This sequence comes from Jacana jacana, assembly GCA_013400555.1. Lineage (NCBI taxonomy): Eukaryota > Metazoa > Chordata > Aves > Charadriiformes > Jacanidae > Jacana > Jacana jacana. Next base: position 85,037 of record VZTM01005732.1, on the reverse strand, counting down.
CAAATCACAAACAAAACTATGGAAAACTATGCTACTTAAGTCTTACTAAAGGAACAAAATATATCACTAGCACAAGCTGTTTGCCCAGGTCACCCTAAAATGCAAAAGTAAAAGTTTCCTGCTATCTGTGTTTCCTGCAACCTCCTCCATCAAGAGATGATCCACAGAGGATTCTCCCTATATGCAATATGACACAATTTATTTTGGACTATACCCTAAGCAAAACAGCCACCTCTCACTAGAGTACGATTTTTTCTGCAGGATCTGCAGTATGATGGGAGCAAACGAAGCCTTGTAAATCCTTTCCACAGGCAAGTTAATTAAAGGATATGGCTATGGTCAGCATGAATTTACCTGCCTGCCTTCCTCACTCCCTCCACTTATGGCATTGGCCTGTAAAACGGTCTCTTTTTGCTGCAAAGCTCCAGGCAAAAGCTGAGCTAAGCTCTGTTGAGAAGAGAGTGATGCCTCAGAAGCCCTGGGACCTGAGTCAGCAAGCTGAAGAAAAGAACAGTAAGAGTGTTACCAGCCAGGGCATATGCTTCCTTTCTGCCTCAAAACAAAAGAAAACAAACAACCCTACCCTCCCTCACCCCCAAAAAAAACAAACAACCCCAACCCCACCCTTCCCCCCCACCCCTCCAAAAAA